>CM031237.1:260744522-260776600 GCA_018340775.1 Taxus wallichiana var. yunnanensis
TATAACATGCATAAAGATCAATTGCCGGTTTGAAAACAGTTAAATAGAAGGCATGGAAAAATTATTTGCCAATGGTGAGACGATGTACTGTTTAAATAGCAAATAAGGGTAAATTTACATACATGAAGGTGAAATCTGGTTTGAGTTTTATTACAATCAAACTATCAATCAATTATTGTGTAAACAATGGGCATGTACGTCTCTTTAAGTAAAAAGTTATTATAAATGTCATCATTCTTTTATGTGAGTTCATAACAAATTCGAACATAATAAAATAATGTATAACAAATTATTCATCTATGTGAGTAGAAATAGACATATTTCTAATACTTAATATGACTAGTAATCATACACAAACTACTAATGGATACATTGATAGAGATATTAATGAGTGTAATAAGACTCATTTCATAGTGAACACAATTCAGTGGATTTGAAGGGGATATAAGTGGTGAAGCCAAAGGTGATGGTCAGCCCCATTGAAATGTAACAATTCAAATCCAACTTTTGCCATCTTATGATCCTCTTCTTTCTCTGGAAAGTAACATGGAGTAATTTCCATTTGCGTTGAATACTCGGAAGGGAAAGAGTATGTGGACTTCATGAAAGACACGTGGCATATAGTGTCGAACTTGGGATTATATATATATATCATATATTATAGAGAAAAAAAGGCTATGGGACTTTAGTCACATTTCTAATGGAGCTTCTCATGTGTGACAGAAGGTGAGAACAACACGAGTGGATTTGAAGGGATTCATATGTGAAAAGGTGTGAGATGGATAACCCAATTGAAAGTGCCTACAAGTGAAAATTCGTCCCCCACCATCAAATTTTTATATAGTATAATGGACTTTGAAAACTTTTTTATTTAATTCCCTTTTGAGTTGAATTCCATTTGAGTTGAATACCATTAATATGTTGGTGCCATGTGCACTCTAATGTTTAGATTAAAAATAAATCACAAGTGTGTCATTACATACTTAGACATTAATGTTTGTATAAATTTTATCTTAATAACTATCAACCTAAAAAATATTTTATAAATTGGCTTTGTAACTTTTTTTTATTACTACAATTATATAATGTTTTATAGTCTAATAAAAAACATTGATGCAAAAGACTAATAGTAATCACAACGAAAATTAAAAATACTTTAGAGCTAAAAAACATCGTATATAAAGTCTAAATTGAAACATATGTAAGGTTGAAAAAATAAAATGATAACTTTAAATATTATTAATAAAATATATGTAGGATACATGGAATCATTGGAGACATTAGCCTATGACACACAACAATTCACAAAATTGCACTAACCATTACAATAGTGGAAAGGACAAAGCAATGTTTATAAAACTTAAACTTCAGGTGGTGCTCAATTAATGCTTAGAAGGGAAAACATGTATATATATTCAACACATCATAAGCATTAAAAGATACATATTCTTCTCTAGTACTAACATGAATGTAAAACAAAGGATATCGATGAGCACCACCCTTAAGAGAGAGAAAAACATGAAATGAAGATGTTATCTCACAAGATAGTTGGCATGCCTCACATAATTTTCCCTAACATTCACATTCTCCCTCTTCTCTAAAAGCAATTAAGGAAAATTCCAAATTTGAGGTTCGTATGACAACCACAAGATAGAAACTTGATATGAAAACTATCTCATGGAAGAGGAAAAATATGATGCCATAAGAAAGTAATAAAATATTCTAATTGAAGGAAAGCAAGCTCCTCATTTGATTAAGAAATTTAAGGACATGAGGTCTCCCAAGTCTCAACTAAAGAAGCATAAGTAAAAAGGGATTATGTAGTCAATTCCTATAAAGGTTCATGTTTTGCCAAGGAAAGTTATCGAATGTGATAAGATGAAGCTTTCATTTACTTGTTTTATTTTAAACATTGCATGTCACCCCACCATGTCATTCCAAAGGTGAGACTACAAAAATAGATGGACAACAAATATCACATTATACATCATTAACGGCCCACAACTAATCTCTATTATACATTATCAACAAGATATTAGACATGGGCTAATCTCCATTATACATTATCAACAACATATAAGCGGTAACCTTAGAACACTTATGTTGAAAAGACCTATCAGAATCACTTTCTATTTTCATTTGATTATTTTGTCTCAAAATCCAAATTCTACTTCTCTAAGATATATATTTAATCGTTTCTAGAGCTTTTGTATACAATGCTTAATTTCTCTAATCATTTAACACTTTTTCCACTTTCCACCTAACTACGATAAATTCTAATCCTATAATTCTTTGAATATTGTTATTACCAATCACCCTACCCCGAATGGCCTGAGTCTGAATGGGAATTTGATGTGATGGGGTAACATGCAGTTATTCCAAGGTGTGGGACCTTGCGAATGGGATAGCTCTCTGGAGAAGGCCACTTCCTCTTCCTAAACTAAGCACTACACTACTCCTAATGTAAGGAAAATAGCTAACTAGACCTATACTAACATTTCTAGGGGATTAGGGAGAGAGATTACATGAAATAAAACCTATATTAGAAGTGGTGATGCACCAAGAAAGGGGTTTGCTAGACAAATTTTCAGCTTTCCAATGAAGAAATATGAACATGGGAAGAATGGACATGCATTAAAACCCAACTACATACAATACTTCATTCCCATTAAGCACAACATTCTTCCAAAACCTACATGTAAACGAGGTACAAGACACTTGTAAACATAAGAGAGGAAAAGAGATTAACAAACAACAATTCAAGAATAGGAAATCGATCACAAGACATCATTTTTATTACTTTGAGCACTTGCATAGTACATCGTTATAGTAGGAAAAGGAAAGTGTTGCCATTACAACTTTCATAAGGAAGGCTTGAAAGCCTCCAAATTCACAACAACTCAACTTGTGAAGTGCGGGAAGCCTTGAAAAAAATGTCTAACTCCTTGAACTAATGCATTCCCTTTTACATTTATAACAAGTTCTAAGCTAGTGAGAGAAAGAAGGATGAATCCTAAAATCTATGCATGAATATAGCAGAGATAGGTGGAACCATGTGCTTTTCCTAGGCTTGCCTACAACACTCCATACTTGCTTATGTCATTCTTGCCCCAATGAACTTTCTTCTCCATGCCTTCATAAATGAACAAATATGAATTTCCTCCACATTTTAATAAAAAATATTTAAAATCCCTTGGAGAAGTTTAATTAGTCTATTAGTGGGACCCATGGATGAAAAGATGCATTATGGGGCTCTTTGGGTTGTTTAGATGAGCAACTCGGCAAACAACTCACCAACTAGCTCACGAGTTGGTGACTAATAAGCCCTTTGGCGAGTTCTCCCTTTACTTCGTGGGCTTCTCCTATAGCTCGTTGTTGACAAACTCTTTACATCTTATAATAACGACCTCTTCATTTGGCGACCAACTTGGTAAACTTTATATTTAAACCTAAACCGTCAAGCCAAAAACCATGCATCCATCATTTGAGTACGTATGGATCACCGCCATGTTTCTATCTAAGCTCCTCCACATTAATTATGCAACTTCTCACCTAGGCTTTCCCACTAGCTTGGACATCCTGAAATGCTTTGATCTTCTCTATCAAGTTCCTTGTTAACCATTTTCAACTTTGTGAGTGGTGGGTTATTTGCGTGCTGCCAGCTTGTTTTGCATTGATTTAGTCTTCACGCACTGTTTTACTCGATTACCCCCAAACTGCCTCGTTGGATGACTCAGCTCACATTTTAACATTCCCCGCATCTTCCTCAATATCTCGATGGCTCCTTGAAAACTGTTCATTTCATTCATAAGCCGAGCACCTTGGTGTTTAACCTGGCAACCACAACAACCATTTTTTTGACTCTGACTAACTTGACTCTCGAGATCTTCCTACTCTGACCCCATCCAGGTCAGATTTCAGGATCCAAACACCCTGAAACACTTCGAGCTAACTAGCCCACAACCTCCGCATTGCCAAAGAACCCAAAAACCCGAAGTCTGAAATTAGAACTTCGGGTTTTAACAACTCGATCACTTTCACCCCACCATGTCACAAAAACCTGAAATCATGACATGTCATGATCCTGGACTGCGAAAATGTTGACTCAAAGTCTGAGTTGACTTGGACTAACTCGTCTAATTTCAGGCTTAGAGATCTTTGTGCATTGGACTCCACATTTTCCATACTCCAAAGAGTTTCAACCCTGAAAACGACAACTTCAGATTCGGGGTCCGAAATTCATTTTTCCATTCTTTCAAACCGAGATCCTTCTTCCACATACGATCATTGAGATGATCGATCCATTTATGTCATGATTTCTTATGCGGCGAGCTCACCATGACTACCTATCGAGGCATCATTGATATGCCTTAGTTCTCCTTTCACTCGACTTCGACCTTCAAGTTTTTGTGGCTCACTGACTTGAATCTTGAAACACCTCACAGCCTCGAGATAACTAGATGGGATGACACCGATCCGTGACTCGAGCACTGGTTCAAATACCTTCATCTTTGTCCCCATAACTCTTGTCGATGCATCCAAATTTTAGCGATCCAACCGCCCGATCCATCTGTGTTCGGTTTACCACGATGCCGAGCAATGCAGCAACATTCTGAGCTACCTCCTGTGCAGGCTCGGCCCATTCTGTGTGATGACTCGATCTTGTTTGGCAAGCATCTCACCTACCTGTCCGAGTCGGACCTGTTTTTTCCTTTTGTTGAGTTCCATTGTGACTCTATTCAAACTCCTGAGCTCGATCCCAGTGTAGCTCAAACCATGACATGTTTGATGACCATTCCACCCGAGCTCTGTTTCGATGATTGACACATTCCACTGCCGAGCCCGACTCTACCATCGAGCTGCATTCGAGCACCTTAGGAAACTCGCCTGGGAAATCACTAACCCTACCATCTACGAGCTATTCTCAGAAACTCTCGACCAAACCACGAACTCGCCATCACTTGCCGAACATAGCTCGACTCTATGGTACTCAAGCCGATTCCTCTGTATTCAAATACACTTTGAGCACAGGAGCTATCCAACATAGTCACTGCCGACGCAACCTTACAACTCAACATCCGTCCCTTCACGGCCTCTAGTTTTCTCAGCGTTTCAGTTCCTTCACGTTCCACTGGTACCAAGTTCAATGGAAAATAGCTCTCCTTCTGAAATCATTAGCTCTTCGATCTCCCATCTATCCAAATGTAGGAGCTTCGTATACTGCTCGATGTTCTAAGCTATTTCTGCCTTGACCTTGTTCGAAACGCCCCTGGTCTGACTCATTGCACACTGGTATTCATGCCACGATGCCGGCGACCTCGATAATCATCTCCTTCGATGAATAACTCAGTTGATCTCAGCTATTCCATAGCTTAATGTTATTGTCCCCATAATGACCTGGCAAATTAATCTCCGCCTCGATTTTGAGTTCCTACTGGGCTTTCTCCATTCTGACCATCAACCTTGGAAAACCAGGTGGTTAATAGAGTTACAACAAGAATGAATTTCTGCCCATAATGAGCTGCTCGATGAAACTCAGTGGGCTATTTCACTCAATGTTATTTGACCCTTTTAAAATTAATCTTTCCCTGATTTTGAGTTCTTTGGGCTTTCTCTTAAAACCAGCAAATACAACTTAATTTCCTCACGGACCCGAAAAAGCAAATCTTAAGCCTCCTAGACCCAAAAAAGAAACAATAGCCCAAAATGATCCCGAAACCTCCCTAACACCGTAAATCTCCCCAAAGCACAATAAAAATTCTTGTAGGCCCAAAGTTCTCCCGTGAAACCCTTTCCGGCCCTAGGGTCCTATTTACCCCATTGTCCATTTTTCCATTTTTACTCGTTGTCGTGGGGCCCTCTTCTCTGCTTTTGTATCGTAATGCGGGTGATTTTTGAATCGCAAATGATCTTTTTGATTTCTTTCAAAACAAAATCAAGGTAATTTTCTAATGAAAAAGAACTCAATTGTTGACTTCATGAGAAAACTCTAAATAACTCTTCTAAAAATTTTCATGCCTCCATCACACATATCCATGAGGGTGATTTTTGAATAAATCAATTTGATGCATTTTTTCAAATTGTTTTCTTGAAAATAACAACAAAATCAAGGTAATTTATACTTTTAATGCATAACTAAAGAACCACAATTGTTAGACTTCATTGTTATGATTTCATTAATGTCTCTAAACAATAGGTTCTAACCACCTTAAACAACCTTTCTTTCAAAAAACAACATGCCTAATCTACACACATATCCAACAACTATGAGAATCATTGTCTATGCAATCTTATCCTCAAATTGTCATCTTGAAAATATGGTGTATAATCAAATTATTGTAATTTTATAATTTTGAGGAGTCTGAGGGGGGTGGAGTTTCCTAAATGATATCTTCTTTTTAACTCGTGATAATCCCCAAAACCACCTCCAATTATCCATAGTTTTTCATACAACCTAATTTAAATTTTTTGTTGCCCTCCTCATAATATTTCCATCTCTCCTCTTCGAAGGAATCCACCGTCAATCAATCTTCAAATAAACTTGATTCTTGTTTATTTTTCAATGATATTTTCTTCCTCATAACAGGAACTTCATTTTTATTAAGAAGATAAATGTTTTAGGACACATGAGCGTGGAGCCATCTCTAGGCTCACCTTCCCATCAACATATACCAAACCCAGGTTCAACCACCATTTCATAGATAAACAATTCTATGAAGAAAAAACAAGAAACCAACTAGAACAAGCTGAAATTCAACAATCCATCCCGTGACCAAGTGCACATTTTCATATTACTAATGTTCGTAGAAAATCAAGACAAAATGCAAAAAGTTGGTTAACTATTTTCCACCCAAACTTAACCATCCTTGAGGAACACAAGAGCAGGGATGAGAATTAGTTTCAATATTCGGGTGTAAGATCTAGGTAACTTTTGTAAAGCCAAACTCTACTACCATCATCCCTCTCCCTCGATGACTTCACCTGATCTATACTCTCACCTCCTAAGAAATTTCTTTTAGCTTCTATTAAAACATGGAAAACATTCCTAAATGCCTTTTCAAACCTTCCATAATAAGACAAGCACACAATTTCAGATTTTTGGTGCTTAGTAAACCCAACTTAACGTTGAAGTTTTAGTAGTAATTAGATGGTCGCAGCAAGGTTATCAAAACATTATGGGAAATGTACAAAATGGAACCCCATATATAGTTTCCTAAAATCAGTACCATTATGGGTTAAAACAATCATGCACACAGAATCCAATATCTCCTCATTTTACTATACACAAATTTATTGATTTGGATCTATATCTGCATTCGAAGTGGTTGCATTTTTCTCTGACAGCAAAGGAAACTACTGCCTTCCACTGCTTTGTGGTTGTATGCCAAAAAGTGTTTGAGGTTAGGAGGCATTTTTTTTGGCATATTGTTTTGTTGTATTTTTTGGTCTCTTCTGCTTCTGAGCACCTACATAGCATTGTAACCTTACAGCACCACACTCGGGGTATACGAGAGCTACCACTTCTTCTTTTCCTGCTCCTTATATTTTATTTCGAATGGACTTCCAAAGTGTAGGATAATCCCCTTTTCTTCAATGATAGGGTGTTTTCATTTACTCGAGGTGTATTTTTAAAACAAAAATTACCATCTTGTATACAAAGTGGTGTTATTTAGTAAATGCTCATAAGTCTCTGACGAAATGACATAACGAGACTGCTTTTCATGGAATTTGATAATCACCGGTTACAGAATGCATGTGTCCTCTCGAGACATTGGCACTCTTTTATTAAATCCAACGAACAGTTGTTTAACCTGATCGATTTACCTTTGGCTGCATTGTTTCATCCTGTGCTGAAATAAATTGTTTCATCTTGTGCCGAAATAAGAGGTCTGGAAGAGGGTATGAACATCCATGAAAACATAATTAAGAGAGGATTTATGTCAGATGTGGTAGTTGGGACTTCCCCGATAAAAACGTAAGTTAAGTTTGGAAGTGTATAGAAGGCACAAAAAGAATTTTTGATAAAATTCCTTAGAGAAATATGGTCTCTTGGAGTGTGAGGAGGAGAAGGTATTTCATCCTTACCGTTATGCTTCTAACCCGTGCAAAATAAGAGCTTTGCAATGAGATATGTGTACTAAATGTGGCAACATAGATTAACATGACAAGTGTTGGTCGGGGTGGTTAGAAGGATTGAAATATCCTAAACAAGGATGTGTCTTAAATGGTCCAAAATAGAGGGGTTTTAATACACACAAACTATTTGACAGAATGCTAAAATAGATTAGGATTCTTGTAGAATGTGGGTAAACCCACCTAGAGCACCACTTGCACTACTGGACGCTAGTATTTCCAGGAATGGTCTCCTCACCTTCATCTTCTATAATTTTCATATAATTTGGTTCTTCATTTGCAATGTAATAGAAATATCAAACCATTAGATACTTAAAAATTGGATATTCTAATCACACTTTTAGTGTAAAATAGTAAAACTTCACCTTGTGATTTATGTTACTGATTTACAATTTGATCATCCAACTTGTTGCTACCACAACCTTATGTATTGCTAAAAAAAGTTATCGTAATTAGGTGCTTGTGTCCACTGGTACTAGCAAGAGTGAGAGGATTCGTCAACTAAAATAACTATTTTCTTCTACCTTGTAAAGTTAGAAAAAAATGTAATATTCGTGAGGCTCACTAAACAACACTCAAACCCAAAAAAAAAAGATGTTGAGTTTTTTTGTCTCCCTTGTTATGTGGGGAATCATACCGAGCTTAAGATTGACCACGAATGACCATTTTTTCTCTCTTCTATGCCCCTTTGGGTGCCATGTTACCCCTTTTTGGAGTTTTAGGACGTGTTAAAAGTGAAAAGTTTGTTTTTGTTTTAGCTCACCGTTTGGACTCTTAATGAAGAAACACTTTTCGCTTTCGCAAACCTCTAATATTTCAACTATACAATTACTTGTAACATCCAAATTTGCAAAAAAACTTTCTAGCATGTTTGGAAAACGGTTTTGTAGGCCTTCGGTTGTTGTTTGACTAGGTCAAACTGGACCAATCTGCACGACAGTGTGGCTCGGAAAACATGTTGCCATTTGTAACCCAGCTTTCTATTTTTTTATGCAGTGAATTATTCATATATAGGAGATCGTGTAGGAAATTTTCCATTCCGCGTTAATCTATCCAAAGTCATTTTTTGATGAGGTTTCTTAGCCCTTGAGCTAAAATTGGTTGTTTTATAACTTGGCCACTTACGACAGATGGCCTCGAAAAATAAGCCATAAATTGTAAACCATTTTCTAGTTCTGAATTCCACAAGTTCTTATAAATTCATGGTATATAGGAGTACACGAAGGAACTTAACATTGCGCTTGCCAATCGGAAGACTTCTTTTTAACATGGTTCCCAAATTTTAAGCTAAATTTAGACGTTTTTGCACCTCTTATAAAAATGTAAAATAAGGCTGCAGGATCCTAGTCAAGACAAAATAATGTCATGAAAGCTTTTTGAAACTTAGAAATAGTTGTATGAAACTCTCTTATGGCTTGTTGTGTGAAATGTGACTTTTGGAAAAATAGTGTTTCTCTCTCTTCCCTATCTCTTTCTCTCTCCTCCCTTATATAGTAATTAAAATGAAATGAAATGGATATATGTACCTAACCCTCTCTTATTGCATGTGCATTATTATTATTATGTAAATTGAAAACTAAAGACAATAATTATATTGTATTTAGGTGGATGCCATGCCAAAAAAAAATCGTTGATTCATGTTCACATGGTTTTACCGGCGCTTGAATAAGATGGTGAAATGACATGGTTGTAATTCATTATGTATTATTATAATTTCTATATGATGTTGCAAAAAGTAATGTATTTATATGTTTATAGTAAAGTTTCATCTTTCTATTGCTTTCAAATAATAGATTGTCCTTGTTGTGTATGTAGTTTAATTAAAAATGTTATTGTTCCTTGTTCTCAAGTTTTAAGAGATATCCCATTAATTACATAATGCTCTAATTGACTTCATTTATAGCTATGTTGTGAAGACTTAGATCATGAACGAAAGGAATAAGTATCTCCTTATAATTAAAACCGAATTTTCTTTAAACAACTTCAATTCGTCATCTTCCCTCAATTATTACATGGCTAGTAGGTAAGCCTTGACACTAGACAATTGAGAGAAACTTGAGTTTTGTTCCATATTGAGTGATACCCACTCTGACCATGACCCTGCGAACTTATACAAGTGCTAATTTTTAGCAACTAATAGATCTTCTCTTTGGTGATGTGCTTTGAGAGAATCTCGTGATGATGGGTTGTGCCTTTGTGTTTTGCTTGGTTAATCTCGTATCTAGCATAAACCTATAGACTTGGCCCTAACGAGGTGTTTGACTTAATATAAATCAAACTCATGATTTATTCCATGGACTTAGTGCTAAGCATATTATGTACCTATGAAATGAGGGTTTTAACCATTAGTGGAACACAAATCATAAGATACCTATGCATGAGACATTTGATTTTGAAGCTCTGCCTCTTCACAAATAGGGTTGTTATCTTGGCAGGAGTCCCTCTAGTTTTGCATATGTTGCGAGGTAGGAATAATTGTGTTATCTAGTTTTTCCTACTAGTATGGTGTAAGCCCTTTTAGGTGATAATGGAAATTAGTCAAAAGTGGACCTCTTTTGAGAATTAGGTTGAATTACACATTAGTATATTTTGTCCAGTGAGAAGGGTAGTCGCTAGAAGATCATAGGGTGTATAAAAGTATAATTGCATATCACCTTGTAATACACATCTAATACTTAAACTTTCCCAGTAATAATCCAAGCTTGGTTAAGTGTGAAATCATACCCCTTAGGAGCCCTCATGACTCAGTAAAGGAAAAATATTATATGCACCTTAGTTTTTTTAACAAGAAGTCACTATGAAGTCAACGTAATGATGTAAGGGTTACAAGAACATGAGAGGAGACTTTGGAAACTATTGTTCAATGTCACTTACACTTGTATGATGTCAACATTCTAAGATGACTAAGATGACTTTATAGCAAATAAAAGTAAAGTAATGTCTCCTTAGTGAAATTTTAACCTAGTAAATGGGGAAACTTGAGGTTCGTAAGGGACGAACACAATCACTACACCCCTCGACACATTTTAATCAATATTTTTAACAATAAAAAAATTAAAAAAATAAATTTGAGGATTTACACGTTTGACTCGAGGAAAATCCTCTACCGTATCATGATCAATGCAAAATTATCTAAGGGAAGTAGTTATAATATACGGTTAGTTGTAATAAATTAAAGCAAAATAGTGTAACTCTAGTGCTTAAATGTTATTATGTGTAATGCCCACTCCTCTTCAACACTGAATGAACCATGTTATCAATTTCAATTGATTATAATCTTAAACCTTGTTGTTGTATTCTAGTTAGCATACAAATAAAATGTGCGGGACATCATGATTACTATTGTGTTTTGGTTATTATTTTGACTATATGGTTGTATTGTGGACTTGATGGGAATTTAAGGATATGATGATGATCTAGAATGGTTTCCTTGTTATAAATTAATTGTGATGTCATTACTCTTCGATATTGCTTTACTGTATTTGATTTATCTTTGTGACTGGACACATAGACATTATTGCACATTGTACCTGCAAATATTAATAGACGAACAACATTAACTCATTGTGATATGGGAATCAAAGGATAGACATTACTGTAACTGAATTGATTAACTATTGATAGACATTCAATATGAAGACAATGATGTGTTGTCAGCTTAGATATATATTGATATTTTGAATTTTCTTCGTATTGATTTTATTATGATGTTCAAAGTTATTTTGTGATTTCTTTGATATTGAAGAATTGACTGAAATTGTGAATGAGTGAAAGTATTGCTTAAATTATATGATTCAATTGGTTTATGATCTTAATTGCAAACTGATGTATTAGTAGAATCAAAATGTTGAAAATTGGAGTAATTGTTGAATTACTTGGTCTTAGCAATAGTAGTTATGATATTTGATGTTGAAATTGATATGTAGATATAAGTGTTTTATTAGTTCGACATTGTTAATATGGCCATGAGGTCAAAGAGGTATTGTGGGATTTTGCGAGTAATTATATCACAACAATAATCTACGGGGATAGGAGACCAAAAATGAAGGAATGTGGGGTATTGGCAATAAGTCACCATGTAAACTCATGTATTCATATGTTGTGTATTTGTTGTTGATTGTTTGGAGGTCCCCATTGGGGGTGACCTCAATAGTGACCTTGGGTAAGTTGTGACTTTGTCTTGTTGATTTTATTTAATTATGAGTTATTGTATTTTTTTATTTGGAGTCACTTTTATTATTTTGTTTAGCACCCCTCTTAAGTTAATTTTAGAAGTGTTTAACTTGTGCTAATTAGGATGTGACTAAAGGGGGAAATAAATGTGAGTTGGTAGCCTTAATGTGTGTTGGATTAGAATGAATTAAATTTGTTTTGAAGTAGTGTGTACTCAATCTTTCTAGTGAAATTCGGATTTTGACCTTCTAGGCCATTTTGGTGACTTGTGGGACAAGTTAAGCTTGTCACACACCTCTTAAAGTGACCCACCCACTAGGCCTATGATGTGAGGGACTTATTTTAGGTCCTATTTTGTGTTTTAATTGAGGAAAAGAGTAATTATTTGCACTTTCTTACAAGGGTATTTATTTGTGTCCTTTTGGGGTGTGGGTTGGGTTGAGTGTGTAAGAGGGTGGTCATTTCCCCAACTACCAATTTATTATGCTTTGGGGTTTGGGTTTGACCTTGGTGATGTGGGATGGAGGAGAAATGATGTGGCATCCTACATGGAGCCACATCACCCCTCTCTCCCTCTTTTCTATTTATTTATTTTTGTGTGAGGATTTGGGGGTTACTTGTTCATTTTTAGGGTGGATGCTTGGAATTTTGGAGAGCTTGCTTGAGAATGGTGATTTGAGCTTGGAATGGATGGTGCTTTCTTGGGATTTTGGAAGGCTTGGAACTTGTTTGTGTTTGATCCTCTTCATTTGTAAGGTAGATCTTCACCCTTGTTTTTACCTTGCTATTTTGTTGTACTCATATGTGTGGATGATGGTTGTTGTATTGCTTATGATTGTGGGAAATAGATTTGATCCTTAGGTTGTGGGAGAAATGGAAATGGGGTAAAACTTGTGGGAGGCATAAGAGAAATGTTATTGGGTATTTTAGGAGGGATTTGGGTTGGGATGTCCACCTTGTTGATAAATATGATTTGTGTTTATCTTTTTATTTTCTTGAGGGAGGCATAAGAGTGAGGGAGGCATAAGAGTGGGTTGATTTCTTGAGGGAGGCATAAAAGTGGTGTATCTTCTTAGAGGGAGGCATAAGATTGTTATGTATATTATATGATGGAGTTTTAGAGGCTCATACGTGGACACCCAAGCCCTTGGGAGGCATAAGAAGAACCCCCATGTTCCTTTCTCCTCCTTGGATTTAGTATGAAGCCTTTGTGTTTTGATATTTGTTGGTTTTGTTGTAAAATTTGTATTTTTTATTGCATTGAATGTCTTGATTGAATGTGTATGTGGAATCTATTTTGAGTTGCTAATGGTTTTCTAAATAACCCTCATTGCTTCCTTGTTGGGGCTTGGGGGCCAATGAGGAAGAAGACTTCTCTCCCTCATTGGATATTTGGTTGGGTGGAGAGTGTTGCCTACTCCCCCATTTTGTTGTGTGCATGACTTGATGAAGATGGTGAACTCAATGGATGAAATGCTCTTGTTGGAAAAATACATGTGGAGTTGTAACTTGTGTTACTATGATTCTACAACTTGTAAATGGTACCAATAGTATATTGGATGTAATTTTATTCATTGGTTAAACCCTTGTAAATTGTTTATTTTGATTTACATTACTTCATATGAATGTGAACTTTGTAATGATCTTGTAATGGAAATTAAGCTCTCACAAATCAAAGTTTTTGTTTAGGAGTTGCATTGC
Organism: Taxus wallichiana var. yunnanensis; assembly: GCA_018340775.1. Classification (NCBI taxonomy): domain Eukaryota; kingdom Viridiplantae; phylum Streptophyta; class Pinopsida; order Cupressales; family Taxaceae; genus Taxus; species Taxus wallichiana. Next base: position 260,758,530 of record CM031237.1, read on the forward strand.
AAATCTTTATTCTTAAAGGCTAGAGCTCTTGGATGGGAAATAAATGTTGATTATTTTCATTATTGACAAATCTTTGTTTACTTGAATATTGAAATAAATTTCATTTAAGAGTGGTTTATTTTTCCTTATCCAACTAGATGTATAAAAAGGAATAGATAGAAATTATTTCATAATGAAATTTCCTCTTTGTTGCAAATTGGAATCGTTGTAAGTAAATGAATAAATCTTAATTAATCATACCCTTAAAGTAGCTATATAAATGAAATTGAAAGAGCTGATTTGGTTAAATTGGATAAATGCTCAAATTTTTACTCTACCATATATACCTTCGTAAATGCAAATTTGTACCCATATGAATTTTATAGTTGTAAAATTCATTCTTCCACACTATTTGAAAATTCCTATTTAATTGAAAACTTAGTTGATAAGAAAACATATATTATTAATATATATAATAAATATATATTAATAATATACCTTGATTATTTTCAAAATTTATAACACCACTATATAAATACCATTAATAAATATTGATACTTACCCTTAATAACACACACACACACACACACATTACATTTATACGTAGTAATATATATTACATATTAGTATTATTAATAATTAAAATTAGTAATATAATGCTAAACTACATGAATCATTTAGTATAGGTAGTACTTTTTAAAATTTAAAAAAAAAAAAAATTGTTTGAGAAGGCTTGGGGTTGCGGCCTAGGGTGTGTATTAGGTTTAATTAAATAAAAGATAGGGGGAGGGCACCAACCCCACCCCATATAATGGGGTGGGGTGGGGAGGAGTGGGGTCGGTGCCCCCCCCCCAAAGACTAACCCATTTCCATTAAAAAAATAAAACCTTGACTTTTCTTTGTATGCGGCCTCTATATTTTTTCGGCATGTGTATTCCAAATGCGGATTATTTTCTCTCCTGCATTTTTTTAGTACGCGACTTTATGTGTGTGTGTGTGTGTGTGTGTGTGTGTGTGTGTGTGTGAGAGAGAGAGAGAGAGAGAGAGAGAGAGAGAGAGAGAGAGAGAGAGATTCAGTTTTTTTTTTTTAAAGTAATTATAATATAATATATGAAATATACATACAAACATATATAAATATATATGTGAATATATGTAATTGGACTAAATGAGTAATTAGGGTTTTTGTTTTACCCAAATGGGTATATACTCATTGTATATATAATTAACCTACAAGAAAATACTATATAAAAACAAATAAAGAAGAGAGACCAAAACCCACAAAGGAAATGGGTAGATCTTTGCCCTAAACACAAAAAAAAACAAAAAAACTTAACAAAGGAGAGCTTCCAATCCTCTCTAATGGCCTCCATGGCTTCATCTTCTTCTCCTCCTTCCTTCACCCAACACAAACAAGAGAAAATGAGAGATTAGATTTAGAAAATGAATATAAGAGAACCCATAAGGATATCTAGGGTTTCTTTAGTCTAAACTACATCTAATGGCTTAGATAGATTAGATCCAATGGTGTAGGATGAACCCTACATCACTTAAGTGATGGGGTATTTAGGTGGGAAATGAAATAAATATAAGGGCGTGTGTAATATTAATGGGGCCTAAGGGGTTAGCACAAGGTTGTACACACTTGACCTTTTAAAAAATAAACTAAATATTAAGGTGCATGATTTTGAACTATAGGATTTTGGTCTTGCCTAATTTAAATTTAATTAGGGGTCTTTAAATAAATTAATTTAAAGAGATTAATGGAGTTAAATAATGAAAAGCTAAATGAGGATTATTTAAATAAAATATTTGAGTCTAGAAGAGAAAGAATTAAATTGTAACATCATTTTGAAATTGGGTTTAAAATATTAATCATTATTTTAGTTCTGATTGCCTTGTAATTGTTTAAAATTTTATAATAGGGATTTAATTAAAATCCTAGCTAAGGCCTTATAACCTTTCAAAAAAAAAAAAATTTCATAATTTTCACGGTTTGCTATCGGGTTTATCGTGGCATTTTGTCGAACCCGGTTATGGTAAAATGTTAAATTAAATTGATGTTCTTATGAACTCCTAGTGGTATCAGGAACTTAGTCCCCTTGCAAGGGTGTGTCTAGTGAGTCCTAGCTCTTAAATTTTTAATCGTGTGATGTGATGACTCCATTGAGACTCTTCCTTGTTGGAATGCTAAATTGTATGGTGTGACTCTTGTGGATTAGCATTAGTGGTTGTGTTCAAGGGTCGACAAAGTAAATAAGAAGTTAGTTGTCTAAAGCTCCACTTTTCCACTAGTGGTTAGATGATTTAGTTTTGGTTGTCTCTTTATTGATTTAGTACCTGTATGGGAGAGTAGATATCAGGTCTTGGTGTCATAATTGATCTAGTTTTCTTAGAATGGAGCTCGAGGTATAGTACTTCTATTGGAGGCCATAAAGGGTGTGGAGGTGAATGTGATGTGGACTTTTTGTATTTTACATTCGTAAACTTATTTTATTTTATCATGGACCAAAGATTTATTTTATGATTTGATTGAGAAGCTCGAGGTTCTTTTGTTATGTACATTTTTACGAGATTTTCGAGAGATTATAATGAGGTTACTTAGCCATTTTCCTTTATTTTTGATATTTTTTGGATTTCACTTTTGATTGGTGACTCGGAGCTCATTATTTTGTTGGCTACTTAGCTAAATGTTATGTGATTCTTCTTGTCTATTTATGAGTTGGTTCTACACCGGTTGTATCGTGATATTTCGTCGTATGGGGGTACACCCTAGGTGCCTTGATTGTATTCTTAGGTGCTTTAAGTTGTGATTTGGTTTTGGGAGGATGGAACCTTGAGTGTGTCTAGGACCTTGGAGTAACTCTTCCGTTACTCAACCTTCTTAGAGAGAGTTTTTTCATGCGAGTCTAGTTTTTAGTTTCGATAGAAGTGGTTATGATGCTCTTGCATTCTCGTAAAATCTCGGTCCATCATTAGAGTGGATGTGTTTGGTTATGGACTTATGGATTTTGTTAGGATCGTATTAAATCTTAGGTGATTGTAGGTTTTAGTGGATAAGTGTTTTGTTTGGATATGACGTTCCATTGATTGCATGCTTAGTTTTATCATGGTTTCCTTGTGTCATTATAGAAAGTATAGGTGATGGATTGTATGTATCTTGGTGATTTTGGTTAGATTTATGCCCATCCAGAAATGTGATTAATTAAGTGATTTTTTTATTTTGTAAATATATGATTTTTTAATTTTCAAAGTGCTTAGCTATGTACACAAAAGAAGTAGTAGTAATGATCTATCCAATGAGAATATTCGGAGGAGGTGGAGCAACCGGCTAAGGGGATGGAGGCTTAGGCCTTGATTGTTGTATAATGAGGTTACTCAAATATTATAGGTATACTAGTGGTAATGGTTACAAAAGAGGGTCTAGGGGATGAAGAAGATGTATGAGGAGTGTGTGAATAATAATAATTGAATGGAGGGCTACAAGAGTGAGTAATCCTATATCATGGGCTCGAATACCTCTTGAAATGTGTGTGAGAGAGAATGTGTACTAGAGGACTAGATATAATATTTTTAGTGGAAGATACATGAGATAAAACATGTGAAACCGAAGGCCTATCATAATATCTAGCACGAGAGAGAGAGAGAGAGAGAGAGTAAGAGGAAGTGTGTGCAACCAAAGGATTATCAAGAGACCTAGGTGAGCTATAGCCGTGAGAGGAACTATGTGTAACTAAAGGCCTGTCAAAAAGATATAGGAGAGAAAGCACTGCGTGATAATTAGTGGGTAGAACTACTAACCTAGGGAGAAACTGGGAGCTATAAAGTTGTGAGGTACATTATGTGGAATCAAATACCTATTTTTATATGGAATTGGTGTATGAATTGGAATTGTAGAAGAATGACTAGGTAAAATAGGATAAGGAGCCTAAAAATAATACCTCTAATATTTACAACCTGTTGGTTATGGATAAACTTGACATATTGGTGGATGACATAAGGAATATCCTTAATATTATGTAGCCAAGGGAGACATAGAAATAATGCCCTAGAACTAAGAGTAACAACAATGAAGAATGAAGTCTACGTAGTGATAGAATCAATAGTGATGGGTAGAGTAATGCATTTCTATTGAGGGTAAGTGACAAATGAGATATTCTATGTATAAATACAAAGAAATTGAAGTAGTGTTAGAGTGCAAACATTATATTTATTGTGTGGGTCATCCAAAACATTGTGTATATATACTTGATTAATAGGTTCAAGAATAGCTAGAGTATCATAGCCATGCATGTCATATACATCAAATTCATCTAAAGTAATAATTGTTGCATAAGATGGTGTATGAGAGATAGTGTTAATCATTTCATCTAAGGGGTGATCATAAGAGGGTAAAGGTGGCATCACATGATAAGTAATGTGCACTTTGAACTCGGATTTTTCATTTTGATGCTTAAAAAGTGGATCATTGGAGATTTTGAGTTTAACATTATCATTGATTGGATTGTAAGATTTTGTGGGCTCATCCCATTTGATAGCATGGGATTATATGAGAGAGAAAATGATATGGTGAATCTTAAGACACATGCGGGTGAAGTGAAAAATATATTAATTATAGATGTAGTAAGCATTGGTATCGACATTCTTATTTTGAGGCCTTTTTGTATTAACCTCCAATGGTAGATGGAGAGGCACAAGATTACACTCAAGAAATTGTTTCAAGAGGCACAAGGTAAGTGGTTAAATTGTCAACATACAACTTAGATTTAAAACTTAGTGGGTTCAACAACATTGAAAATGTCCTTAGAAACAACCTTAGCATCATTAATTTTTCTTTTGAGTGTGAATTTACTTAGAAACTTGGCTTTGGATGTAGTTGCGGTGCTAGTAATGTACTTGATTTTATTCATATATAATAACTTAGATTTGTGTTCTTTGAGAAAATGGCATATATGGTCAAAATATCAGAATTTGTCAAATAGAAATGATTTTTGCAAAGGAGGAAGCAACCTTCATGTGAATAAATCTTGCAGTTCATTGTTAGCTAATATATTGCTCATTTTGGTAAGCATGGTCTTGTATCATAAGATATAATCATTGATAAGTTCATTAGATCCTTGTCATTATTTAAAAAATTGTGCATAATAAACTTTTTCCCCAATATTAATAGAGAATTGTTCTAAATATTGATATTTCAAAGTGTTAAAAGAGTGTGCATAGAATGTGTTAGGGGATCATAGAACCATTGCAATGTAAAATAATTAAGAATCCTAGGAAATATATTGGTAATAAATATTTCATGAAAGGTGTCATCAAAACAAGACACATGGAAGAAGTGAATATTCTTGGTGGTGTCTTTATGTCAATTGTAAGTAGGGAGTTAGGAGCAAAAAAAACCAATGGATGAAGAGTAAGAAACCAATTCAAGTGAAAGTGGATTGTGAAGAAGTTGAGTAGAATCCAGATCATGAGTATAAGAAAATGCACCTTGTTATAATTGTAATATTTTATCTTATAAGGTATGAATAAGTGTTTCAAGGGATTTCGTGTTAGATGAGGAAGTGGGTAACCATGAGGAGTGGATGTAGGATGTGGAGAAGTAATAGTAGTTGCAAGAAGAGGAATTGAAATATTAGGTTCCCTCAAGGACGTAGGCATCATAGATGTAGGAAAATCATATGCCTCAATATGAGAGAGTGAAGCATGTTTAAGTTTCTCTCTTGCAGTATATAGGAGTATATATGAACAAGATTCACTTATATCGAAGTGTGAGGTGTTGTACCTAATTTTTGGGAAGGTCATGAGACTTAGTAGTAGGGTTGTTATTGTTGATCTGGAAAACTTTTTCTCGTGAACACCGAGACTACAAGCCACCAACAACTCTGAATGATAGAGGGATTAGGACCTCGAGATGCGAGATATGGATTCTCGGATACGGGCACAGAGAAAATAGATCTATGAGAAAGAATATAAATTTAAAAATGGAAATAGATAAGATTAGATAACGATAGACGGGGTTTCTGACAAAGTAGATCCGAGAAGCGTTAACTTCCTTGGTGGTCATCAACCCCGTGTTTACAAGAAAATAATGAATATCCAACGATAAGATGACATTCCAAAACTACATAGATTTGAAATATGTTGAATAAACAATATAAATATGATATCAAGCTAGTGCTTCGATATAACAACAAATTAATCATTAGAGTGACAATATGAGACCTGATAGAGCTTCGCCTCCAAACACTCCACAATATGATTTGAAGCTTCACAAACAATTTGAAAAAATATTATGAATTGTAAGCTTGAGAATTTCAAGAATTTTCTACCTCTTCCTTTCTAGAGGGGGAGAAAGAGTTCTATTTATAACTTGAATTGGGATTGAAAAAAATGATTAACAAATAATTATAATTTGCAAAATAAATCTTGATTAAGAGGACATGATGAAGAGTTGATTTGATGGTGGGGTTCATGATGTGAGAAAAGGAAGAGGTGTGATGTGGAGTGGGGACATGGTTAGGTGTAATAGTGAAGTCATGTGCACACTTTACACTATTGATTTTAGATTTTTGTCGGATAGTGAGATTTTTGAATTATTGACTTCATGGGTGGGGTTAATAGTTTAATAATTTGAGGGAATTGAATTTTTAGGTGGGAATTGATTTTTAGGTGAGAAGTGATTTTGACTTAAGTGGGGAACATGTGCGGTTGTTGATTTGTATATATATTTTTGAATTATTTAATTATTAAATAGGATGATATGACTTATTTTAAAAAATTAAATTATTTAACATAATATAGTTTTGGCATGTAATAAGAGATTAATTAAGTTATAAGATTAATTAACTGAATATGAATTGTCGGTGGGAAACGAGATTTGAGTAAGCTTCTGAAGGAGACCAAAACACGGGGTGATACCAAAATTTGGTATCTACATTTTCCCCTTTTTGTTGAGTGGTTTGCGATAGGAAGCCACAAAACAATAACAAAAAGGTTTAGATGAAATATGTCTCTGAGGATGGAAGAAGACATGACCAAAGACAATATTCCTCGTGCAAAAAAGGATCGCAATAAATAAAAACAATATAGCGGTGACTCCAATATCACATCGGTAGAGGACAATTGCAGTCTCAACGGAGACATATGACAATGTTCTATAGACTAGTGAGTTGGTGAAGACCACTGTAGTATGGATGTAAACCAAGATGACCAATGGGTCATAGGAAAACATCAAAATATGTGCAGCTGAATGAGAAAGATGTGCGCAATCCTTTGTTTGCGAGGAATCATGTGAAAAATCATGCATCCACAAAAGGGACGTGGATGAAGGTAATGATGTCCTAGCACAGGGCACGAGAAGGACACAAAGTGAGGGTAAGTGCAGGAAGTTGATGGACAAATATAGGGTCATTCGTGGACATCATATTGCAAATAACAACATAATATCAACTTGTAGGGATTATTAGCAATAAATACACTCAAAATTAGACAAAATTATATTAATATGAATCGTAGCATCTGGAATCTAGTTTCTAAAATACTAATTTTTGTAAAAAATGGACAAGATTAGCTATATTAAACACTCAAAATTCAATGACTTGGTTTTTTTTTTAAAAACGCCGATAAGATTATAGTCCGTTTGCCCACAATTTGGATGACCAAAAATTGATGTATATTTTTTTCCTTTAGTGAGAAGTTATATACCACTATCTATCTTGGGATGGATTTTATTTTTTATTTTTTTGAGTAATATTTTATTTTTTATGATTTTTTCCGTGAAAGTGGTATGAAAACATAAAGAAAACAGAGCACTTTCCGTTTGCCCACCATAACTTCATCAAAAAATATTGAAATCAAATAAATTTTTTTTTGAACATGTATATAATTTCACCACGGTTGGGATGGTATAAGTTTTATCACATTCTAATAAGTGAAACAAATTTTGCAGTCTTAAACGTAGACATAAACATTCACAGAAAAAGTGTCTTAAAGACCTACTATTAGTAAAAATTATAAAATGATATTTATCCTCTTCTATTCACTTTAAAATCAATATTTCTACAAAGCTAATAGTCTCCCCTATGCAATGGTACCATTTTTATGACATAGTTTTTACTTTTCGGCATGGTTCAAGTCCGCGGAAGACTAAATTTGATGTTTTGTTGTTTTTAATGTAAAATTCAGGATTTGATGTCCACTTAATTGTCCCCCAACTTGGTGCACTTACCCGTGAGTTATATGTGTTGACAAGTACAAGGGTGAAAAGGTTCCCCAACATAAGACATAATTAGAATAATCATAAATGTGAACAAGATAAGTAGATAGGTTAGAAAGGTGAGATAAAATGCCTTAAAAGGGTAATAAATATGATGGCAATCATGTTTCATAGGAAAGATGCATAAGTGTTAGCAAATTAGAAGGTGAAGAAGACAAAAAAGTCTCATTTCTTCGATAAGTAGGATAAGAAGTCAAGATACTTTTACAATAAAACAAAAGCAGAGTAAATATTCATGGAAGAGAACAAGATTAGATAGATGAGGGCCGTTATGGTATCTTCCAAGAAAAAAATGTCAAAAGAATATGGGAAGAGATTCTTAGAAATGGATATGATGATGTCCCTGTGAGAGGACTGATGAAGATAAAAGATGTGATAGGGTTCTCAAAAAGAGAAGAGGCCAATGTGGCAAAGAGAAGAAAAAGGATGCTAATGAAAGGGATAGATGGCAATACATAAACGGAGAAAAATTGGCATTGGCACTGTGAATGCCGGATGTAAGATATGTTGAGAAAGAGAAAAAGGAATAGACAGGAGGATTAGTTGATTATGAGAAGAGCAAGAAAGATTGAATATGAAGGTGACAGGGATATGGAATAGAGGGACGGAGACAGAGGAGGAGAAAATAAGGAATGAAAGGGGAGGAAGAAGATAACAAAGAAGGATTATAGAGAAAGGGGGAAAGGAAGAAGGACAAACAAAGAGAAGACAAGAAAAGAACATAGTAGAGGATGAAATTATGGAAAAGGGAGAGAGTTATTCAAGACGAAAGGCGTGATGAAGGTTGGAGTAGAGGAAAATAGAGAGGTAATGGAAAATGAAAGAGATGATAGAGCAAAGAAAATTAAGGGAAACATATCATAGTGAGGAAATCGAAGGCAAAGAATATGGAACTGACCGCATGGAAATGTATGTGGATGATGAGATGATAAAGGAAATGAGATAATGCTTTGAAGAGTCGGAGTTTTCAACAGGGAATTAAGGAGGAAGGGCGAGGTAAAATGGGAAGAAGGACAATGTAGAGGAAGTGAAATAAGATGAAGATCGAAAGGATGAGAAGACAACAAAGAAAATTATGCAAAAGGAAGGGAACCAAGAATGAAGATATTTGGTAAAGAGTGAGAAGCATAAGGAACTTAAGGAGAAACTTGAGGGAAGGAATGAAATCGATTGGAAAAGAAACGAAGATGCATGAGATGAGGATATGCGTGATGACAAAAAAATAGAGAGAAGGTGTATGATGAAGACAAGAAGAACTTGGCAAGGAAGAATAGAAAATGGAGAGGTGGCGAGGAAAAAGAAAGGATGGGATAGGAGAGGCAATGCCAGTGAATGGATGTTAGGAGAAATCCACCTATAATGATTAGTAGGAAAAGATGGGATAAAAGATGAGACAAGGCAGAAAGTAAATAAAGAATGGGAGGGGGAATGCTAATGAAGGAACGTTAGGATAAGTCCTCCAATAATGATCGAGTGCATAGAGGAAGGAATTAATGAAGATAGAATGGAGGAGGTCAAATAAAAGGATTCATGATGTGCAGAATGGGGATGAGTGATTTTTAGGAGAAGTCCACCGATAATTATAGCACGGAAATGGAAGATGATGATGAAAGAATTGGAAGATCAATGACAATGATGGGTAAACATGGGAGTAGATATGTGGGAGAAATCTAGAAGACAAAGTGGAAAGAGTAAAGAAAGGATGAATAACGATGTGTTGGAAGGTGAAGGTGAGGAGAGGATGCAAAGTGGATGAGAATGAATGAGAGAAAAATGAAGAAACAAGACATGAAATGAAAGAAGAAGCAATGGTTAAGTAAGATTACCTATTGATGAATGATGGAGATGAAAAAGAGACCAAAGAGGGAAGTGGTGTTTGTGATAATGAAAGAGGATGTGATGATGGGGAATGTCGATAAAATGTAGATGGAGAGAATGTGGGGTAGTGGGGGAGTGTAGGATGACAAATCATGCTTAAGAGGGAATATTAAGTAAGATCGCCATGCCACAGGAGGATTTAAGTAAGATCACCAAACCGGTAGTGACGATATGGAAGGACAAAGAAAACATTGTATTCGATGCATATGGGGAAGGGTTGGTTGGAATGGATGAGTACGATGAGAGGCGGAAGACAGAAGATGAGGAAGAGATGATGGGAGATGGAAGGATCATACAACCAAACATTCTTAAGAGAAACTCTTAAGTAAGATTTCCCTACGACAGAGATGGTTAAGTAGGATCACCAAACCGAAGAAGAAGAAGAATGATGAAAATATTGAGTAGTGTATACCAAAATGGAACAAGAGATGAAAGGAGGTGATATTAAAGTGATAACATAGAAACAAAGGAGTGTGACATGAGTGGATGGAGGAACATATGCAATGTAGATGGAGAGTGTAAGGAAAATCCTTAACTAGGATGCCCACGTGGTGGTAGTGATGATGCAAGAGTGTCAAGTGGAAAAGGAAGAGTGGAAATACATTTGTGGTGGTGATTGTCGTCTGTTGAAAGAGGAAATGGTGGAGAAGCTTCTACAGTGGGAGGATCCAAGGAAGAAGATATACCTTAACTAAGGTTCTCTGGCTATATGGATGGTTAAGCAAGATTCTAAAACTGAAATCAAAAGAGTAAAAGAGAAACTCAAGAGGAAAGACAAGTAAGATATCTGGCGTCATGCAAAGGGACAGAAAGTTGAGAAGGATGATGTGGATACAAATGGTGATGAGTGGACATGGAGAGCGAGGAGTAATGGATCAAAGACGGTATTGAACATGTTGAGAGATAAGGATTTGTAGGATTAAAAAACTTGCCCTGAGAAGGATCCTCAAGTAGGATTCGCAAACTGCAATGGTGATCAAGTAGAATTCACAAACCAAAAAGTGTATTTGCAAACGCATTCTTGGAGATGATGGATAGATATAGAATTCATAGTGTGAAATTTGATATTATTTTTATAAAAGGTGATTTGTATGAGATGAATGGAACATAGTTGTAGCAAAGGTGTACAGGGAAACTATGTTTCAAAATGGATTGGAGATAAATAAGAAAATGTTACCACTCAAGGCATTGCACTTGTAGCCAATAGCAAGTGTTAATACATAACCAACAATAGTTAGTTATACCAAAAGATCATGAGGGAAATATAGATGAAGGATGCTCATAATCCTAATATTAACATGACAAAGGGATCGAAGATGTGACTTGTACGTGGGAAGAGGGATCTCCAAAGGTGGTGTTCCTTAACTCTATGCCCCAAATCTAGGAAAGGGAAAGAACAATAGCAAAAATTTGATCAATGCGGGAAGATTTTGTAAAATGTTGATAAAAGAATGTTGTTCAATGCGGAAAACCTTCCAGATGCCATAATAACAGAGTAGCCATCCTTCAAGGGTATGGTCTACTTTATACATAATATGGATGGCAAGAATAATATGATAGTCTTCCTTCAAGGGATCGGTCTATTTCTTTTGATTTTGCTTGGATTTTGATTTGTATACTTTTTTTTGTATTTTACATGAATAGTTGTCCTTCGAGGGATCAATCTATTTTTGATAACTTTGATTTTTCCTTTTGCATACTTGAGTTTGAGCTTCACATGGGGGCTCGAGAATAGCTAAGTAAACCACTTAAGAGGGGATAAGGAATGTACAAGAGACACCCTGGACCTTTCGCATGGCTGTAATAGGAGAATGAGAAGGTGATGGATGTAATGGTTATGGGGTCACATCAAAGTAGTGAAGGCAGACCACATAATTTAGATCATTACAATGACAAATGGAAGGGGCTAAAGATGGAGGAATAATCTAAGGATGTAACTAAGTGCTCATTGGTAGATATGCTAACAGTAGATTGGTTGTAAGTGCAATGCATTAAGAGGTTACGTCTCTGGTTTACCACCAAGAGAAGGAAGACATTAAGTTACAATAAGATGAGATGATAGCCAAGAAGGAAACAAAACTATGTCCTGAAGGAAACGAACATATGACCACAATGGTGGATTTAGATGAAAATAAATGATGCCCTAAGAGAGACATAAACATAGAAGGACAATCATGGCCTCAAAGGAGGGATTGATGAAATAGATGGTGTCCCAAAAGTGACACACATATAGCCATAAGGGTGGACTTCAAAATAGATGGTGCCCCATAAGAGACACAAATATAGCCACAAAGGTGGACTTAGAGAAAAATTTCCCTCAATGGAGAGACAAACATGGCCTCAAAGGAGGGCTTTAATGAAAAATATGATACTCCCAAAAGGAGCATAAACATAAAAGAATAAATATGGCCTCAAAGGAGGACTTATGAAATAAACGGTGTCCCAAAAGAGACACAAATATAAAATAGATGGTGCCCAAAAGAGACAAAAATATGGCCACAATGGTGGACTTCGAGAAAAATGTCCCTCAATGGAAGGACAAAGATGGCCTCAAAGGAGGACTTAGAATGAGATGAGGATTTGGATATAATTAATTTAGATTGGATGGATGTGAAGAAAGTAAACAAAACAATGTCAAAGAGCGAAGTCCCCTAGTAATAAGGGATTTGTACAGATGATGTGTTCAAGGGCAAGGGAAGGTTATTCCCCCAACAAGTTAAATGTGAAGGAGGTAAAGGATGTCAAAAGAGCTTAGATGAGATTGTTTTAGATTTGAATGGGGTAAATGATTGGAGACCACAAGTGTGTTTGGTAAGATAAGGTAATAATGAATAATGGAGGGAATTCCTTAGGAGGAATGACATGGGCCGGATGGATATTAAGGGATGATGTGGATGGAGGGATCATGGGAGATCCGACAGATGGGTTATGGATTAGATTCAAGGTATATGGAGAAGGAACTTTCCCCGAGTGAGGAAATCATCTTTCTCTATAATATTGTGGATGATTGACCAAAAGGCCTTATAATGTTCGATTTCATGGCCTGGGGTAATGCGATGATAGGTGCAACTGCAATTAGGATTGAACCATGATGGCTTGGGACCATAGGGATTAAAGGCTTTAATAGGAGGAAGTTTGATGGAAAATGTTCGAGTTAAATGTCGAAAGATATTTATGTATAACCCCATTGAAGTGTCATGGGGAAGGTAACTCTTGTGGGTTTTGATAGGATGTCTTAGCTTAGCGTTAGGAGAAAATGTAGATGTAGATTGGATGTGTGAATTTCATGTTTTGGAGGAAAAATAAAATTTGGTTAGAGGATGATATTGTTTGGATGTGGATTGATTATTGCAAGATGTCATAGATGGAAAAACTGATCCTGAAATAGATATTGTGGCATTAGATTATTGAGAAGAGGGAAAACTTGAATGTTTCCGAGGAGGCACAGGGGACTGTTGGGGATGATTTCCCGAGCCTTAGACTTCAAATGAGAAGATTTACCTCTAGTAGGTATGATAATAATTTCAACTGAAGGATATGATAGTGGTGGTGTGGGTATTAATGGATAAAATTTCCTAAAACAAGACGAGGACATTAACGGAGAGATAAGTGTTTGTATGATGTGATTAATGATATCTATGTGAGATGTGGATTTTTGGTTTTGGCATGGGAAGAGTTGATTTTTATAGGGAGAAGGTAAAGCATATTTTTTTGATTTATGTGGATATGTTGGTACTTGTAGGTGATTCTAGGGTATATTTGATAGGATTATAGATCGAGAGGATTGGTTTGGTGTGATAGAAGGATTAGGTAAAGAGTATTGGGGTAGACTAGGTGACATGGCCATAGACAAGGTTGTCAAGGTAGAGATAGGTGGATTTGTTGACATGATAGGTATAGGGGTCGTTGGGATAGATAAAGATGTAGGCACTTTTGGAATGTGTGGAGATGTGAGTGATGTGATAACCGATGGAGTGGACCTTGTGGGTATGGGTAATGTAGCAAATGCAGGAGCATTTTCAGACGTAGAAGTAGAAGGGACTGGTTGTTTCATAAATATTTTGAGGGTAATATTAATATGTTTTCTAAAGGGGTTGATATTGAAGGTGGGGTTGCAAGGGTGCATGTAGTAGAATTGAGTTTAGTTTGGATGGTTGTGAGCAATTTAGGTGTAGCAATAGGTGTATTTGAGGCAGATATGGGTGATATAATTGAATTTGATGTAGATGTGATAAGGACAGGAGTAGGTGTAGGTTCAGCACAAGTAGTAAAAGTTGATGTGGGTGTGACAGGTTTTGAACAAGAGGTGGGAATAATGTCCACTGTGGGAACATGTGGAGTTGGTGATAAGATGGGATCTTGATTGACAGTGTCAACCATACAAGCATTTGATAGTTGAGATGTAAAGGGGTGGCTTGATTTGTTGGTGGTTGATTAGTTTGTGTAGTGGAGGTATCAATTTGGATATCCCCTTGATTTACAAGTTGTTGGACACGATCTTTGAAGGAATGACATCTCTCAATGTCATGACCTTTGACTCGATGATATTTACAAAAGTGGGCCTCATGATACCAAATAGGCTTGGCTTGCGAGTTGTCCATGGGTCGTATGGGAGGCAGTTGGATAGAGTTTACGGTCATCAACTTATCAAATATAGAACTATATGATTCTCTTAAAGGAGTGTAGTTGGTTGTTGATTGAGGAGATCATTGTTGAGACCATGTGCTCGATGTAGATGGGGATGAGGGTTCAATGACCACAGTGTTGGTCGTAGCCTTGAACTCCTCATTATGTGTGAATGGTTTAGTGGATTCAATTTTTGACTTAGTTCAACTTAATTTAAGATGACCCTGCTTAATGGCACGGGTTTCGAGTTTGTGAGCCATTATGAAAGCTTCATCAAAGGTTCGAATGATTGGATCTACAAAGTAGATGATATATGTTTGGCACACGAACGCAAGAATAGTTCAATGAGTTTGGTTTGCGGGATATTGAAGGATAGTTGGTTTATGACATCATGCCATCGTGTGACGAAGTCGGTGATTGGCTCGTTTTCATACTGTTGAATGTTATATATATCAGCGATAGTGGTTTTGTGTGTGATATTGATAGAAAAGTGTTCTAAGAACAATTGTGCAAGTTGAGTGAAAGAGAATAAGGAATGTTGTGGGATACTGTTGTACCAGTCCAACGTGGGACTAGATAAAGACATGGGGAAAGTGTGAAGAAGTAAATCATGATCATGCGCAATAAGACAACATGTGTGTTTAAATGCGAGGAGATGTTGTTGGGGATCTTCCTTGTTGTTGAACTTATTAAATGCAGGAAGTTTCCAATGAGGGGATAGGGTTTAATTGGAACCGACGGATGAATCGGTTCGTTACATATTTTTCATAGGATAAGGTGTTCTTGGGTGCTATGGTAAGGGTTTCTAAACTAGCTAACTGATTCATTAAGGCGTGAATTGAATCACTCGAGGTGTTGTAAGGTTGATATTAGATTTGGTTGTGTGGTTTGAAAAGTAGTTTGATAAGGAAAATGATGTGTTTGTGGGTGTGTGGGTGTTTGGTGAAGTGTCTGATAAGGTGGTTGATAAGTTTGTGGATAGGATGTTTGCGAAATGGTTTGATAAGATAGTTGATTAATTTGTGGATATGTAGATGTTGGAGGAGCTACTTGGTAAGGACTAACATGTGTTACAGGTTGGGATTGTTGTATAGGTTGATGTTGAGTGATAAGGGCATGACGATAAGTGGGGATATGTGTGTTAAGAATTGGAGACAGTTGGACATGCCTATTAATGGAATTGTCAAAATGGGATGTGGGTGGAATGCAATCCACCAATTTTGGAGATTGGGAGGATTGAGAGATTATAGGATATTTTTGGAGTAAGAAGTCATATATGGGGTTAGGAGGAGATTCGAGTGTATCTAGAGGAGTAGGAGATGGTGGTATGATCGGTTTAGGAAGACTGGCTTGACGAGGGATATGAGGGTTGGTGTCAAGGTGGGGAGAATTTTGTATGACATGGTTCTCATGAGGTGAGACCATGGAGATTGGAGATTGGGTGACCGATGACGTGGTTTTGAGTTTAGAATCCTGTTGAGTGAGATCATCAGAGGAAGTAACTTTATTGGATAGAGTAGATTGTTGTTTTGTCTCGATTTGGGAGAGAGCGACAATAGGTGTGAAGTAGAGAAACATCTGTTTATGTATGTTGTTGAAAAACAAATCAAGTAGAATATTTTTAACATCATGATTAATTTATAGGATGTGAACAGAACAGAAAAGTAAGTAATGAAGGTGCCTAAAGGAGTCTAAGGCTGGTTTCAGGTAGTTATGGATTGGGAGATGTCTAAGATGGTTATCTATTGAGAGTTTAGGTCCCAACCAGGTTAACCAGGTGAGAGGAACATTTTGATGTGTTAATTATGTTTGTGTAGTCTCAGGCAGTGTGTGATAAGTGAAATGCAGAGGGTTAAATCCTTTACTTAAGCTATGTGATCAGGCAGGATGTAGAAGGTTCATTTTAGACCAAAATGAAATGTGACGTTTGATGTATACAAACACTCAGGAAAGGGAAAGTTCGATGCAGAAAAGAGAAAAATAGAGAAAAAAATGAGAAATACCTGGAGAATCACTTTTCCTGGTTATTTAAGTGCATGTGATAGTGATGTATTTTGAGAGTGCCAGTTAGTGACTGAAATGCCCGGTACCCTAAAATGGCACCATTTACAATCTCGGATAGAATCAGTGAAAGGATATTGGTAGCATGTTTATGTTTTAGTGGTTATCTTTGACAAAGACAATGTTGTTGTCTCGAGTTTTTATAATTCACCTACAAAATCAAAGAACACAATTAGTCATTTTAGTTGGAAAATAAGATAAAGAAATGGAAAGATCATAAATTTGTTGGTTGATTTTCAAAGTAAATTGATTAGAAAAATAACTAATCTAAAAATTATTGTATATCAAACTAAGGCCTAATGAGTTGTGAACAAAGATCTGGTGAAAGTGACCATATGATAAAAAAGAATAGAAACGACCAAATGGTGGTTAATACTTTATTAAAGTTGATATAAATATAAGCACGAAACCTATTATCAACTTGATAACATGAGTTAATGAAATGAGGAGCATACGACAAATTATGTAAGGACATCGAGCTATTTATAGATTAAAGAGAAAAGTAATAATAAAACTTATCTAAACAATGGATCAAATTAAAATGCGCTAAATAACAATAATAACGATTGTTGATTTTAATTTAATCTATGATGAAGGATGATAATAACACAAAATGTTTTGATTGTCGATTTTTTTAATTATTATTTGTTTTTTTTTGGTTCGATGTTAAGAGGAAAGAAGCTTTGGATTATACCTTGAAAGTAATTTTAGCGCTTCATTGAATACACACTCTATGTTGATTCCCTCATAACATATTGTCATATATAAATGGTTGAAGATCATTGGGAATCATAGGTTCCAAAAATGGGAGTTTGATGCATTGAGGGTGGGGAATTGAGTGACTCAGGGTAGGCAAGGTCATGGGAGACGAGCTCGGAGAGCTCAGAGAGAATCGACCAAATGATCTAACCATGGCCCAGCCACATATTTTTGTGGCCGACCAAATATTAAAAGGATTATTCACTTTATATGCCCACAGATGTGGGACAAGAAACTAGACCTTGCACCGAACCAAGCACTAAGAAACATTCCACGTGGGAGAATGGGGGGAACTTTATCAATGGTGGATCAGTTCAAATCGATGGCAGATTCAAATCTCACTTTATGTAAGGTGAATGCGTGGTGGTCATACTGCACATGGATGTGGATTTTCACATGTACGATGTCAAAAAGATAATCACAGAAAAACAAAAAAATGTGAAATATATAATTGGCTATAGTGCAATGTTTATGACTATATCATTTAAACTTG
>CM031237.1:260776700-261084200 GCA_018340775.1 Taxus wallichiana var. yunnanensis
CACCAAGTTCATCCCTAAGCAAGTAGACCCGAGTACATCACTTGTTGGCGGCCAATTACGCCTGTCATTGAATGTCTCCTACAAAATCATTGCCAAAGTGTTAGCTCTGTGATTACACACTCTTCTTCCTGTGATCATTCAGCCAGAGCAAACTGGCTTCATACAGGGACGCTTCATCCTGGACAACATCATCGCTGTTTGGGAAGGCATGGAATGGGCCCGCAGGTCTAATCTAGGTTGCCATGTTTATCAAAATTGACTTTGAGAAAGCTTATGATCGGATTGAATGGCCATTCATTTTAGCCATGCTCCAAGCCCTTGGCTTTGGTCCCACTTTCATTCAAATTGTCAATATCTTTTTGCTGATGCCTCTGCTCAAATCTCGATTAATGGCCTTAGCTCGGAGCCTTTTGGATTTTTTGTTTTATTTGGCAAGGGCTTTGCTTGGCCTCGCGCTCTATGTGATTGCGGTCGAAGGGTTTGGTTATCTCTTAGCTAATGCCAAAGCTCAAGGTCTTGTTCGTGGAATATCTCTGCCTACCGAGTCCAATGCTCAACTTCTTAATGGGCATTTCACGGATGATTCCTTTCTTACTCTCATTGCAAATGAAACCAACATTCGCAATGCTATGCAATGTTTGGATATTTTCTGTCTAGCTTCTGGCTCCTCCATCCAATGGCGAAAAACCCAATGTTATCGGTAATCCTTCCTTCCCATGCCTGACTGGCTTGCCACTTTCGATTGGAAAATCCTGGCACATGGAGAGATTTTTAAGTTCTTGGGTATCCCTTTTCCTTTCAAGCCTCCCCAACTGAGTTGTGGCAGTATGTCATTCAACGGGTGGCTAAAAAGCTGGAATACTGGATCACCAAGCCTCTATCCCTGGCCGACAAATTCCAAATCTTCTCTAAAGTGCTTGCCGCCACTCATGTTTACTACTCATCATGTTGGGTTCCATCCAAAGCCTCCATTCAGAAGTTGGAAAACTACTCAAAGCTTTCTTGTGGGCTAATGCTTCTATAGGAAAAGGTTTTCATCGGGTTGCTGGGATATATGTTGTCTACCTCACAATTCTAGAGGCCTTGGTCTTATTCACATTCAACGCCAAGGGAAAGCTCTTTGCGCTAAATGGATTATTAGAAGCATTACTAGCCCAAAAGCTTGGAAAGTTCTCATACGACACAGTATTGCGGAAGGCTTGCCTTATGGCATCTTGCATGGAAAGGCTTAGGGTTTTTCAATTTGCTCATCACCCCTGTGCCTATCAAAATTGTTGGCACCTTTGTGCTTAAGAGTATCTAGAAAGCGTGGGAATGTGTTAAACCCTTGGCTTCTATGGAAGGGGGATAACTTTCATAATGGGATTTTTGTCAACCAACACCGCTTTGGTGGTCACCGATTTTTCAATCTCAAGACAAATGCTTAGCTGAAGTCCCGGGAATCTCTGCTCAAATTCTTCAAGCGCGGAATTCATACTATTCAGGATTTTTTTTACAAAAACGCGTAAATCTGGTTCCCTTGGCCATAATTTAAAGTTCTGTTTCAACTTTCTAACTAAGATCCAGATACTTTTCACGTAGTGATCAATTCGGTTCCTGACCACATGGTGCATAAAATTGTTGTGCATTCCTCTCGCCTTGGTGGACGGATTGGAAATGGCATGTCGACACCCCATTCTGTAACTACAAAGCCAGTAAGGGTTATCGTTGGCTCTCACCCCATCTTCCCATGGTGGAAAAACTCAATGCACGTTGGGGAATCCACTCCACCTTATCCACCTGGGGACGATGGTTTGAAAATGTTTGGACTCTATCTGTGGAGCCTAAGATTGCTCATTTCCTCTGGTGTATTCTTCATCAAGGCCTCCCTATCGGAGCTCGTCTTGCTCAGATTGGGGTTACTATTCCCAAATGCCCTTTCTGTGGACATTCTGGAGACGATATTGCATGTTTTTGGTTCTGTCCCAAAGCTCAAAATGCCTGGAACTAGATTCATTCATTTTTCTTTCCTTCATGCCTCATTGTTTCACTTGGCAACATATCCTTTTGGGAGACAATCCCAAGCTTCTGCCTATGTTCACCTAGATTTGGCATGTTTTCAGAGGGGAGATTCTATTTTGGATTTGGAAAGAAAGAAATGTTTTTTTCTTTGCTAATTTTGCAGTTGATCAAGCTTTCTCTATTTATAGTAAATCTATGGTGATCTCCAATGTGCTTCTGCAGATTCAGGTTCAAGCCAATAAGGTGGCTCGGAGGTGGATCACCTGCACACCCTGCTACACCACTGGGGATAGGTCCCTTGCAATGTAGCTCGTGTGCCTCCATCCCCCACCAGACACTCCTTGCCTTCGGCTCGTGGTCGCTGGTGCAACCGATCTCGGCCGTGCTTTTAGTCGTACTCGCCGTTCCCCATGACATTTCCAGCGCATCTTCTTGCCAACTTGCTGCAGTGGGTAGGGGTCTCCGCCACACTCGTCGGCTCGACATCGTGGTTAGGGCTCGCCACCTCGCCGCCAGGTCGGGCTCTCTCTTCGCCGCTATTACGCCTCGACGGCTTGAAACCCACCACCAACCCCACCAACTTCTCGACAAGTTCCTCATCTCGGCCTCGCCATTCTTACTTGCCAGAAGAAAACCCGGAGGATGATACTGCTACGGGTGGGAGCTTCCCGATGCCGGGCAAGGATCCGCCGCATTCGGGGTGGCTTGATGACCATGATCCACTTGCCTCGGGCATGTTTGCTGATGCTGCTTGATTTTGCTGGTTGTCCTCCCTTAGGCTTTGCCTATTTTTGTTTTGTATTCTCCTAGGCTCGGCCTAGTTTGATTTTTGTTGCTCTAGGCGCTATCTAGCTTTGTTCGTGGTTTTGGGGCATGCTCTCATACCGCCCACTTTTTTGTTGAAAGCTATCTTGTATCATATTGTATTTAATATAATATAAGACCATTTTCATAATTTTTTTGGTTGTATGGTCCATGACAACATATAAGCTTTAATATACCATGATCTTTATGTCGATGAGGGCGACACAACAATGGAAGTGGTCATCCTCCGACATAATGGTTGAGGATAAATATGTTTTCTTTCCTAATATTCCCCCACTATACCATGGCTTCATAACCCATTTTTTTTTTTCTATCTAATTGCCTCTAAATACACGTCTTACTACCATTTTCTTTCTCAATATTCCCCTCTTCTACTATCACTTCCTAATCCAAAAACAAATTCTATACAATTGCCTCTAAATACATGTCTTACTACTCTAATTCAGATATGCTTGTTTGGTGCACTTGGGATTGCTTTTATGACTCTACAAAATTTCATTTATTCAAACAACAAAATGTGACACCACAATAGAATCTATTTTTATAATCAAATCTCTTCACCAACTAACGTAATATGCTTTACTTCTTTACTTTTTAAAAATCGCATCGCTACTATTTGATGATAGGACTTTTTATGTCACTTATATTCATACTTAGCATAGTTGTTATATTGAAGTTGTATTTCCTTCACTTAATCTCAAAATGCATGGCTCCTCATTTTCCATTTTCCTCCTCTTCCCCGCACCTAAATTTAATTTTTTTTTTTCCATTTTGATTTTTTAATTCATAACTTGCTCACCCTATGGCATCCGCATTTCACATTTGAGACATGTTTCCTAGTCCATGATGAGTTAAAGCAAATGAGGATATTTTTGAAGTTATTTTCCTTTTTATTGTTTAGATTTTGTAGGAAAATTTTCACCCTTGTAATATGGAATCTATACGTATGCCAATTTATTATTGATGAGATTTTCATGAGGTTCAAACTTGGGGTAAAAATTTGAACAATATGCAAGGCAAATGAAAAAATTCCTTTCATAGGCCTCCTAATGTAGGAGTATTTGGGTCCATAAACAATCTTGCATTAACCAAAAACAAAGTTCTGTTCATGCACGTGCTTTGCGACTTGTAATTTTGCCAACAACGTTTCACATGTGGAAGATGAACAAAGAGGTCAAGAGGCATCCCTAGAGGTCAAACACCTTAGAAATAACATACACAAGAGGTTTTATTCATTTGCTAGGATGAAAACAATATTTTTTGGGGTAGATGGAGAAATCATCGGTTTATGCAAATGATAGTTTTGAAATTATCAACTTGTGTTAACCGATTGTTTCACAATCCCCAATCTATACAATGTTATGGTTATGCCCATGTTAAAAAACAAGTCAAGTAATGAGTCAAACCAATTAATTGTTAATTTTCATGTGTTTCTAAGTGACTTAGAAATGTGAAGAGCATTGGGATGACATATATCGTCTAGGAAGATTTTAATTCCTTCATTGAACAAATGAGTTAGAAAGGAGGGGCAAGCAAAAGGGAGAGAGTTTAACTAGGAACTTTCATAGGGAATGTCTAAGTCCTAAAAGGGAAAGAATTTCAAGTTCATCAAGGATTGTTGTATTGTATTAAATCTTCATATTTTTTTTTTTCAATAAAATAAATTAGTGTCTTGAGTGTGCAATATATGTAGTTTAACTATTAATGTAAATAAGACTAAGTTTTGATTTTAAGTCGAGAATAGGGTTTTGTGTGTTTTCGTGTGTCCATTTACATGAGTGTCTAGGCTATAGGGAAATGATTGCATTAGTGTGTGCAGGTGTGAAAGAAGTCTCGTAATTGTAAGGATTTTTGAGAAGAAGAAATGACACATAAAATATTTACCCTGGAAGAGGAGGAACATCAATGATAATTTTAGACTTGGTAGAGATACTAAGATGAAGCCAAGTTAAGATCAAGGCTACGATATCACACAACAAATAGATGTTGTAGTAGATGTAAGTGAATATGAAGCAAAACAAGCACTGATGTTCAACTTGAAAAGTTAGTAGATGAACTAGAGGATAATCACTTGAAGGCTATTTCCAACATGGGAGGCAAGCCGAGGTTGGACACCCCTAGTCACTTAGGAGGTTTATTCCTTGAGGATATCATTGAGTTAGAGAAATACTTTGATTATGAGAAAATTGAAGATCCCAAAGCATGAAGTTTCCTTGCAAAAACTTGAATGGAAACGAGTCCTTGTGGTGTGATAATGTATAGATGGAAAGGGGTGGAAGAAATTAAGAGATAATCAAGTCTTGGGATAAGCTGGTTGCAATTTTGAAGGATGATTTCTTTCACTTTGAATATCAATTGAGTTGTTCAAGGTATTGAAAAATTAAGACAAAAGGAGATGATTGTAAAGGATTAAACGAAGGAGTTTTACAAGCTTCCTTAAGGATTTCATTGATTGGATCACTAAGTAGGAGAAATATTTTGATTAGGAGAAAATGGAAGATCCCAAGAGAATGAATTTTTCTTGCACAACTTTGAAGGGACACGAGTCCTTGTGGCATGATCATGTGTAGATGGAAAGGGTGAGAAGAGATGAAGAGATAAATTCTTGGAATAAGATAGTTGCAAAGTTGAAGGGCAAGCACTCTCCCTTTGATGATTAGTTGTGTTTTCCAAGAAATTGCATAAATTATGGCAAAAGGAGATGATTGTAAAGGATTACACGAAGAATTTTTACAAGGTCACCATTTGGGATAATCATGTTGAAGACGACTAAAAGATCTCAAGGTATGTGAATGATATTCATATTTCCACACAAGAAGAGCTTGGAATAATAAGATTGCATTTGGTAGATGAAACATGTCAATATTTTTTGAAGGCGGAAGACAAGTGTCGGGAAGAAAATAAAATACAATAAATGTTGGAGGAAGATTTGCAAGAGGAATAGTTCAAGAAACTATTAAGAGGATATCATGTTCATGAAGGAGAATCAAATGCTTCTCACAACATTAATTATGTGTTGAGATGAAGAGGATATCCTTTTAGAGGAAAAGGATAATTTGGTAGATGAAGATGTCGAAGATTAGTGGGTACATACTAAAGATGTGGAGATTTTGAGTCCCCAAAAGCACACAAAAAAACAATCGTAGAATAAATGAAGCTACCAAGCATATTTATCAAGAAGATAAAAAGAGTGTTGCATCATGCAATCACATAGAATAACTAAGACATATATAAGCACCCATGATAAAGAGAGTGCATTTAAAATCAATCAAGGAGGAGAATGAACAATTGGAAAGAAAGAATCAATTCAAAATTTTATGAAAATCCATAGGTAAGTGCCACAAGGTTATTGTTGATAGTGGTAACATGAACAATTAGGTGTCTCATGAGATGGTTGAAAAGCTTGGGTGTCTTGTTGGAAAATAGACATCAAATCTTGGTGAGTAAGTAATGTATGGTTTTTTTAAAATTGGGTCAAGAGAGATGAAGTTTTGTATTACATTATGTCCATGAATGTTTGTCATGTATTGTTGAGAAGGATGTGGAAATTAGATAGAAAATCTCTACATGATCGTAGGGCCAATACACATAATTTTGTGATGTAAATATACATCGAGCCCATTAAAGGATGAGGGATAAGAAGTAGACAACAATATTAAAGTGTTTCGATTTTCCAAAATTAGTTTTTTAAGAAAGGTGAAGGAGTAGGCATGTTTGGATTTTGTTCAACCCACGCAACTGGGATATTGAGTAAGGTAGATGAAAATCCACATGAAGGGAAGATTTTGTTAGGAAAACATGATAAGATCATCTCCAAGGAATTTTTGGATGGATTGGCACATATTAAGGACATTAGCCATCACATGGGTTTGATACCTAGATCTAGCTTCCGAACAAGACACCATATAGGTTGAAACATATGAAGATCAAGGAGTTGAAGAGTTAATTCAAAGATCTATTAGAAAAGGGTTTGATACGAGAAATATTGATCCCATGTATGGTTCCATCCATACTAACACTAAAGATAGTGTGCATATATTCTAGAGCCATCAACACGATTACAATCATATATAATATAGGTCTTTGTTACTACCAATGGATTGCTTGATTGGAGCTAAGAACTTCACGATAATAGAATTGAAGAATTGAGTATCATCAAATTCAGATTTGATAAGGTGAGTTGAGTGAAAAACACATGTAAGATGATGAATTATACGAGTGGCTAGTTATGCTAATTAGATCAAAAATGCACCAACACTACTATATAAACTATCATTTGTGCTACGAGTTGGATCAATTTTTTTGTCATAAACTAACACCTTTAGGTGTTTTTGACCATAAAAATTTATGGGGTTTGTGTCATTTTAGGTGACACAAAGGTGGTGCAAAAATGAAATAACTAAGACTCTTTTATTGTTTTAGTTTTACATCATATCGGGCACTACCATTTTGTGCCACCACGAAAATGAAAAAACTATTTTTTTGTAAAATAATTATTTGATAAAATATCAAATAACTATATTAAATTTAATTACACACATGTATGCATACACACCAAATTTAGTATTTTTAATAAATTTTACTATAAAGAAAATACAATAATACATTTTATGTTCACAATATGCAATAATATATAATACTACAAGATTGAAATTTTATTTTTAATACAATAATATATAATAATGCAATTTTGATGGAGCAATAAAAAGTCCCTTCCAAATTACAAAACAAATCAATAAAGAGATACATCCTATATGTCATAGATGTATACCACCATATTTTTGTTCTTGTCTTCATTTTCATCCTCGTCCATGTGCTTGTTCTCTTAGTCGATCAAGAGTAATAGCCATCACTTTGTCCCCCTACCCCCATCCTCACCTACAAATACATAATACTAATATTATGAGGGAGCAATAAAAGTTACCTTCCAAATTACAAACCAAATCAATAAAGAGTTACATCCTAAATTTCCTAGAAATACGTAACCATATTCTTCCTTATTCTCATCATCATTCTCATCTTCATCCATGTCCTTGTCCTTTTAGTTTGATCAAGAGTGTTGGTCATCCTCCTCCTCTTCATCCTCTCATTGGACCTATAAATACATAATACATTTTTAATAAGTGATTCAATTTGTAATTTGCATAATTCACAACTAATTAAATGCCACATGTATTATGTTTTCAACACATCACACACTTTATTTGTTGTGTTTTTGTTATGAAACACTTCATGTGAAAATAGTTATATGAAAAATTTATACATATTATGAATTTTTATAAAAGATATTATATTAAAAAAACATAAATGTATAGTAAGCTGTTAGTGCAAAATCACAACACCCCTGAGTGCCTGCAACTAGATGAGTTGAGACTCTCAATGTGATTGCACAACATGGAGCATCTCTCAAAGTGTGGGACTTTGAAATCGAGAGAGCTCTTCGGATGAAGGCCGGTTCCTATTCCTCTGTTCAGGTGCACATAAATAAATTTCTAGAGGATCTACTCTAAAACCTACTCTATCTTACCAAGGAGACATGGTTGAGAAGATACGAGAAAATAAACCTAAGCTAATGAGGTGATGCACCAAAGGAATGTTAGACACCCGTTTTGTAATTTAACATAGACCATAGAAATGTAATACAACTACCATGCATCAGATAACCAAACTATAATGAGAGATCATAAGACAATAATGAACACATGAAAGGGTTGAAAATCATCCATAGACATATATTATTTCTCCAGAGTTGATACAATACACTACAATAGCCAAGAGGCGAAAATTTTTGTATTACAACTCAAATGGGAGGTTTGAAAGCTCCACAAATTCTCTTGCAGACAAGGGAAGAAGGGAGGGTGCAAAACAAAACTGTCCAACCCTTTACAATGAGCCAAGCTCTTTCTTTTATAGATGCAATGAAGAGAGAAGAAGAAAAGAGGTGGGAAACTTGATTGAAGCTCAACTACCAGCCATCAATGCCCCTGTAAATCCGCCCATAATCTGGCCAAGTCCTCCGCTCTATGTCTACTCGGTGTGTCGAAGAAGGAAGAACGACAGATTGAATCTGATCCGATCTCGGTTGTTGGAGCAATTAGATTGCATATTAATGGCATGAAGACATTTTCCCAATTTTCACCCACCTAACCTTGTCAAAATTAAAGTTTTAGGTTTCCATGGAGTAGGCAAGGTCGAAACCTTTCTAATGGTGCCAAATTTGTTGAATTTTCCGAGCACTGGATTGAAATATGTGTCCATTTGAATGTTTGAGTCGGGTCCATACAAAAATGGTGAAAACCAGTTAGCAGAATGGGTCCACAGGCCTAAAATTCACTTTGTGTCTTTTGGCACAAAAATACAAAAATGCAAAACGCCCAGCAGCCCCACAATTCACCTTTTTCCAAAAAACCATTTTGGGTCCGCCGGTCCGCATTTTCCATTTGGGTGAAAATTCCTCCCCAAGCTTGCCGGCTCAAATGTAATTTAGGCCCAACACATGGCTCCTCTAGACGTTGGTGGAGGTGTGGCTCATTTTTATACTTTACACCTTTTGGACACAAAGCCAAAATTTAAAATTACCTCCGCGACCTGCCTTCCCGCTTTGACTTGGAACATGGCCACGTGTAGAGATGGCACGCATTTGGGGACCGATTTTGGATTTTGCTTTTGAAGTTGTGCCGAAGAGACACGTGGCACCTTCGCGGCTTTTCTCTATTCCTTTATGTTTTGGCTAAGTCCTTTTATTTGGTGGGGCCATATATCCGATCTAGGACACGTGAGACTTGGACGCTTGTCTAAGGACTCGCTTTTAGATTTACCTTTGAAGATGTGCCAGGATGACATGTGGCTCCTTCATGAGTCTCATGGTACTAGCTGATTTGGGCCGATGCCTTCCCATTTGAATTTTGTTGAACCCTGGCCATGTGGAGGGCTGGCGCTAGTTTGAGTCTTCGCCTTGGGCTCTCTTTTGGAATTGCGCCAAGCTGACATGTGGCTCATTGGGAGAGTCTCGGGATTTTCAATGGCCGACTCTGTCCCTTTTCGGGCCTAGGACATGTGGAAGCTCCGTGCTTGTTTGAGTCTCCACTTTTTGGGTTTAACCTTTGGAGAAGCACCGATGAGGCACGTGGAAGCTTCCACTAATTCTTCCATACTTAGTCAATTTGGGCTCGTTTTGAATCATTTGTAAAGCTCGAAGACTTTGAGCCTTTCTCCGTTTCTCTCCTTTGAGCCTCTGGTTTTATGTGACACTATTTGGCCCTTCCCGACCCTGCTACTCCATTGTAGAGCCTTCCTGTAACTTGACTGTTGGATTTGAAACGTAGGCTCGTTTGATGGAAATGTCCCTTGGATTTATTTCTGCGTAGGGTCATGTTTGATCAATTTTTCGGGGGCAAAATGAGATAACACTAACCTCCAAGGGCCCCATGCCCTCGCAGTGTTGCCTATATAGCCCCGATGAAAAGGGGCCTTAGGAAAATGTCGTTATCCCATAGGATAAGGAAGAATACGATGAGGTAAATGAATGGGTTGATCGATTTTAGGTATGATTAAGTCTAGGTCATTTAGGTATGGTTACATCGAGGTCGTTTAGGCATGGTGGAGTTTAGGTCATTTAGGCATGGTGTAGTCTAGGTTGTTTATGCAAGGTGGAATGTTTTAAAATGAGTTGATGAATATAGATGAGGAATGTTGAGGTAAGTGAAAGGAGAAGGAATCAAAAATGTAAGTGTCGAAGGTCTAGTCCTGTATAGCAGAATCAATAAGTAAGAAAAGAGGTGAATGATAAAAGAGGTAAAATGCTTCAGAGTTGGCAAGGACCATAATGAGCATACCAAGGATGGGTTTATGAAATTAAACCCCTAAAGGAAGTACATGATTGACTTCTCTAATGGTGAAAGAAGTTACATGATCATGAAATGTCACATTTGCGGCACATCCCTTGAGTAGATAGAAGATAAGAAAGAAAGGAAGGTGAGGTGAAGTGGGTTGTTTAGCGTAACCTTGTTGTGAGACAGCATGCCTCTTCTGCAAGATACCCAAAACCAAAATAGGAAAGTCCATGATGAATTTTTTTATTTTTCTTGATTTTTGTATTTGCTTTTCAAAGATCGATCAATGTAGAAGTCTATGTGGGATGAATAGAATGAATCCTTGAGGTCTTCATGAAGCTAATCGATGTAGGAAGCTTTAGAATATTTTATTTTTTATTTTTAAGAAATAGTCTTCTTTTTGGATAGACTATGTACAATAGGGATAACTTTTTATAGCTTTCCTTTGAGGGAGCAATCTATTTATAACAACAAGATAGAGAGATAGATGTACTTTTGAGGGAGTCATCTAGTTAGAATAATTTTGACTCAAGGAGTTGAATTTGAATATCCCATATATTACTTTTGAAGTTTTTTTGGACTTTTAGGTCATGAACAAGACTATAAAGGAGTATAGGATTCATTTTACGAAGGCAAAGCTATAACACACAAAATTTGACTATGAAAGAGAGGTTTTTAAATGACAAAAACCCATAGGATTCCATCCTGAAAAGAATGAAAAGTATCCATAAGAATCATGCCATGAGTAGAGCCGTGGTACTCATATTTAAGATAAGGCTGAAAGTTGATGGATAATCACATGATTCTTGTTTAGTTGTTTGTCTTTAAAAGAGGTAGATGAAAGGAATGGTTACTCAAGGGACAAGTGTGTAATATAAAAAATGTGATATAGTACTTGATTCAACAATAGAAGGGTCGAAGATGCAAGGCATTGAGGGGATCAGGTTCGGGTTTACCTTCAAGAAAAGATAAACGATAAACACCTAAACCATAGAAATGAGTAACGATATAGGGTCCAAGCCAATTAGGAGCAAACTTGCCCCGTTTACTTTTCTCCACTTTTGTTACATGTTGATTTTCCTTTAGGATGAGGTCACCGACCTTTAAGCTTCATTCATGGAAAATTTTCATAGGCTCATTTGATACATTTTTGGTAGATTTGAAGGTGATCAAGAGCATTTAAACATCGTTCATCTAATAGCTCAATCGAACTAAAAGGTCTTGGTGAAATTCATCATCGTTGAGCATATCTTTGAGTGAGATACGAAGAGATGGAATTTGGAATTTGAGAGGAA
This sequence comes from Taxus wallichiana var. yunnanensis, assembly GCA_018340775.1. NCBI lineage: Eukaryota > Viridiplantae > Streptophyta > Pinopsida > Cupressales > Taxaceae > Taxus > Taxus wallichiana. Next base: position 260,788,654 of record CM031237.1, read on the forward strand.
AGATGACCCTCTGACGGTAGACCAAAGAGAAATGTGTGACAACAGTTGAGGTGTGCGAATACTAGTGCGATAAGCCCATAAGGTGAAAGGAATGTGCGTATGCCAATCCTTGCCACTATCGTCAACCAATTTCATAAGAATTTTGTTGATAGTTTTGTGAGTTGATTCAAATAGGCCATTTGTTTGAGGATAATAAGGTGAAGAAAAGTTGAGTTGAATGCCAAAGGCGCGAAGAGAGTTTGCATAGGGTTTTTTTTTGAATTGTTTTCTATTATTAGTAATGAGGCGGTGAGGAACACCAAAGTGAAAAATGATGTGATGGTTAACGAATTCACAATTTTTCTCATCTTTGGTAGAAATGAGAGGTATAGCCTCCACCCATTTAGTGTAATATTTGGATGCAGTAATAATCCATTGATGACATTGAGAAGAATGAGGGTTAATCTCTCTAACAAGATCCAAACCCCATGGAGAGAATGGCTAAAGGTATCGTTTAATTTGTAGGGCATGACTAGGAGTGTGATGAATATTAGTGTGTTGCTGAAATTTCACACAATGTTTGACATAATCATAGTATTCTTGGTTTAAGGTTGGTCAAGTAATAGATGAGGCGAAGGATGCGTTTAGCTATGAAGAGGCCACCGAAATGACCTCCACAAATCCCATCATGTACTTCTTTGATGGTGTATGGTATTTCTGAACTTGTAAGGCATCATAAGAGGATACCGTCAAAGCCACATTTGTAGAGAAGACCACCCATGATGATATAATGAGAGACAATTTTGAGGAAGCTCATTGTCATCATGAAGTAAGATCCAAAGGCATAATTAAAAGGGAAAGGTAGTGGAAAACAACTTATACCAAATGCCACGTGGGTTAGTTTCAATTCTTCCTACAAAGTTAATGTCTTATAATAGATAATATGGTGATTGCAACCTTTGTATGGAAACAAATATTTTCGAGTATGAAGGCGAAGTGGGTATTTGAGAAGTAAGATAGGCCATGGTGTCCGCAAATTTTTGTTAGTGGAACGCGAGGTGGTTTGGAGTTCATAATGGTCAAAGGTAGTCAATCACATGTCAACATGATGTTTATATTTTTGAATTATATTGTTATGAAACTGGTATAAACCATTCACTTGGTTTGCAACTAGTTGAGAGTCGTCAAAAATATTAATGGATTTAACATCTAAGGCTATGGTGGTTTGAAGACCTAATACGAGTGCTTCAAATTCGGTGATGTTGTTAGTGCACTCAAAATTTAGTTCAAAAGATAATGACATAGGCTCACCATCAAGAGGAATGAGGATGACCCCAATGCCACCCCACATTGACATTTAGATCCATCGAAGAATAAGGTCATCTCGATAAACAATGTCATCTAGGAGAGGGTAAAGCAATGGATTCATCATAAAAGTCAAAGTTAGAAGATTGGTTTCGAGTAAAAGGTGTGTCCGAAAGTTTGTCAACAATGGTTTTTCCTTTGAAAGAATTTTTATGTATGAATTCAAGATCTAGGTCCTGCAAGAAGCATGAGCCAACATGCAGAATGTTGGTGTTGGTAGGGTTTAGTATACATGTGTAATGTAAGGGGTTAGTGTTGGTGACGAAGAATATTTTTGGTTGAGTTTGTAATGATGAAGTTTGGTAGAGATGAAGAATAGGGATAGGAAAATGTTTTCAACGTGAGTGTATCTCGGTATCATAGTCTAAAAGATTATGACTTATATAATAAACCAATTGCTCCCTATGTTTCTCATTGTGATGAGCGAGCATGGGACCCAATGAATGGCCCGTGTCGAAATGTAGATGTAAAGGGTTTTTCATCCTTTAGTGGGATGAGAAAAGGTGGTTGAAGGAGGTATTCCTTTAATGCTTTAAAAGATTTATGGCATTTGTCATCCCATTTAAAGGAAACATCCTTTTAAGAAGATGATGAAAAGGGTGACAATGGTTGGAGAGTTTAGAAATAAAACATCTAATAGATTGTAATTTGCCTTGTAAACTATGAAGTTGTTGAAGGTTAGTAGGTGGAGGCATCTCGAGAATATCCTTGATTTTGGCGGGATCGACTTCGATACCTTGCAGAGAGACAATGAAGCCAAGGATTTTTCCAGAGAGGACCACAAAGACACACTTCTTGGGTTAGAGGCATACACAATATTTGATAAGACGGTCAAAGATGACCTTAAGAACCGTGAGGTGATCGGCTGACGTTTAGACTTAGTAAGAAGGTCATCAACATAATATTCCAAAATGTCATGCATGATGTTGTGGAAGATATAGGTCATGACATGCCTATATGTAGCACCAATGTTTTTAAGGCCAAAGGGCATGAAACGATAATAGAAGGTCACCCAAATGGTGATGAAGGTAGTTTTGTGTTGATCTTCCGACATGAGTAATATTTGGTTATAACCTGAGAAACTATCCATGAGTGATAGCATCTCATGGTCGACAGTGAGATCAACCATTTGATCCATACTAGGTAGAGGAAAATTGTCCTTGGGTCAGGCTAGGTTAAGGTCATAGAAATCCATGCAGATGTGGAGTCCCCCTGTCACTTTAGTGATATGAACAATGTTATAAATCCATTGGGGATAATCAATGTGTATAATAAAAGAAATAGAAAGAAGGCATTCAAGTTATTTTTTTACAAGAAGGGCAATGCAAGGAAGCATTTTTCACACTTCCGTTTCATGGGTTTGGCATCGAGAATGGTGACGATATTGTGAACCATGATATTTGGGTCAAAACTAGACATATCAGTGTAAGACCAAGAAAAAGTGTTGCTATAGTCTTGGAGGAAAGAAGTGAAAGCTTCTGTTCAGTGGAATCTCAAGATTGGCATATCTTTAGAATGTGAGGGTTGTCCTGAGTGTGAATGTTGATCCCTATGGTCAATTCATTTCACATGGTTTACATCTCGAGAAGGTAATGACTGATGGATATAAGAATCCTCCGAACCTAAATATATGATAAGGGAATCAACATCTTGAAATTAAATGACATTTATAGAAGGTGTATCGTCATCGATCATGTTAGGATACAGGAAGGGAAGAGAAGAGGGAGAAGTCTCCATCATGTTGATAGGTTAAAGGTCCCAAAGAAATATGTTTACAATTTTTTTAGGATGAATGGATTATGGATCCATAAACTACGTAGGTGAAGGTGGTGGGGTAGGTGAATGAGGTGGAGAAGGTGTATCTTCCTCTATGAGGACAATACAAGATTTCTTAGAAGAAGCTTTATCAGAAAATCCAAGACCGCGGTGATCTTTATGTTTCGGGTGGTGAGCAGAAATGACTATGTGATGACCTTGTTCATAGAGACCAAAACCAAAGCCTTTCCATGCACAATGATGGAGGAATGTGTGGGTGAAGCGGACGATTGGTGAGGTACTGGAAATCAGATGAGAATGGACGGGTTTGAGTAGGTGGTTCTAGAGTATGTGAAGAAGCATCGAGTCCCCCATACGTCAAATTAGTGTGAAGATGGGGCAGATCGTATGGAAAGACCTCACTTACCTAATGGTTGTAATGTGTGTGTTGATGAAGGAATCCATACTCTTGAGGTGTAAGGAAAGTGTTGAAGTTATAGAGGTGATGTTCTTCGAAAGTGAGGCATTGAAAAACACCTACTAAGGGATCAAAAGTTGGAATTTGGGTAGTGGCAATAGAAGAATCATCAAAATCCTAATAATAAGAAACATTAGGTGTTAGCGAAGTAGATGGGTTGGCTAATGGGGAAGTTGCTGGAATGCTGCGTAGCAAATGGGAATAGAGGAGTTAATTGTGGAAGATGTAATGGACGAAGTGGTGGATGAGGTAGTGACTAAGGAAGAAGCAATAGGGGTGGTAGATGGGGTAATGTCTGAAGAAGAAGCGAAAGTGGTGGTAGATGCCTTAATATGGATAAGGACATTGTTAGGTCGGTAGAGCATGTTACATGTTTTGAATGGTGAAGGATCTGCAGGAATGGTGTAGTTGTGCCCTTTATGTTCAAATTTTAAACATCGATATAAGGTTGAAGGAAGACAACCCATGACATGAATCCGTGGTTGACTAAGAAACATATTATATTTTAATTCCCCTCTAAGACATAGAATAATTTCGAAATGGTGTAGGGGGCCCACGTAAATATGGAGAATGATGGTGCTGAGGGTAGAATTTATGGCATCGTTAAATGAACGCAACATAACTGGGTTATTATGGATGTAATTAGAAGGGATGCACATTTTTTTATACACATGGGATGAGATGATGTTGACACTAACACCCCCATCGATCACAACACATTAGACACGTGTATTCTCAATGTAAATGGAGATGAATAGGGCGGGGTCAAGATCATCCAATTGGAGAGGGACAATCTCATCGTCAGAGAAACTGAGAGTAACTACTTGATGAGTGGTAGTAGGAGAAGAAGAAGGGTGAGAAGTGGTGAGAGAGGAAACTTGATGAGGAGTGATAATGGTGAGAATAAGTGTGTGGTCATTAGGTGGAACCTCAATGGATTATAGGACCTCAATAAGGGCCTAATGATGAGAATAAGAGGTTTGGATGAGGTCATATAGAGATATTTTCAAGGGCGATTGGTGAGGTTGTTTGAGCATGGTGCGGTGTGTGACTCTATTAGAAATGGGGTATGCTGGTCCACATATGGTGATTTTGGCTATAGGTGCGAGATGAAATGTTGGGTAAAGGTATAGTGGGTGGTTTGTCTGTCTTCTCTTTTCCTTTGTTATTTTGTGCTCGAGTGGAAACTTGAACCATGTTAATCTAAGGAAGAGAGGGAGATGAATAATGTGTGTTGTGAAAGGTGTAATGATGGGATGGGAAAAAAAGTGGTGAAGGAATAGAGTCTTGTGAAAGGAGTATGACACACTGACATTTTAGAGGAGTTTTGGCTAGTTTTCTAATGCAGATGACGTTGATCTCAAATGTTAGAGGAGGATTCAATGGATGTGGAGGTAGAGATGGAGGTATTTGAATAGGTATGGGGCAAGGCCGTGTGGTGATAAAGCGGAGGTGTAATGGGGTCCTCATCTAAAATATCATCATCGTCAAAGTTCTCTTCAAGAGGACATAGTTAGAGAAGAACAATTTTAAGAGACTTACAATTTTCTACATCATGCCCTCGCACACGATGGTAAGTGAAAGTTTTGGTATCATCAAACCCTTCTGGTTTAGGTTTGAGTGGGTCATAAGGTCTAAGTAGTGGAAATGTGATGAGAGAGGTTTCTAAAAGGTTAGTCAGGATATTGGCGTAAGACCCTGCCAATGGATCACAATGTGAAGTGAGTGTGGTTCAGGATAGAAGTTTGGGAGACTTCAGTGGGAGAGGAGTCACCAGAAGTGGAATTGGAGGTTGAGTAAGTTTTACTACCTCTTTGGTAGATAGTATGGTTTTGGTTTTGGGTTGCACCTTCTTAGGTAAAGGTGTAGCTGGTGAGTTGGTTGTTGGAGGCAAGTGTAGGTTTAAATACCTTTTTGGAAGGTAGTGGGGTTTTGGGCTTGGGTTGCACCTTATTGGGTAAAGGTTTAGAAGAAGTACGTGATGTGGAAGGAAAGGAAGATGGTGGAAGGGGATGGGTTAGCCAATTTGATAATGGAAGTGCGGTGAAGATGGTGGTAGAAGGTAATGTGGAAAGGGCTCGTTGAAGAGAAGGGAATGACATAGATAATGATGAGGATACAAGAATTCGTTTAGGTATAGGAGGTGGAAAGGGTGTGGGTAATGACAAAGGCATAGGTTGTGTAGGTAATTGGGGTGGAATAGAAGATTGTGATGAGGAGGTGGGCTATTGTATTTTTGGTTTATCTTAGGTAGGAGGTCTTGACCATGACCAAGGTTGATGGGTGCGGACCTAGGATAGAAAAAAGTAGTGAAGGTGACCACGTAGTAGTGGATGAATCCGGTGTATGTGGCATAAGAGGTTAGGTATTCCTCTTAGGTGGGGGAATAATCTTGGTGATAGCTTGGGAAGACATGGTTAAATCCAGTTTGACAAGAGGATGGACTAGGCTTGATGTCAGCATGGCCCCTAATGTAGTGGTAGGTTTGCGTGTGGGTGAAGATATAGGTGTAGGTAATGGTTTTGGTGCAAGTGGTTTTTGGAGTAATGGTAAAGGTGCAAGTGTAAGTGAGAATGATGTCGAGGAGGTTACTACAACTGACTCAGGTGCGATGAATTTAATTGTCTTAAACACTTTAGGATAAATACTTGAAGTGTTTGTGGATGACATTTGTATTTGAGTTGAGACAAGGAGTCGAAGGTGTCCCCAAAGTATGAAATAGTGAACATAGTCCAAGAAGTCATCCAAATGTGAGAAGGGCATAGAAGTGGAGGGGGATGATGTCAATTTGGTAGTAACCCCTATAAATAAATTTGACATCTGTTAGACAAGGAAATGGTTGGCTTTATAATATTTGGGTAGAAGAGACGAGAGTAGATCGACTGGTGGTTGTTAAAAGCCGGTGGAGAATCATCACCAACAAGAGGGGACACTACTAATGAATCCTATGTGGGTAGAGGATAAATAAAGGTGGATGAGGTGGGTTCTTCCTTTGCAAAAGAAGAAGGTAGGATGGACTCTTCCGTGTGTAGAAGAGTAAGTAATGTGGGTTTCTCAATAGGTAGAGAGGTAAGTGGGGTAGATGCATCTGTAGATATGAAGGACTCCTCCATGGGTAGAGGAGAAGATAAGGTGGAATCCTCTGTGGGTGAATGAGATCATGCAATAATTTCCTCAATAGATGGGATGGAAGGAAACTGAGTAGAAGGAGCTGGTATGATATCAAAGATGAAATGAACTTCGTAAATGTTGTTATCATTAGTTGAGGTTTCACTAGTTTGGTTAGATGATGGGGTGTGATTTGGAAATGACTTATGAAGATGTGAAGGTTTTGGTTAGCTGATGCATTGGGGTTATCCAAGACAAGATCTCCATTATCTAACATTTCTTGGACAATGTTTTTGAAAGTTATACAATTACTGTCACTATGACCTCTAACATGATGATAGTTACAATAATCGTTCTCTTTGTACCATGCAGACATAAGATGGGAAGGGTCAAAACTAGTATGTGGTTTGATGGGTGGAAGAGTGATTGCTCCAAATTTTAGAAGCTTTTCCAAAATTGAGGAGTAAGGTTCTCCAATGGGAGTATATTTTTGTTGTTCCCGCTTGAACTGAAAATTCTAAATAAGAGAAATATTAGAAGAAGGTTTTGATTGGTCGGATGGATGAGATGGGCTGGATTTGAAAACCATTGCGTTGGTAGTTCCTTTTGATTTAAAACAATTATTTTGTGGTTTGGAATAAGAAGAGGTATAATTTGATTTAAACAAAGTTATTTTGTTGCGCAATTATAACTTCTTCTCTTCGATAGCATGGATTTCAAGTTTCTAAGCCATGGTGAATGCCTCATCAAATGTTTGGAAGGTTTGGACTTAGAGAGTTGGAGAGATATATCTAACAAAAGCTCTAGTAAACAACTCTATTAGTTCAGTTTGAGGTAATTGGAAAGTGATTTGATTGATAAGGTTTTGCCAATGCATGGCAAAATCTGTGATAGACTCGTCCTCATATTGGCGTAATGAATACAAGTCGGTCATGGTAACCTTCTTGATAATGTTAATGGAGAAATTATCAAGAAAGGCTTGGGATAATTGATTGAACGAGAAGATGGATTGCCTAGGTAAAGCACTATACCAGTCTAAGGCTGGTCTCACAAAGACATTGGGAAAGTTCATAGAAGCAAGGTGTCATCATGGGTAATCAGATAACATATATGTTTAAAAGATTGTAAGTGCTGTTTTGGATCTTACTTGCTATTAAATCGGTTAATTTTTGGAATTTCCCAATGCGGGATATGAATGAATCGGAATGGAAGGGTGGATAGGCTCATTACACATCTCGTCGTAAGTTAGAAAATTACGGGATCCATAAACAAATTCTTCTAAGGTCTCGTATATTTTCCATCATCATCTTGATCAAATCATTGGTCAGATTGGATTGAGGCACACTTCCAACAGTATGAGGAGGTGGATACGATGAGTTGGTCATAGAAGGTACACTAGTATATGGTGGTGCCAAATAGGAAAATTGAGAAGGGGGAATATAAGTAGCGACCGAAGATGATGGCATATACCTTGAATGGGTGAATGGGAAATGTACGTGATAGGTGGTGCCACGAGACAAGGTGTAGGTGGGAGGAAGGTGTGTGGAAACCCTCGTGGTGATAGGTGGAAAAGTAGCAGGCATAAACATGAAAACTCTAAAAGGGGGTCGATGCAATGGAGGTTATGAAGAAATAGGAATTGATGAGGTGGGAATCCCAACACTAGGGGTGAAGATGATGATGAGGTGAATGCCAAAGATGTGATGGGTCTTTGTAGGTGTGACAGGTATTGAAGATGTGGGAGTGATATGTGAAATGATAGGTGGTGAGGTGTAGTAGGTACCGTCATCACCAATCCGGCACTATGATAATACTTCACAGGAACTCCTCATGCTATGATTATTTACTAATGCACAACTTTTAGTTTGGTGGATGGAATCGGAAACACTACAACAAACATAACACAAGAATACCATAGACTATGATAAGAAGGAATGAAGATAAATTTGAAATATAAGTGTAAATTATAATATCAACATGAAATTGTTACAATCTCACCCATGAGGTACTTTAAGTGTTACTGAATTCACTTGCCTTCCAACAATAACTATGGGAGAAACTTCACAATTACACCTCTTAATGGCTTCTTTAACACACCTTCAAAATGATGGCTTCCTTTACACACTTACTCATACAATATTTCTCACTACTTCCTTCTATGCTAAATGAGGGGGGTGGCCTCTTTATTTATAGGAATTCAGCTTATCCACCCTATCTCTAAGATAGGATAGGAAATATCTTCCGGCCAATCATATTCCATGCCTAAACTCTTGCCTTTACATGTAGGCTTATCTTCTAAGATAAGATAAACCTTATCATCTCACATGGGTTCCACCTTTTAGACTTTTCTACAAATAAAATACACAAAATATTTATGACATCACTCTTTGTCCTTATTACAAATATAATATTTCTAATTTCTAATCATGTAGACCCTACTTCTCTACTTACCCAAACTTTGACATTTTAACATTACGGAACCACTTACAACAAATATTTACTTTTTACAACATTCCTATTGTACTTTGACTGTTACCGTACTCTACTTTATTGGTGGCACCGTACTGATGGCGCATTATCTTCTATTGGACGCCACTACTAATTATACTTAACAACATCCTATTCCTAATACATACATTAATAAAATAGAAATTACGAATGAAAATTTTAATGTTGACATACCACCACACTAGTGGTGGCTAATACAAAAATGGGGGCCAAAGTAGGGGAATGGATACATGCCTACAGTAGATAAGTTGTCCCGAAAATCGTGGGTAGATGAATGAGAAAGGTAATACTACAAGGCGAAAGCATTATGATCAAGGAGTTTTGCAAACTCATGTCACTAACATGTATAACAATAAGAGATGTACGGTCATGGGCGACAAAATAGAAGGTGGATAAAGACTAAATGGTAATGGTTGGTGGCTAGCATTAAAAACCAGAGCATTAGCTTGTCTATGCGTCAAAACCATGTGAATGTAGATAGAACAAGTAATCTAAGTTTCGCACATAGTATAGAAACACGAAGAATGTAGTAGAAGTAATCAAAGTGTAATTAGGTCACCGCTTTGACAGAAATCAAAACACAAAGACCGATGCCTATTGGCTAACCAATGCCAATAAAGAGGGGTAACCAATGTCGGCCGGACCGATGCCAAAACTGTGAAGAAATGGTAGATTAAAAAAATTGAAAATGAATGATGTAAATCAAGTGAACTCGTACTTTGAAAATAAAAATAGAGAGTAAGGAATGCAATGAAATGAAAGAAGAATTCATAGAAAGTGGCAGATGTGAATTGAACACTGTTTTGGGGGAAATGATCCAAAACAGCCCAAACTGACAGACGGTGGTCGTGAATCGATCTTTGGTATGAAGAGGTAACCAATGTAGCAGTATCTAGACTAATACCAAATATCTTTGTGAATGGATGGAAAATTAAGAATTTGGAAATGAAAAAGTATGACATGGGTGGATCTCGAACTTTTAGGTGACAACAGAATACAAAAGATTTGATAAAGTGACAAAACAAGTCACAGAAAGTACGTGTATGTAGATTTGAACACTATTTTGAGAGAAATGACCAAAACAACAAGAAATGACGATCGAGTCTACCAACCAATGAAGGTATGAAGATATAATCGAGGGTGGTGGCTGGGACCGATAAAGATTACTGTGAAATCTAGGAAGAGATGAAAAAATGAATTTTTGGTGATTAAGTCAAATAAAATACCAACCTAGAAATCTGAGTATGGCAGTGATAATTCCTAACACACTCAGAAAAATTTGAACTACAACAATCAGTAATCTATGGAGTGTGTAGGGAAAGAAAAAGAGATGAAACAATCTCACAACTCAAAACACAAATCAAGAAAAAGCTAAAAACACACAAAATCCTAGGAAATAGATTTTATGTTGTGTGGCTTATGCCATTTAGGACTGACTGTGAGTAGAGTATAATTTTTGGTCAACGAGGGTGCCCTATAGAAACTGACAACTATGGTTGGTTTCAGGTGAATTTTGGCTTGGGGTCCCCAATATATACTTCATAGTATACGTGAGGCCCTACTCTGATATGATGACTGGCCAAAACACTAGCTGGATCCACCACTAATCTAATTATTAGTCGTTAATGGTAATTACCGGGAAGGAAGATGTTTAAGAAATGTGTAATTTGTTTAAGTGATTTGGTTTAGGGTGTGTGTGCAAGAAGTGAGCTACGCTTAATTCCCGCCAACCATCATTGGTCATGACCTCCAACATATAGGTTGCAAATAAATTTAAATGAGCTAAATGCAACATACACAAGGATGAAATGCACCAATTTTAAACCCAAATCGACAATTAGATTCGATGTAGAAAATGATGAATAGGTCAAGAGGATGCTCTTTCACTACTATGCAAATGCAATAAGGAAGAAAGGATTTGTTTTAAACACCAAATGACAAGTGTCTTTTAAAAAATTAGAAGAAGAGAATGTTACCAGGGAGAAGATTAAATGTGTATTTTTCAGAAAGAAAGAGACACACAATATTTCCCTATATGAAGAAAATGCAATGAACCCAAGAGAGGGTCCCATCGGGCATGCCAAAATGTTTCACCAATAAGTTGCGTACGTATGAGCAAAAAAAAGGTAAAAGGTGAGGAAGAGTACCTGTGAAATGAACGTGGAAGGTAGAATGCGTGCGTTATTAACGTTATCCAAGCCGAATGTAGAGATCTCCTTTTTATATGGGAAGGACTAAAAGTAAGACCACAAAAGGGTATTAAATAGCACATGACAAAGGACTACATAGCATATGCTAGATCCATGAAGTGCGGTGCTTCCTAGAAAGATCGTCAATCCAATATTTAATAACAATTTAATGTAAACAAGGAACTAAAATAAATAGGTCCTATTGCAATGTAATTATTTAGGCTTCTCATACACACAATAAACTATATTTTATGCTAGATATCAAATATAACACTAAATCTAATTAGAACCGTGGTTTTGTTAAGGTTAGGCAAGTTTGTCGAGGTTTGAGGTTGGTGGGTTGAGGTTTGGGCTAAGTTTGGGTGAATGGGAGTCTCGCTGGTCTGAGAATATTGTTAGCCACAAAGACCAATATCAGCTAGGTGACCAATTACAGTATAGGAAAGGAATTGATGGCGGATAGGTAACCGACGTTTGTAGGGGAAATTGTTGGGACATTGTTAAAAATGGGTTTTTAACCTCTCTGTGATTGCACAAAGAGTGGGAGGGGTGTAGATAGGGTCGTAATATTATTAGGAAGACTCAGGAATGCTTGACAAGGGGTTGGAAAGGGTGTAAAGGCTTGGGTGGTTGAATAGTGGGTTGGTGGGAAGAAGGTGATAAATGGGTAATGGAAGGAATGAAATACAGAAAAGAAGCAAGAGATATACACTTTAAATAAGCACAAATAATGAAATCACAATACTTACTTGGTATTTTATAGATCTTGTGAGTGGAGATGGTTGGTGGTTGATCAAAGAAGAGGTGCTTGAGTCCAGTGCCAGTGGTAGTGACAACTTGCGTGTTCTGTGATTATTCCAATGCTCGGAAGGAGAAGCTGTCTACTTATCCGGCATTGTGGTTGTGTGTGTTCGTTGCTGCTGGATGCATGAAGACTGAAGATACATGAAGAGCTCCAATAATTGAATGAACAACCTATGTAAAGAGTTGTGAAAGTGTATATAAAGTGACCGATGGTGGTTAGGTAACCGGCTCCGGTGAGGAAAAAATGATGTTGGTTAGGGTGAATTAGTCCCTTCTACCAAAAATAGGTAGATCTTCCCCATTTGGCGTGTTTTCCAAGTTAATTCCACTTAGGAAGTGGATTTATTGTTAGAAAAGGTAGGAAGGTCATAGAAGAAGGCCAATTAGGTTTGAGAAGAACTCTTATTTATTTTGGTCAAGTGGTGACTTAGCAGCACTCAGTGTTGACTTAGTGCTTTGAGAATGATGACTTGGTCACCAAGAGTTAAATGCCCCCGCAATGGGTCTAGGTTGATGTGTCTTGATGAAGTGGATGTGTGAGGAATAAATTAACTTAATTAAAATAATTAAATAAATTAATAACGTGGGGATAAATATTAATTCAATTGTAAGTGATTAAATTAATATCAATGTGGGGTAAAGGGGTCATGGCTAGGTGCATGCATTAAGTTGATTAATTGAAAGAGATTGAGGAGAGTGTGACCCAAATTTGGTGTCTACAGAAAGAATGGGAGAGAGTGCTAGAGCTAGCTGGTTTACAGGTAGTCTGGTAGTAATGTAGGCAAGAGAGTAACAAGGAAAGAGATCGTGCTTGCTTGTGTGCTTCTTGGCAGGATTACGACAACATAATGATACAATTCCAAAACAATGAACTCCAACCAATGCTTCGGGAAGAAGCTTGGATCTTATAGAAAATAGGAAGAGAAGTGGTCCAGCCCACTTGGCAGCCAAAGAATGCCACATCACTCAAAGAAGGGGTAGTTAACTCACAAATAATAGTAGGAAGGGAAGGAGAAGTTTGTATGCATATAACAAGCCCAAGAATAACCAATTTGGTCAAGAAACATGCACTAAAAATGAGTTTGAAGAAGGTGACACACGTTCAAAAAACACTTGAAATGGCTTGGGAGAAAACAAACAAACCGCTAGTTTATGTAGACCATCGGTTGTGTAACTTTGCGGCGGTTGTGTAGCCTCCGACGCGGTTATGTGACTTAAAGCACGAAGGCTAAGGAAAATTTGTAAAAATGATAAAGACAAGCGGGAAAGCTAGGAAAGTGAAAAATAAGCTACAAAACATGTTGCAAATGAGGATTTGGACTTGAACATCATTAGAATTAATAGTTTTTCATCATTGGGGATTTTACCTATTCGAAAATGTAGCACATGTAAAATTAGGTGCCTATAGGTACGCATTCCTAATGAAATATGATAACGCATTAGGAAACACAATAATACCATACTAACTAATCATGAGTGAATACCTTGAGTCTATCTATAGTTAAACCTGAACCCCCTAGCACTTTTCATGTGTGATCCCCTACATTAAGTTATCTAACCCATCCATACAAGTCACTCCCTAATCCATAAACAAATCTCTCTAAGTACTTCCATTTATAACTCACAACAAGAGATATCTATTTTTCTTTCCCACAATTTGATCATAAAAAAATCAAAGTAGAGGCAGAAACAAGTAATTATCAACCCTTGTGAATGTCCCGTAACACCCACAAAAATTTCCATTACAAGGATTCTAACCCTAGTTTTCCAAATCAATATAAAGGAACTATATCATCCCATATATATTTTTATAATACATATATAGTTTTATCTTTTTGAATTTGTTAACGTCAAAATTAGTCAAACTTGCTTTATCACATAGGTTAGGTAAAAATAAAAGTGGGTAAGGAAGGGTTTTAAATTTCATTTTGTTGTTTTTCCCATTTGGAAATTCAAAATTGGAGAGGTTGTAACCACGATTTGGCCATACACCATCGCCCGCAACAATAGGGCCAATGGTGTCAAGATGGAAAAATAGGGCCGAGGGGCGATGGCGTAGGAGAATCTTTCTAGGGGTTGATGGTGTCTACTAATGGGGTGATGATGTAGGAAACATATAGGAAAAGGGTGTTAATTTGGATATTTGATTGTGGATTTATGATGCAAACATATAATGCATATTTATTTTGATTTTTGGATGCGTTAGTGCACATGATCTACCATTGCGGACCATAGATGTATCATGGTGATTAAACTAAAATTAAATAAATGGGGGTATAATTTAGTTTAATCTAATGTTATGCAAAGTAATATATAACATATAAATGGATAAAATAAATGACCAAGTAACTAAGTAAAAATGTGAAAACCTAATGTGTAAAGAGGGTCAAGAAAAGCTTAGTTGATTCAAGAGCTCACGAGGTCAGTGTCGCAGTTGAAGACTAGATGAACAAAATACAAGAAATGACCATACACGAGCTCCAAAAATGTAGATCTAAGCTATCTAAATAGACTAGGGTGCCTGGGCACTCTTGTTTGAGATCCAGGTGATTTTGTCTCGTGTAGGAGGTCTAGAAACCAATTTTGTAGGGTCATTGAATGATACAAATCCTTCACTGCTTGTCACATGTCCGACCTTAAACGCGTGCTAGATGTCGCTAATAATCGAGAGATGGAGACAACACTTGCGAAACCCCAAGATAAGAACCATACAAAATTATATATGCATATGAAGGGGTCAGACTGTCCTCAACAACCATAATGGTGGACTTACTAATTGAGCATTGCACTACATTTCAGACCCAAATATAGTTCTAGATGTGTGTGTGTGTGTGTAAATCGTGCCCTAGGTGCTCTTGTGCTAGTCGCACTTTGTGAAGTAACGAGCAATAAATAGATGTAGAAATGTAAATAGATGGTGGATGGAATAAAATAAACTTCCCTCCTATGCAAGTGTGATGTAGATGAACCAACCTTGTCCCTTGTGATGGAGCTAGATGGATGTAAATGGAGCTCTAGATGCCTTGGATGGATGTAACCTTAGGTGGATGATAGTAGTGCTTAGTGCTTGGTCCCTTATTATGGTCTCATAACTTTATATTTATATGGTTCTCTTGTTCTAATTTCGTAATTAACCCTGAAAGGCTAACCACTAAAAATATGAAAAGCTCAAATGACTAGAAAGTGCCCAAAAGAAGAGAGTAAAGTGTAAAGAGGATCATGATGCATGAAAGGGACCAGCACACTTGGGGTGTCCCAGTCTTAGCTTAGTGCCCTATCAAGGATAAGAAAAATGTAGAATGGAAAAATATATTGGGAAAGTACATGTAGAAGGTTAGAAGTGATGATAGAAAGCAAATTAAAATGGCCAAAGGACATGGGTTAATTAGTACTTTCTTCACTCAAAAACCATATGAATAGTAGTATGAGACCGGAACTAAATAATACCCAAAGTGTGTGATTTTGTGTCTACATTTTCTCCCACTTTATGTTGGTCAATGGGACACTCGATAACATAAAGTAGATAGAGATGCATACGATATATATGTAGAGTGACATAGAAAGCGTGTCAATGGACTAGAAAAAGTGTGAAGTGACAAAAAATATGGAATGTGGAGACTAAAGATGCAAAAGTGTAAAAAGTGATGAGAGTGAACCTCGGGTGGAAATACATGTGTAGCTGCAATGTGTGTGATGTACCTGCATGTTAGTATGAGGTACATAATGCCAAATGATGTTGTTTTCATTTTTTTGTTTCCTTTATTGTTTGTTGTTGTTGTTTTGCTTGTTTCTTATATAAATGGACCTATAAAGGAGAAGATGATCAAGTAGTCAAATATGCACGTATATGTAAAAATAACATGTATATAGTAAAAAGACTATAAATGGAAGTATGAAAAATGTAAAACAAACATGTGCACCTAATCGTGATGAGAGAAAGAGTGTAGAAAAAGGAAATCTTGTAATTATCGGTGAAGTGCAAGGTTTTGGTAGATCTCATGCCACTCTAGCCGAAGAAGTGTAGGGAGATAGCCTGCATTATTCTCCACCCCGTAACTACTTCCCTAAGAATATGAAAAGATCTCTTTACTTCCTAGTTTTTTGGGAGATCTGACACCATTGGCCAAACTAGTGTAGGGAGGAAATTATGCTATATCCTCCAACCTGCAACTACTCCCCATAATTCTAAGGACAACTTGTCCTATAAAATCCATTGTGTATCGTAGTTTTTAGAGACCTGGTTTGAACCCACTCACTGTATATCCCACAATGTCAAGGATGAAAATCGAACTAAACTATCTTGGTGTATAGTGTAGTGTAGTGTGTAAACCCCAAATGATCCCCCTCTTTGGGGGCACATGCAACATCGCGGATAGGGATTTGGCCCCAAAAGAGGACTGATCACGTACATTATTCCTGTAGGGCGACGGGAATGTGCTTGGTAGAAACCAAGGTGCACACAAACAAGAAGACAATGTAGACCTGTTAAGGTTGGTTGTAAACATGGGACATCACTCACAATGTCACAAGATAGACAAGGTCATAATGGCCACATAGAAACAAACAAATGTGCACACCAAACAAAGGGCAAGGCCTGCATACAATAAAAAGTAATATCAAGCAATATAGACAAATAGAAAGATAGCCATGGTAGCAAGTAATCCTATAAAACAAATGCTATACATGAAGCACCCATTAGCATGTTAGAAAGATAACCCATATGTCAAAATCATGTACAACTAACAAAGTAAAGTGCTAAGTACAAAATGAAACAATAACACCTATAGTATACATATGTAGAATCCCTCGGTAATTCTTGTGAGACCTGGTAGTAGCCAAGCATCCATGTTGCACATAAAAATTCTTGTATTTGTGATCACAACTAGAGAAACATGTAAATGTGCATGTGTGTGGTAAAGATAATGACATACAAGATACCTATATAGCATATAGAGTACAACGATCATGGACATGTAGATGCAAGTAAGAGTAAAAGCAACCAAGATATGCAACATGTTATGGATGGATGGAATGGAATGCAAGATGGATGATAGGAGCCACATGCTTCTCGAGTGAATGGAATTATATGTAATGAGGTTCATTTGGTTTCCCCTTAGCATTCAAGATTGAACCGTAAACTAGAGTGCCTCATTAAGAAATGGTTGAATTGTATGTTGTGTGTAATGCGTTATGATGAGTGTGTATGTGTAGTGGTGATGAAATGAAACCTAGAGATGGGCGAGATGATGTAGAATAAATATAGAATGTAGGATGTAAGATGTAAGACATATGCCGCAAGATGTCTGAAGAGACCTATTATGTAGTGTGTGGGGTTCATGTGTAGTATGCCCTCAATAGTCCATTGTGAACTTAAGCACAAGAGTGTGTCATCAGGAAATGACGACACTAAAGTGTAGATGACTATGTCTATGTGAAGCGAGTGATGTAATGCTATGCAAGTATAGGAGATGTATTAATGCTCAGATGTGGGGGAGAATGTGTGGATGCTATGCCCACAAAGCACGTGTGGTTGAATGAACTATCTAATGAAAGTGAAGGACTAAGGTCTTTCATCTAATGCATATGGAAAAAATCCATATGCCCATGCTCTAGTAGTGGTGGTATAGTAGATAGACCCTGTGCAGTGAATGAAGTCTATGTGCATGCGATGGATTAATATATGATTAATTTCATGGTGTGATAAAATGTGTAGGCGATGGAGATCTACGTGAAGCTAAACACAGAGGTGGTGGAATCCCTCATGGAATAAAATGAGGTGGAGAGTTATGCCGAGATACTATAACTATCCTAGGAATGGGCCTATACCTATATTTTAGACTAGTAGAGTGGTGAGGATGGGTGGATGGTGTGTGAGTAGGTGAACTAGGAGTAGATTGCGCTTTTAGCAACATAGAGTGTGATGTACTAGATGATGTAGGAGATGTATGAACTGATGTGCAAGGAGATGAAAACCATGGAGTAGAAGGGGGTACATCATTAACATGAAGAACTTGATTGTGATGAATGAATTTGAGCTGAAAATGATTCATAGAGATGATAGAATGAGACTGCAAATCCAATTGAGACCGAGTAGCATATCACAACCATCGAATTCTTTTCCCACGAGAAAGGGTACAAGAAAAGTGAGAGGAGAAACCATAACGTGTAGTTTGATGACACCATATGAGTTGTTTATCGGTATGAAATTTACTATAGTGGATCACCAATAACAATGAGAAGTGGAATAGAAAACACACTAACGTGCAAGATAGGTCAACCTTAGTATTGTTAATGGAGGTCAAGCCAATAGATGCATTGATATGTAAGTGATTAGATGTGAAATTCACATAATAATTGTGGTTGGAGAAAAATATGAATGGTTGTGAAGTATCAATATGTGCAACTAGGAAATCAAGAGCCCCGATGTAGGAGGAGGCACTGCGTGATATACATAAGTAGCTGATGAGTCTATCAATTTTTGTAATGTTTGGGTAAAGGGTTGTTAAATATTTTGAGCTTATGATTTTCATTGACAGGTGGAGAAATTGTAGATTTTAGAATCTCAATTTGACCATCGCTAATCAAACCCTGAATGAGAAATCAAATTCAGAAGCAACGATTAGTGGAGTGTCATACGCATTGATGATAATCGCAATGGAAATTTTCATCTAAATTTTTCCTTTTGGTCTAGATGGATCTATTGTAGCGAGAGATGATAGTGTAATAAGATTGCTATCAAAAAGATTTAGTAGTAAAATAAGTGGGGGTACACTAAACTTATTGAAGATGCACCAATGCGGTTGCGATTAAAGCTCCTTAGTAGTAGATATTGCGTTGATGGTAGGTTTGGTATCTATTGGTTTAGTTTTAGATGGTTTAAATGTTGACTTAGTTTGAAAATGCATGGAGGATGATTCTTACTCTTGTATTTAAGTTTACCTATAGCTAAAAGTTTTATTTCAAAAGTTTATGAGTATGAAAAAGTTGATCGAATAAAGGAGAAGTCTCAAAGAGAACACTCTCTTGGAGAGGTGGTAAGATACTCGAATAAATAAGTCTTGAAGTTCAACATCCACAAGTACATTCGACATCTTAGCTAAGATAATTTTGTAACACAAGACATAATCGGATAATTGTTCACTAGATCCTGTTTGAGTTGAATAAATTGAGCATAAGAGAACTTAGAGCCAATGTTCATAGAGAAGTGAGTGAGAAAAACATAATCCAAATGTGTGAAAGAGAGTACCGAGTTGATAGGTAGGTCATAAAACCAGTGAATCACATAATCTTGTAAATTACGAGGAAAAAGATTAGCTAATATACCATGGTCATCCACATAGTCTAAGCATACTACATGAAAAGCACGAAGATGCTCTTATGGGTCACCATGGCCTTTAAAGATGGAAAATATGGGAGATACAAAATTAGATGGCAATGGATAGGTAGATATAGTAGGTGTGAAAGGAGTATGCAGTAATGAAGTAGAGTATAAAAATGGTGATGCCCGAGAAGTAGCAAACTTGAGTTGGAAAATTTGGGCTCGCAAATCTGATATAAAAAGGTTAAACTAGGAGTATTCAAAGAAGATCGGGATGTATATTAGGGATCCTAGGGTGAATGACATGAGTGGTAGTTGTAGGAATTGAAGTGGAAACAAAAGTGGGTGGAGTGGAGACCATGAGAGCCAAAAAATTGAAATTATAGAGGTCAAAACATCACGAGTTTTCTAAGAAATAATTAGAGCATGTAAGACATGTGGAATATGAGTGGGATTATCACAAAAATCTTGTCAAAAGTTAGTAATAGTGTTAAGTTAATCTTAGTCAACATTGGTGTCTTCATCATAGGACTTCTCACTATCGACGCTTAAATTTCATGTAGAGGAACACGATGGGAATGATATCAGAAATTATCGGTTGTAGTCACAAAGATGTAGTGATATAAACCATTGGATTATAAGTTATATGGGTAAATAGAGGAAGTTCACAATACAGAAAAGATCCAAAATGACCGCTACGAGTGACGGGCATAAGAAAATAAAAATCAAAGAAGGAAAATGAATTCTAGAGTTGGTTTCACTAAATGATTAAACTAAAATTGAATAATTGGGGGCCTAATTTAGTTTAATATAATGTTATGAAAAGCAATATATAACAAATAAATGAATAAAATAAATGACCCAAGAAACTAAGTAAAAATGTGAAACAATAATGCGCAAAGAGGGTTAGGAAAATCTTAGCTGATTCGATGAGCTTGGGGTTGTGTCTTAGTGAAGACTGGATGAACACAATTTAGGAAAAAACCACACAAGAGCTCCAAAATAGATGCAAGCTATCTAAGCAGATCGGGGGTTCCTGGAGAAGGATTAGGGCACCTGGGGCACCTTGGTCTGAGATCTGGGAGCCTGGTCTATACAGGAGGTCTAGAAAATAATTTTATAGGGTTTTAGATGATGGAAGCCTTTGTTTCTTGTCATGTGTATGTCATTAAACTACGTTGGATGTCACTGATAATTAGAGATGGAGAGAACACTTGCAAAACCCCAAGACAAGCATCAAAACCATAAAAATAAAGATGCATATGAAGGGGTGGAATGTCCTCATAGGCCATAATGGTGGAATTACTAACCAAGCATTGCACTACATTTAGACCTAAATGTATTTCTAGGTGTGTGTGTATAAATCGTTCCCTAGGTGCTCTTGTACAGTCGCACCTTGTGAAAGTAGTGAGCAAAACTAGATGTAGAAATGTAAATAGATGGTGGATGGAATAGAATAAACTTCCCTCATATGTAGTGTGATGTAAATGAACCAACCTTGTCCCTTGTGATGGAGCTAGATGGATGTAAAAAACACTCTAGATTCCTTGGATGGATGCAACCTTAGGTGGATGATAGTAGTGTTTAGTGCTTGGTCCCTCATTATAGTCTCATAACTTTATATTTATATGGTTCTCTTGTTCTAATTTTGTAATTAACCCTAAAAATGCCAACTAGTAAAAATATTAAAATATCAAATGAATATAAAGTTCCTAAAAGAAGAGAATAAAGTACAAAGAAGATCATGAAACCCGGAAGGGACTATGGTACAGGGTGCACCAATCTTGACTAGGCATCATAGTTAGGGATAGGAACACACATAATGGCAAAAAAAAGCTGGGCCATTACACACGAAGGCCAAAATGGCCAAATGACATGGGTTAATTAGTACTTTCTTCACTCAAAAACCATATGAATAGTAGTATGAGACCGAGACTAAATAATACCCAAAGTGTGTGATTTAGTGTCTACACATGGCCTAGTGGGATGATTGCGATATTGACATAGGAAGAGATAACTTTGCTTTATAAGGTTGGGATTTGGGGTATCATGTAGATGCCAATGATACCATTGGACTTGGATTTGTTGTAGATTTTTTTTTGCTACATGGGAGACCGGATGCAACACATTTCTATGGTAGATGGGACAAGAGATGGTGGAAATGGATTTGACATTGGAGGATGTGCATGGGATTTTGGGGTTATCGATTGGAGGAACCCACATGTACTATGATTTAACACTTGATGCCACAGAGTAGAGATCATTATCCATGTGGCATCACTTAAAGGGTTCTACATAAAGAAGCAACATATATGACTAGTGCATGTTGTGCATTCACTCAACGTAGTGTAGGTAGTGGGGATTTTAGATATCCGAAGGTAGTGATGGGGATTGTGGTGGCACACATAGTGTGTCAAAAGACCAATGGAGCTATCCCATCGGGTCTTGATAGTAATATGCATAGACATTATGGATCAATGTATACTATTTAGATGGCAGATAACCTTTAATCGGCTCGAAAAAGATCTACTTTATTACTATGTTGCAAGCCGCACACTGAGTTTAACGTTACATTAATCAAATGTGACATTACATGATCAAAGTGACCAAAATAACTGCATATATGGGTGTAGTTGGTTCATGATTTGTATAGGGTGTAGCGAATAGGCAAGAGTGTCATGAAACCCATGATTTCATTAAGAACATTAATATATGAGTAGTTCTCGATGCAAAAGACGATAGGGACACCAAAAGTACTAGTAAGAGATGCCATGAGAGCACTTCAATGGGTACAAGGGTCGATAGTAAGTACACTTTAGGTTTACCAGGACACTAGCATAGGTGGGTCTAGATGATGTGATATGACATCCCTACATAGGAATACAGATCAATGGCCTTGTTGGCCTAGAGTAGAATACCTAAAGGCTATGAAGGAGGTGAAAAGACACTATTTGGATTAGGTAGAGAGACATGTGATAGACAAAGTATTGATATATTTGAGATAACTAATACTAGAAGTGATACGCATCGTTTCCACCCTACTAGTGTTGTCATAGTAGAGGGTGTTAGTTGTTGTTTTTGTGTAATAAGAGCGCTTGTGCACATGAAGATAATTACTATATGAAGAATTTTTATGCATAGAGGACTCTGCACATACTTTTAGTGTGGGGTGGTTGTAGTTATCCAAGGAAAATACCGTGGGAATTAAAAGGTGAAAGGAATAAGCTGCTACTGTAAAAAAGTGTGCTTTAAGTAAAAAGAAGATTGCTTCTCAAAAGTGACCAAGGATAGAGATGAATGAAAGAACAATATAATGCAAGGTAAATAGAGGCCATGATAGCTATAGGAGAAGGTACACCAAGTGATGAGGTACTCGGGTGTTGGAGTGCATCTTTTGAAGGGAAGTCGTGACCAGAGGGTAGGAGGCGCACAAGAAGGTTAGAAATTTGGGGCACGAAGATGTACCACGCGGAATGAACGGATTTGTTAAATGAATGAGGGATATTTGGTAGGTGAAGGAGTAATAAATGCATAATTTTTTTAAAAATTATATAAGGATGGAATGTGGATTCATTTTTATTGTTGCAACTAAGAGTATTTGAGGAAAGAGCTAAGTGCGAAGAGCCGAGTGATAGAGTTAAGGTGCGAAGGGTGTGAAACCAAGCATGACAACTAGATCTATGTGATAAGAAGCTTGCGTCCCGATGGTGAAGGTTTTGAGTGAAGTAGGGAGACAAAAAGAGTTAGGTTATGAATTTTCCACCTAGGGCACGATTGAATCAAGCTAGGGTTTGATTCGCAAAGTTGTAGAGTTGAAGAGGAGACATTTTCAAGGTAAAAATGGCACCTATCAATCCAGCGCAGCAGCGATTACAATACCCATTCACAAGAAGAAAAGGAAAGAAGAAGGTGGTCATCGAGGAGGAAGAGATGGCACCAAAGCCATTTTTCAAAAATGAAATATCCAGAAGGAGTCATCGTCGGCCAGGAATGGGATTCACCCATTAGAAAGAGCAAAGTAAGTGAATATAATCACAAGACTTCAGAGAACAAGAAGGAGCTCGATTCCTTGCTCACTGCTAGAACGAACAAGCGCACGACAAATGACATGAGTTTTAGGTTTCAAATTATGATGATGATGCGGTGAGAAGATTTTGAAGAGAATTGGGGTCTAACAATTATACAAGCTTCTATATTTTGGGAAGTATGAGCCCTTGTATCAATGGCTAATGATTAGGGTGCATGAGGACTTCTTCTACTTTGTAGGACACACAGTTAGAATCTCATCTGCGCTTGTCTCATCGATTCACAGTGTGAAGGCCACGAGAGGACATAAAAGGTGATCTCATAGATAAAGCTATAATTTTAAAGACCAGACAGGAGTTGGGGTACTTGAAGGGTCCATGTGGAATGGATATAGACAAATTGAAGAACTATCCAGTTGTGCAAGCTATAGCACACCTTGTTACCAAGTTGAATGATCAAGAGTGGTGGTCACAAGTAAATACTATGTGGTTACATGTGGCGCGTAAGATGTCAAAAGGGAAAATATACAACATTGTAGGCTATATTATAGAGAAAATAGTTGAAGAAGTGTGCACAGGGGGGAAGATCAGCTTTGGGGCTATTCTACTATCACTGGTATTCATGGAGATTGGAGTACCAAATGGATCGAAGGAAAAATTATGGGAATACCCCATGGAGAACAAGTCACCAGCTAAAAGATTCAACAAGTACCTATGCAAAGGGGCCATGACATATGACGTAAAGAAAAGGGTGAAGAAATGGTATGACAGGCTCCACACGACATTTGGGGAAGAGTGACACATCCTAAAGGACCTACCAGCAGTGGTATGGAAACAAGTTCAATTTGTTGTAAATCAGCATTTATGCATTGCGTGCTTTCCAATGAAAGACGAAGTTTGGAGCCCTTGGTGTAAATTGCCTTACGGATTCACCGTAAAGTATTTCCAAGCATATACTCATAGGTTTCTGACATGTCTTTGACTAGTCTTAAATGTAGATAAGGTAGACTGTGACTACCATACGTTGAGGAAGAAGTATGTGTATCCTGGTAGAAGTGCTTATACAGAGAGGATCATTTTCAGAGTGCTGAATATTAAGCCAATAAGTTTAGCTGTAGTAGATGTGAGGGCAGCATTGGTGTATCTCTAGTTGAAGCCAAAGATGGAGAATAACAAATATGTTGAAGGTGAGTTTACACTTCCAGCACCACCAAAGGGAAAGCATACAATGGATAACATCCCAACGCCTAAGCCCACAGAGCCAATTGAAGTGGACGACAAGGAGGAGCGTGAAGATAGTGGAGGTTTAGAGAATAGAGGTAGGAGACATCCTATAAATAAGGGTGAAGCTGAATGAGCCATTACACCACCTCAGCCACAAGAGGGGGATGATGACGACTTGAATGCGGTTCGAGGGGAGCAGAGGTTTAAGAGGGTGTTTAGGAGAACAAGGACCCAAGGTGCTACCCCAACCACTACGTGGAAATCACCCGGACTCTCTCCATAGAAGGAGTCAATTGCACAAAGAAGGAGGAAACTAAAGTTAAATGAGGATGCGAGAAGAGTCGAGAGGAAAGCGTGCCTAATTCTCCTACACTTCCAGAGAATACATAAGCATAAGCAGAGTGAGGAATCAAAGGAAAAATAAGAGGATGAGAAAAGACCTGAGGAGACAATTGCAGAGAATATCTAGGACATGGAGACACAAGTCCCAAATTTGGAAGCTAAAGTTCCTAAACAACAACGGTCTAGAAGAATAAGTTGAGAGTACATTCCACTAACCATGGGGTATCACGCAAAGGATGTAGGAAAGATTATCTGCGCCCGCTTCTAGATCACGATAACATAGAAGGATTTATTCGGCTAGGAGTTAATAGATGAGGATATGTTGAATGTGTGCACTTGAAAGCAAATATCGTGGTCAATGCACACCCACATGGATGAGCCTGACTTTGATGTGTGTGAAGATTCATGCATTTTGAGACGATTGAAGAAGGCACCTCAAGCTAGACACATGACAGTAAAGCCTACTGTCATGTTAGATGAGCAGGTCAGAAATGCATTAGTGAAAGTTTTTGCTGAGGTGGCTAGAAGAAACATGGACAAAGATGCAACAATCAGAGTGCTACACGAGGAGCTAAAGAAAAAGGATGCAGAGATAGCACACATAACTCGGAGAGGGACTTTGCGTAGAAGAAAAATGAGGTGTTTATCAGCATCACAGAGGAGATTAGGGACAATGTCATTAGAGCAAGGCCACACTTGGAGGCCAAGGTACCACAAACGTTTCCTTTAGTGATACACTATGTGGGAAAGTTGGTGGACTTGGTACTTGAAGATGAAATTCTGCACATGCAAGCGCCAGAAAGCTCAGAGCAAGATGCCAAATGGGAGAAAGCATCAGTGATGTGAAAGATTGCATCTTATGAAGGGTTGTTACAATCATTACAGGAAGTATTAAAGAAAGAAGACTAGGATTTAAACATATGCACAACTCCAGAGGTGCTTATCAACATTAAGACCCTAGAAGAGAACAATGAGTTCTAGAAAGAGATAAAGGATGAGACATTGGGACGTGCGAGAAAGATTTTCAATAGTTAAAATAAGCGTGAGGCCCTGACAGCAACACAAGAACCACACAAGACTCGATTGGAAGAGCTTGGAAAGCTAATTGCACATAAGATGGATCTTTTAGAAGGGAGAATGACATCTATGTCTAGCGTTGTGTTAGTTTTGTAAAATGAGAAAGGAGAGATTGTAAGGGATGAATTTGAATCCATTGTTGGGGACATCCTAGAAAAAGTAGAGGAAGCACTCATTGAATGATAGGTTTTGGAGGCCAAAATAAAGGGGAGTATCTAGATTTGACTACGCAAACCGATATAGAGGAGGTCGCATCCTAACCTCATAG
Source organism: Taxus wallichiana var. yunnanensis (assembly GCA_018340775.1). Lineage (NCBI taxonomy): Eukaryota > Viridiplantae > Streptophyta > Pinopsida > Cupressales > Taxaceae > Taxus > Taxus wallichiana. Next base: position 260,815,094 of record CM031237.1, read on the forward strand.
AAATTATTTATTTCTCTACATTATTTCATTCTTTTTCTAGCAATTATTCTATTCTTTACTTCAATTTTGAGATACCCATTATCGGGACAACAATGAGATTATTGTGGGGTAATGTTGATCAAAAAGAATACTTGTCAAATATCACACAAGGAATCGGGTGGGAAAGAAGGCCTGGAACCAAGGGCGCAGAAGGACAGGAAGGACCCACACGTGGAAGGCAAGTTTAGCTTTCAGGACTTAGTCGATTTTGAGCATGAAGACCTATTTTTAGAAGATGGCGCGTGAACACACCAACGATTCAGGACATGCACGCCATGCATTGTCATCTTTGGAGAAGCATATCGAAGCATTTTGCATGGAGAGAAAGTTGAGAATAGAATTGACACATTAGTTAAATTACAAGAGGACTATAGATAGCACAATTGCATGTGCGGCTATGCTTAGTAAACAATGTGTGGCTATCAATAAGATGAAACATATTTACGGAATAGATAAGCGGTGTAGGGAAATTCCCCACCCTATATATATGATGTTAGGTACATAGTAGAAGTGTGTGGGTGAGTGTGAAGTGTGTGTAATAGAGAATATACATTGTGTGTATGTATGTGTGATATACACATATGACTAAATTACTGTATCAGATCCATACACACATTGGTATAGATTGAGAATACCGTAAGGAGCTTATGTATTTATTAATAGATGGAAGATATTGGCTGAATCTAAGCGTCATTCGCATTGTGTAGTGAAGTAGTGCATGTTATTAATTCAATCATGATTACTATTTAAACTTATTCTTTCATAGATCGAGGGTAACATGCATTGTAGAATGATGGATTAGTTATGAATCTATATTTTACTTCCTTTATTATGCTAACATCTCTGCTACAACAACCCAAAAAGGACACGGTACCTTTACGAGCTTTGGGTGACGCTCGGTCAAGGTGAGTGATGTCCCAACACAACTAGGGTGTTCTCTAGTGAATTCTAGGCTACATCATTGGTTCCTAGAATTTACCAGATAACACCCTAGTCATGTTGGCACATCACTTAGCCTTGACTGAGCGCTCACTCAAAGTGCGCAAAGGTACTAGGTCCCTCTTTAGGGTTGCTGTAGTAGGATGTTAGCATGATGAAGGAGGAAACATATAGATTCATAACTAATCCATCATTCTACAATGCATGCTACCCTCGATCTATGAAAGAACAAGTTTAAATAGTAATCATGATTTAATTAATAACATGCACTACTCAACTACACACCAGAATGACACTTAGATTCAACCAATATATTCCATCTATTAATAAATACAAAAACTCCTTGCGATTGTCAATCTATACCAATGCGTGTATGGATCCGATACAATAATTGATCATATGCATATATCACACATACATACATACACTTCACACTCACCCACACACTTCACTTATGTACCTAACATCATATATATAGGGTGGGACTTGCCCTTTACCACTTATTTATTCCGTAAATAAAAACATGCTATTGATAGCCACACACCGTTTACAAGCATAGCCACACATGCAAGTGTGCTATCTATAGTCCTCTTGTAGTTAACTAAAGTGTCACTCTATTCTCAACTCGTCTCCATGCAAAAATGCTTCGATCCTTTCTCCAAAGATGACAATCCATGGCATGCACGTCTCTTTGCATCGTTGGTGTGTTCCGCATGCCATCTTCTAAAAATAGGTCTTCATGCTCAAAATCAGCTAATTCCTAAAAGCTGAACTTGCCTTCCTGCACACGGGTCCTTTCTCGCCCTTCCGCGCCCTTGGTTTCGGGTCCTTCTTTCCCACGCAGATTCCTTGTGTGATCTTTGACAAGTATTATTTGATCAACATTACCCTACACTAATCTCATTGTTGTCCCGACAATGGGTATCTCAAAAATTGAAGTAAAGAATGGAAGAATTGAAATAATAAGAATGAAATAATGTAGAGCAATAAAGAATTTCTATGAGGTTAGGATGTAGCCTCCTATCGATTGCCATAGATCAACTATGGATACTCCCTTTATTTCGGTCTCCAAAATCTACCATTTAGTGAGTGTTTGATTTGCTTTTTATGGGATGTCCACAACAATGGATTCCAATTCATCCCTCACAATCTCTCCTTCCTCATTTTGTAGAACTAACACAACACCTGGACATATATGTCATTCTCCTCTCTAAAAGATCCATCTTTGCACAATTAGCTTTCAAGCTCTTCCAACCAAGTCTTGTGTGGTTCTTGTCTGCTGCCTGTGGCCTCACACTTCGCTTAACCTTTGGAAATCTTTTCAGTGCAGCCCAATGTCTCATCTTTCATCACTTTTTGGACCTCATTGTTCTCTTCTAGGTCTTGATGTTAATAAGCATCTCTGGAGCTGTGCATACGTTTAAAACCCGGTCCTATTTCTTTAATACTTCCTATAATTCTTGCAACAACCCTTGAGAAGATGTAATCTTTGCATCACTTATGCTTTCTCCCATTCAACATCTTGCTCTAAGCTTTCGGCACACTTGCATGTGCACAAGTTCATCTTCAAGTACCAAGTCCACCAACTTTCCCACATAGTATATCACTAAAGGAAATGTCTGTGGTACCTTGGCCTCTAAGTGTGGCCTTGCTCTGATGACATTGTCCCCAATCTCCTCTACGATGCTGATAAATACCCCATTTTCATTGACACAAAGTCCCTCTCCTACGTTATGTGCACTATCTTTACATCCTTTGTCTTCAAATCCTCGTGCAATGCTCTTATCGTTGCATCTTTGTCCATGTTTCTTCTAGCCACCTTAAAGAAAAATTTCACCAATGCATTGCGACCTACTCATCCGAATTGATAGCGAGCTTTATTGTCATATGTCTAGCTTGAGGTGCCTTCTTCAGTCATCTTGAAACACATGAATCTTCACACACATCAAATTTAGGCTCATCGATGTGGGTGTGCATTGACCACGATAGTTACTTTCGAGTGCGCACAGTCACCATATCTTCATCCATTAGCTCCCAACCAAATAAATCCTTCTGTGCTATCGTGCTCTGGAAGTGGGTGCAGACAATTTTTCCTACATCCTCTGCATACCCCATGACCGGTGGAATGTGCTCTCCACTTGTTCTTCTAGACCATTTGCTGCTTAGGAACTTTAGCTTCCAAATTTGGGACTTGTGTCTCCATGTCTTGAACATTCTCTGCAGTTGTCTCCTCTGGTCTTTTCTCATCCTCTTCTTTTTCCTTTGATTCCTCACCCTGTTCTTTTGTGTTCTCTGGAAGTGTAGGAGAATTAGGCACACTTTCCTCTGACTCTTATGCCTCCTCATTTAACTTCAATTTCCTCCTTCTTTGCATGTTGCCTCCTTCTGTGGAGAGAGTCTGGGTGATTTCCACATAGTGGTTGGGGTAGCACCTTAGGTCCTTGTTCTCCTAAACACCCTCTTAAACCTATGCTCCCCTTGGGCTACATTCAAGTCCTCATCATCCCCCTCTTGTGGCTGAGGTGGTGTAATGGCTCATTAGCTCCACCCTTATTTGTAGGATGTCTCCTACCTCTATTCTCTAAATTGCCACTATCTTTACACTCCTCCTCATCGTCCACTTCAATTGGATCTGTGGGCTTAGGCGCTGGGATGTTCTCCATTATATGCTTTCCCTTTGGTGGTGCTAGAAGTGTAAACTCACCTTTGACATTTGTTATTCTCCATCTTTGGCTTCAGCTGGAGATACACCAATGTTGCCCCCACATCTGCTATATCTAGACTTATTGGCTTAATATTCAGCACCTCCAAAATGATCTTCTCTGTATAAGCACTTCTACCAGATACACATACTTCTTCCTCAACGTATGGTAGTCACACTCTACCTTATCTACATTTAAGACTAGTTAGCGTGTCTCAGTAAACCTATGAGTAGATTCTTGGAAATAACTTACGGTGAATGTGTAAGGCAATTTACACCAAGGGCTCCGACTCCATCTTTCATTGGGAAGCACGTGATGCGAAATGTTGGATTTACAACAAACCGAACTTGTTTCCCTACCACCGCCTGGAAGGTCCTTTGGGATGTGCCACTCTTCCCCAAATGTTGTGCGGAGCCTATCATACCATTTCTCCACCCTTTTCTTTACATCATCTGTCATGGCCCCTTTACATAGGTACTTGCTGAATCTTTCAATTGGTGACTTGTTCTCCATGGGGTATTCCCATACTTTTCCTTTGGTCCGTTTGGTACTCCGATCTCCATGAATACCAGTGATAGTAGAACAGCCCCAAAGCTGATCTTCCCTCATGTGCATGCTTCTTCAACTATTTGCTCTGTAATATAGCCTGTAATGTTGTAGATTGTCCCTTCTGACATCTTACGCGCCACATGTAACCACATAGTATTTACCTGTGACCACCGCTCTTGATCATTCAACTTGGTAACAAGGTGTCTGTAACTTGCACAACTAGACAATTCTTCAATTTATCTATGTCCATTTTTCATGGCGCGAACCTTCAGGTACCCCAACTCTGTCTGGTCTTTAAAATCATGGATTTATCTATAAGATCACCTTTTATATCCTCTCTTGTGGCCTTTAGACCTGTAACTAATGAGACAAGCACAAATGAGATTCTAACTCTGCATCCTGCAAAGTAGAAGAAGTCCTCGGGCACCCTGCTCATGAGCCATTGATACAAGGTCTCATACTTCCTGAAATATGGAAGCTCATATAATTGGTAGACCCCAATTCTCTTCAAAATATTTTCACCCGCATCGTTATAAACTGACATGTCATCCCCGTGTGTGCTTGTTCGTTTCTAAGAAGTGAGCAAGGAATCAAGCTCCTTCTTGTTCTTCAAATTTCTATGATTGTATTCACTTACTTTACTCTTTCTGATGGGTGAATCCCATTCCTGGCCAAAGATGACTCCTTTTGGATATTACATTTCTGAAAAATGGCTTTGGGTGCCATCTCTTCCTCCTCGATGACCACCTTCTTATTTCCTTTTATTGCTGCTGTAGATGCCTTCTTAGGTGTCATTTTTACCTTACAAATGTCTCCTCTTCAACTCTACAATTATGTGAATCAAACCCTAGCTCGATTCAATTGTGCCCTAGGTGGAAAATTTGTAACCTAACTCTTTTCTATCTCCCGCTTCGCTCAAACCCTTCACCACTAGGGATGTAAGCTTCTTGTCACACATATCTTGGTTGTCATGCTTGGTTTCACACCCTCAACACCTTAACTTGATCACTCGGCTCTTCATGCTTAGCTCTTTCCTCAAATACTCTTAGTTGCAATGGTAAAAATGAATCGCATTCCATCCTTATATTTTTTTTCAAATTTTGATGCATTTATTGTTCCTTCACCTACCAAATATCCCATCATTCATTGACCAAATCCGTTTGTTCCACGTGATATATCTTCACGACCCAATTATAACCTTCTAGTGTGCCTTCCTACCCTCTGGTCACAAACTTCTCTTCAATGCGCACTCTTGTGCCCGAGTACCTCATCACTATACCTTCTCTTGGTAGCTATCATGGCCTCTACTTACCTTGCGTTATACTATTCATTCATTCATCCCCATCCTTGGTCACTTTTGAGAAGCAATCTTCTTTTGACTTAAAACACACCGTAGTAGCTTATTCCTTTCACCTTCAATTCCCACAATTTTTTACTTGGATAACTACAACCACCCCACACTAAAAATATATGCATTCCTCTATGCATAAACATTCTTCATATAGTAATTAGCTTCATGCGTGCAAGTGTGCTTTTACACAAAAACAAAACAAAATTGACAAAGCATAATGAATATGAAGGAAATACATTAAGGGAATACATAATTGAAAACCTAAGCTAAATGGAAATACCGCTTATTACAAACACCATGAAGATTTATTAATAGTAGGGCTTGACCTACTCCGTTAAAGTAACCGGGTAGCCGTGTTCCATCAAGTGCTTCTAAGCTGGAAACACACCGATTCAAGTATAGAAGTGATGACATACAACCCCAACCAATGTACTTTGACATTTCTGGATGGTGCAAAAACTTTGAGTCATAAAGAAGTACCATTTATCCAATATCAAACTTCTTATCCCTTATGTTTCGTCATACAATGCCTTCTACCCGGCCTTTTCCCGCTTCCGACTCCATCGTGCTATGGCTTGGTGCTTATCTAGTTGAATCATCTTTTCAATACGCTCTTCTAAATCTTGTTCATCAGCTAGACCTCCGGCGTGCGCAATGCGCAAAGAAGGTAACATAAATTCTATAGGGAGAACAACTTCCAAGCCAAACACCAATTGAAATGGTGTGGATTTGTGTAATCTCTTGTAAGTTGTTCTATATGCCCAAAGAATAACTGACACTTTGTCATCCCAATCCTTTCTTCCAACATCACATTTTTTTTTCAAATTTCGGCTCAAAATCTTGTTGAAGGCCTTACCAGGTTCCATTTTCGAGGATGGTAAGGTGTAGTTTTATGGTGTGCAACCATAAACTCATCTAATAGGATCTTGGTTGTCTCATTAAAAAAGTGTGTACCTCTATCACTTTTCAAGCTTAAGGGACATCCATATCTTATAAGAACATTCTCCCACAAAAACCTAGCTATTGTAGCTACCATGCTGATCCTTGGTAGGTGCTGATTCTACCCACCGTGTGAGATAATCTATGTAAGTAATGATATAGTATGATCCAGTCCTATGCGTGGCTGGTGAAATAGGTCCTACAAAGTCAATGGCCCATTTCTCAAATGGTTCGGCACTAGTAATTGGTCTTAAAGGCATCTCATCTCTTTGCCTGGTTTTCCTAGGTGCTGACAATGATCACATGCCTTACAATATTCTTTACAGTCCTTATATAATGTCTCCCACCATAATCCAACAAGTAGGATCTTCCAGGAAGTCACATCACCTGCATAATGGCCTCCTGTAATACCACCATGAGCTTCTTCCATGATATCCTTATGCTCATGCTCTAATACACAATGACGTAATACTTCATCTCTGCCTAGCTTGTAAAGGTCACCACTGATTAACATAAACGGTACCGCGTGTATAGCAAGTTACTTCTTTTCTAATGCTTTCATTCCTTTTGGTGCCATACCTATTCATAGAAAGACAACAATGTCCTCTAATTCCATGGGCATGTGTTGTAACCTATATAACTGTGCATCCGACATTGTTTCTTCAATTATGCTGCATCCTCTATACCTTTGTATTACGGGAGATGAAGAGACATCTCCATATAGATATTCTATGGTTGCTGTTGACCTTGACCACCGATCCGAACCTCCCGTGTTCCCTCTACCTTCAGAACCACCAGATCCACTAGAACTGAACCAACTATACCTCTCGATCCTCCACCTATAGTTGGAATAGGACCTGTAGATGTACTCCCATGTGCTCTAATAATAGTACTATACTGAACCCTTACATTTTTGAGGTAGTTCCACTTCTAGAGGTGAATCCAACATTCTGTGCACTCACCTTCTATGTAGATGATGCGCCTAAGAATGTTCCTCCAAATGACATTGAAGCCTTTTTCTTGCCATTGATGTACTTGATCCCTGACTTACTCCTCTCCTACTTCCCAAGTTAGTTTGTTGGTTACTTGTTGTACTAGATACTAAAAAACCAAGCGCAAGGGCTAGGTCACTAGGTGGATTAAGATGTGCACCCACGGTCCAGGTAGTCTCTGTTGGCACACTTCTATGTGAGGCCGAGGGGGGATCTCTATCATGATTTCCAAGATGGGGAGTTCCTGATGCTCTGGCTCCACGTCTTCTACGTGAGCTGTAAATCCTTCACGAGCCATCTCTCTCCTCCATGCCATACTTTCTACAATGAACGCTACTTCTCTATCTCCCTCTTGTGCATCTCATTATATTTAAGTTGCCTTTCCTCTCTCTGCCTCTCTACCGCTAGGTATGCCATCTTAAACCAAACCTGTTCCTGGCCTCGTGCATGGTGAAGTTTAGTTAGCCATTGGTTTGCTCTCCACGTTCAAAGTTACCATAAAGATCTTGATTACGGTGGAATACCTTGCAAATATGTTCTGTTAGATACCGCAAAAATTGGAATTCAGCTACCTCGGGTAAGAGTACGTCGAAATTGAATATTCCGAATATAATTGTTTAGAACACCACAAAACCACATATCCACAAGACGAGTCCATATCGATCAACATCATAAAGGGCCTGAAATTCTTCATGTGTCCAGAAAAGTGTGTGATACCTCCAATTCCATTAAGATGCATAAGCAATAAGCCACTCATATAGTTCTACTAGAAAGATAGTGAAAAAGCTCTCATATAAGTTGTCATACAGATTCTATTCTACCTAAGTGCGTGCGTTGAAATCAGATCCACTACTGAACCGCCATGCATATTCTTCCTCTAGATCATGTATCCATTCCTTAATACTTTCTAGAGTTAACCAATACGTCTTCATCGTGAACCATCTTGAAAACAATTGAAAAAGAGGTCCCAAAAATGGAACCAATGATGTAGCCTAGAATTTACCAGATAACACCTAGTGCGTGACACATCACTCAACCTTGATTGAGCACTCACCCGAAGCACACAAAGGTACCATGTCCCTCTTTAGGGTTGCTATAGTAGGATGTTAGCATGATGAAGGAAGAAACATATAGATTCATAACTAATCCATCATTCTACAATGCATGCTACCCTCAAATCTATGAAAGAAAAGTTTAAATAGTAATCATGATTGAATTAATAACATGCACTACTAAACTACACACAGAATGACACTTAGATTCACCAATATCTTCCATCTATTAATAAATATAGAAACTCCTTACAATATTTTCAATCTATACCAATGCGCGTATGGATCTGATACAGTAATTCAGTCATATGCATATATCACACATACACACACACACTTCATAGTCACCCACACACTTATAATATGTACCTAACATCATATATATAGGGTGGGGACTTTCCCTTCACCACTTATCTATTCTAGAAATAGGTTGCATGCTATTGATAGCCACACGTTGTTTACAAGCATAACCACACATGCAAGTGTGCTATCTATAGTCCTCTTGTAGTTCACTTTCAAGTGTCACTCCTATTCTTAGCTTGTCTCAATACAAAAATGATTCGATCCACTTCTCCAAAGATAGAAAAATACATGGCGCACATGTCTCTATATCGTTGGTGTGTTCCACACACCATCTTTTAAAAATAGGTCTTCATGCTCAAAATTAGCTAAGTCTTGAAAGCTAAACTTACCTTCCTCATGCAGTCCTTCCCTGTCCTTCCACGCCCTTTGTTCTAGGCCTTCTTTCCCACACGAATTCTTTATGTGATCTTTAACAAGTATTCTTTGATCAACATAGGTCCAACATTACAACCTCACAGGTATAACCTATGGGTATCTTGGGTAAACAACATCAAAAACATGGTGGTGATGCTCGGGGCACACTAAAGATCATAGTGGATAGTGGTTCAAAGGAAGGATTTTATCGAGGATCCACATCTATAGAGTCACATGTTAGAGTAGGTCTTAGTATCGTAAGAGGGGATCTAGAAAACCAACACCATGGCTTAGAGTGCACGAGATGTAATATCTAGGTGGAGGATTTTTGACATCATTCAAAGTTTAGATGGTCGTGCATCTGAGAAAGAGGCCCAAACTATAAAAATGAGGAGACATGATATTGGTGTCCCAAGATAGGTGGGCACAATATTTAGGAGAAAAACCTCATCGTAATGATGAGGCAGAGGAATTATTTGTGGTACGGGAGATGGAGAGAGTCATAGAGAGACTGGGAAGCTAGGTATGAGTGATATCATGTTAGTTAAATGATTTTGATAGACGTATGTGCTATTGTTAGTGATGTATGTCATTTTTGGTTTTGAGTGGACAATGGAAGAGTGGCACTTGATGATCGAGAACACCCACCATGAGATCCTAGAATATGTGTTAGATGTACATGATACTACAGGACAGTGGATCCAACAACATCATCGACCAAGGATTCAGTGTGATCATTTTGTTTATTGGGTGAGGCATCCAAGAAACTACATCGATATAGAGATGTGTAGGCACATGAGGCTAACAAAAACATAGATATGATGCTACAAAGTATACTATAGGAACATGTAACTTTAGTACAAGAGTAGGAATATTTCCTAACATATTCCTAGAGAGAAACAACGTGAATTACGTCACTAGAGACACAACTAAGGGGAATAGGAAGAGGCCTTGAGCCCAATTTAGGATAACATCCCTAGATCACACAACAATGATAGATAACATGACCCTATCATCCCAAAGCATCCAAAGACTTCCACATGGGGTGAGGGTGCTTGAGCCATAAAGCCATTTTTTATATTTTTCGATGTATGAAACTTGATCCCATATATATGATGATTTTGATGGTATTTGGTGGTGTTTGGATATTTGTATATTTGGCTTATCATTTTACCACTTTCTACATGTATGTATGTGATAATACTATGGTATTTAGAATATTGATAATGAGATAGATAGGTAAAGTTGATGAGAAGAGGATCGATAAGATAAGATAACTCACATGATGTGAAAAATCTAAGACGTGGATCAAGGCTAAGAAATCCAACCGTAGGACATTAGGGTGTGATTGATGATGAAATTGTTAGGTTGCAGAGCCTATTTTTATGTGTGGAAGTTTTAAAGATAGTACACTAAAATTACTATACACTTTCCACATAGTTGTCTCGCTAGGGTTTAGGGTTGGGTTGGGCCGAGCTCAGTGGGGTCCAGGGCGATAACCCCAAGAAATTTTTGGCCTAAAAATGTGTTCGATATTTCAAGAAATGTGCTCTTCTCATATGGGTGGGATTTCTAATCTATAGGTTTATGGGATGGTTTTGGCCCATGGTTTTGGTACCCATAATATTATAAAACTACTTAAGTAGTTACCTATTTATGTGGTGTTTTGTATATGGTAGGGTATTATGTAACATTGTAGATATGTGTGAGTTTAAGTGTGAATTTGTGAGAGTTTGTTGAGCATAACTCCAAACATATATGGGTATTGTATTAAAAGAGAGGTGGATTGTAATAAAATTTGAGCAAGTGATTCTTAGTGGATGTAGCCCAAATTAGGTGAACCATGTTAAATAATGTCTCTTTGTGTTGTGTTCTTTTTATTCTACACTTTTATTTCAGATTTGTAATATTTTATGCATATTAGTTTCTACTATTGTGATTATGTGTGGGATTATCCACATATTTTATCCCTTATTTCCTAACAATTGGTATTAGATCCTAGTTTTGTTTGCTGAAGTGTTGAATCATAGGGAAATTTTTAGCTTGAGTGGGAGCTATGGTAGATGATGGAAGATCAAGGGTTGATAAATTCAACAGAAAAATTTTAGTCTTTGGAAGATGTAGATGGAAGATTACCTTTATCAGAAGGATCTTTATATTCCATTATTTGAAAATGGGAACAAATTGTCAAGCATGATGGATGCGGAATGAGATTTGCTAGATAGGAAGGAGCTTGGGAAAATCGGCTATGTCTTGCATATTCAGTTTTATTTAATATTTCAAAGGAAAAGACTACAAAAGAACTCATGAATGCATTAGGAAGTTATATGAAAAACCTCTCGCTCTCTAATAATATTTTTAATGAAAATTTTGTTTAATATGAATATGTCTAAGAATAGTTCAAGATAGTTGAGATCATTTAAATGATTTTAATATGGTTGAAAATATGATAGATTCAGTTACAATAGAATTTTATGAAGAAGTTAGGGCTCTATTAAGTCTGTGCTCTTTACCTGAGAGTTGGAATAGCCTGGTAATGGCGGTAAGAAACTCAGTTCCAGCTAATTCAAAGTTGAAGTTTAAGGATGTTATAGGGGTGATTCTAAGCGAGGAGATGTGAAGAAAAATATTTGAGGAATCTTCTACTTTAGGGAATGATTTGAAAATGGAAAATAGAGGGAGATAGAAGAATAGAGGAAGCCATGGAAAATCAAAATATTGGGCAAGGTCAAAATCCAAAAGCAAGATAGTATGATGGAACTATGGAAAGTTTGGGCATGTAAAGAAGGAATTTTGAGAACTTCGGGACAAGAAGAAACAACATGAAGAAAACAAGGAGGTAAATGTGGCAATGGATAATGTATGTAAGGATGCTTTGATTTTTCTTTACATAATATTGCTGAATCTTGGGTTTTAGATTCAAGGGCTTTTTTCCCCGCTACTCCACATAGGCATTATTTTTTTGATTATGTTCAAGGGATTTTGGGCATTTTTTCTTGGTGATGATGAGCCTTGCAACATAGTTAGAAAAGGTTCTGTTTAGGTTAAGATGTAGAATGAGAATATATGGATATTAAAGGATGTCATACATGTGCCTAAATTAAGATGAAATTTGATATCAACGGGGCAGGTGGGAAGTGATGGTTGTACTTATGATATTTACAACAAACTTTTGGAAGGTTACTAAGGGTTATCTTGTGGTGGCAAAAGGTAAGAAGGTTGGAACCTTGTATTTAACCACCGTTAGCACAAATGTTTTTAATCTTGTGGATTTAGAAGTAGATACAACATTGTGGCACTATAGGCTCAGTCATATGAGCCATAAGGGCATGGAGATCATAAAGAAGGATTTTCCTAGAAATACAGAAACAAGTTTGGAGTTTTGTGAGGACTATGTCTATGGGAAACATAATCGAGTAAGGTTTTGAAGGTTGGACCTACGAAGAAAGAGATTAATTTAGAGCTGGTACATTTTGATGTGTGGGGGTTGGCTTAGGTATCATCTCTTGGGGTTCAAATTATTATGTCACTTTTATTGATGATGTAACAAGGAAAGTTTGGGTATATTGTATTAGAAATAAATTTTATGTATTTGACACTTTTATTAAATGGAAAGCCTTGGTAGAGAATGAAACAAATCTTAAGCTAAAATGTCTTAGGTTAGATAATAGAGGGGAATATTGCAGTAATGAGTTTGATGATTATTGTTCTAAGAATGGAATCCACGGGAAAAAGAAGGTTCAAGAAATCTACAACAAAATGGGGTGTTAAAAAGGATGAAAAAGACAATAATGGAACATGCTAGGAGTATGAGGTTACATGTAGGATGCCTCTTTCTTTTTGGGCGAAGTGGTGAGCACAATTGTGTACTTGATAAACAGAGGACCCTTAAGTGCCTTGGATGGAGGCATACCCGAGGAGGATTGATATGGTAAGAAAGTTGATTATTCATTTATTAGAGTCTTTAGATGTGAGGTGTTTGTCTATATAGACAAGGATGATAGGACCAAGCTAGAGGCTAAATTATAAAAATGTACTTTCATTGGTTATGGCGGTGATGAATTTGGATATAAATGTTGAAGTATTAAGGAAAAGAAAATCATTCGATCTAGGGATGTGGTCTTTAATGAGAAAGTCATGTATAAGTAACAATTGCAAGAAAATAGGGAAGAATCCAAGAAAAATATGTAGTGGTAGAGGATCTTAGGATGGGACAATTATAAATGAATCGGTTCAAGAACCTACTCAACAGGAACCCCAAACTCCTATATTGAGGAGTTATTATAGGGTAAGAAGAGAACCTAAACATTTTTCTCATTCTCTTTATTATTTATTACTCATCGACAAAGTGGAGAGCTAGAGAAATTTGATGAAGCAATGTAGGTAGATGCCAGGAAGAAGTGGGAACAAGCCATGGATGAGGAACATCGGGGATCTCATGGAGAACCAAACTTGGGATTTGGTGAAGCTTCCCAAAGGAAAAATAACATTTCATAACAAGTGAGTATACAAAGTTAAAGAGGAAAAGGAAGGCAAGAAATATACAAGGCCCAGGTTGGTGGTCAAGGGGTTGCACATAAAAAGGTATAAATTTTGATGAGATTTTTTTTCTTGTACTAAAAATGACCTCTATTAGAAGTATTCTTGGAATAGTGACAACAAAAGACTTGCACTTAGAGCAGTTAGATGTAGAGATTGAATTTTTCCATGCTGATTTGGAGGAGGATCTATATATGGAGCAGCCGAGAGGGCTCTCGAGGTCAAAGGTAAAGAGGATATGGTGTGCAAACTAAAGAAGAGCTTGTATGGCTTCAAACAAGCTCCACGTCAATGGTATAAGATATTTGATAGCTTCATGATGGAGCAAGGTTATATTAGATGTTATTCTAACCATTGCATGTACACAAATAAATTTGAAGATGGGAGTTATATTATCTTGTGCTCGTATGTGGATAACATGTTGGTTGTAGGAAAAAACATGTAGGAAATAAAAGTACTCAAGAAACAACTAAGTGAATTCTTTGTTATGAAGGATTTGGAGACAACAAAAGAAATCCTTGGTATGAGGATATCTTGTGATAGGAAGGAAAGGAAGTTGAATTTATCTCAGGAAGAGTACATTAAGAAGGTCTTAGAGGGTTTAATATGTAGGATGCTAAGCCGTTTGGGAATCCTTTGGCGAGGCCATTTCAAGTTATCAAAAGAGTAATGTCCCAAGATAGAGTAGAGAGAAACTAGATGTCCAAAGTACCATACTCATCAAGGTTGGTAGTTTGATGTTTGCCATGGTCCGCACTAGGTATGATATTTCCCATACGGTGGGGAGCTGTGAGTATATTTATGAGTGATCCAAGTAAAGAGAATTGGTAGGAAGTAAAGTGGATCCTTCAGTATTTAAGAGGGACCATGGGGAAAATTTTGTGCTTCTGATGGATTAGACACCACTTTGCGTGGTTATGTAGATTCAGATATTTATGGAGATGTAGACAACATGAGGAGCACGACATGTTATATTTATACCATTGTAGGTGGGAGAATAGTGAGTTAGATTACACGACTACAGAAGTTGGTGGCTTTGTCAACCACAAAGGCTGAGTATGTTACTGCCACAAAGGTAAACAAAGAGATGTTTTTGCTACAAAAATTTCTTGAGGAGTTGGGGCATAAACAAGAGGAAGGGAAGATGTAGTTAGAGTACTATACAACTAGCTAAGAACTCGATTTCCACTTTAGGATGAAGCATATACAACTTAGGTACCATTTCATCAGGATAGCTTTGGAGGAAGAGAAGTTAAAGCTAGAGAAGATTCATACTAGTTAGAATCCTATAGACATGATGACAAAGGTGGTCACAAGGGAGAAACTGAAGCTATGTTAAGATTTGGTGGGTCTTCATGGAAAATAGTGAAGGGTTGAAAAGCTTTCTTAGAGGAAAACTAGTCTCCAAGTGGGATATTATTAGGTTGTGGAGCTTGTTTTTATGTGTGGAAGTGTTGAATATTGTACACTAAAAAATCGTACACTTTCCATAGTTGTCTCACCAGGGTTGTGGTGGCAGGCCTCAGCCTCAAGTAAGGGTCCAAGGGTGGTAGCCACCTCCGAGAATTTTTTTTGGCCTAAAAAAAAGTGCCCGATATTTTTAGAAACATGCTCTTCACACATGGGTGGGATTTTTGACCCATAGGTTTATAGGATGGTTTTGACCCATGGTTTGGTACCCATGGTATTGTAAAACTGCTTAAGTAGTTGTCTATTTATGTGTTTTTTGCATATGGTAGGAGTATTATGTAACATTGGAGATGTGTGTGAGTTCAAGTGTGAATTTTGTAGAGTTTGTTGAGCATAGCTCCAAATAGATCTGGGTATTGTATTGAGAGAGAGGTGGCTTGTAATAAAATATGAGCAAGTGATTATTAGTGGATGTAGCCCAAATTGGGTGAACCACGTTAAATACTATCTCTTTGTGTTGTGTTCTTTTTTATTCGCACTTTATTTCAGATCTGTAATATTTTATACATATTAGTTTCTTCTATTACGATTCCGGTGGGATTGTTTCATGTATTTTATCCCTTATTTACTAATAGAGAATCGATAAGATAACACAACTTACACAATGTGAAAAATCTAAGAGGTGGATCAAGGCTAAGAAGTCAAACTACAGGACATCAATGTGCGATTGGTGATGAATCCAAGTGAAGCGAACAAACCAAGCAATGATGTAATGACATTTTAAAGATAATGTGATAAAACCAAGGGGAGATAGATAGCCTAAGTGAAGATAGAGGATGTTTGTGCAAAACCCAAGCGGGGGATGAGAGCTTAAGTGAAGACGAGGGATTGGGCGAGAATAAGAAAGTAAGATGTGTTCATGGTACTTATAGGTAACTAGTCATTAGGGAAAAGAGACAACAAGGTCTCTATAACAATATAATCTACTTGGTTGAATTTGGCTCCGAAAAGAGTCATGATGTCCTTGATGGTTTATTGTGTAATAACAACTTGTTGAGAATTATGACTATGTTGCAAAAAGTGTATCATCAATATGATCCTCTAGTTAGGTAAGAATCTTTGTGGCATATTTCCTTAAAAGTGTTAGGAGGATTAGAATGGGGTATTGGTCCATAAGTAGGTTGTGATTGAGGAGGTCGAGGAGAGGGTGGGTGACTTTGAGCTCATATTATGTATTAAGATATAGGAGTTGGTTCTATGCTTCCGATTACAGAGGAAGTCCCGAGACAGGATGCTTGCTATACACAACTTGATAGTAGGTTTTGGTATGTGTACAATACCCACGGTGAAAGAAATAGAAATGATTTGAAGAATAAGGATGTGTACCTTTCTTTATTTGGTCATGTTTGAACTCAACTTCAAGATTCTTCATGTGGCATCTATAAAATCAACAGATTGGAAACATCATGCCCCGAGATCTTGTGTAATGTGAAATATGACTCAATCATGGAAGCCTTAGGAACCATAAGGACATGAGGTAAGGGGAGAGGTATTATGGATCGTAGAGAGGTAGTGAGAGCATATGATGAGGGTATTGATGTTATGGGTGAGGATGGCATCAATAGAGTAGTGTGTCACCTAGTCATTGAGGAATGATAAATACAATCATCACCCATGATATCATTAACATCGTAGTAATATTTAGTGACCAAAACATATTCTTCGGTGAGGAGAATGAATCGGTGAGGTTGATGGTAGGATGAGAAGATGGGGCTGAATGAGCAATATGAGGCTCAAACATTGGAAAATAAGTGTTAATAGTGTTAAGGGATTCATCTACACTATCAACCCTACAAGTTGTGTTTGACAAGGAAAAATATAGTCTATATAGGCATTATCATCTCTATATTCCATCAGACCTACATAAGATGTTACATAGGGTCCGATGGTGTTTAGAAAAGGAGGATTCTTATCTTAGAAAGCCTATCGCTGAGGTAAAGAAGGGTATAAAGGTGGTTTTAGGACTCTATTGTAAGATATGTTAATGGTATTGGTTTCAAATATTGAAGACCTCATTTGAGCTAAGAAACATTGATAGTATGAAGAATTTATGATGCCCATGATATTGAACATGAGGCCTGTATGGTGGTGACTTTGAAAGTTGAAACAAAATATTTCTATGGACTGATAATGCTCATTTTGGAAAATTTGTAATATCTCACTTTGGATTGGTAGAGAAGGAATAGGTTTTCGATGTACACCTACTAGTGGGAGAGGTGTATGAGAAGGCATGATAAGAACACATTTCGAGATATTAATTTTAACATCTAATTCCTCGTATGAATTATGCTAGTTGTGGTGGTAGCTTGAGATAATGCCATCTATTCTAATATATTGATTATCACTATGTTAAGATATATAGAATAAGAGTGATAATTAGATGTGGGTGATTATTTATGATTATTATTCTCATTAGTAGGAGTTTTAGGGACTCACCCTAATTAGTTATGTAGGGTCATGACTGAGTGCTTCTTGATTAGAATGAGGCCTAGTTATTTCTATGGTGCTAGTAGGTATAATTCAAAACCTCCATCTTCATCGAGAGTAAACCATTCATTTTTGATAATATTCTTAATGATTGATCTGGGATCAATCTTCCCAACCTCAACCATGTTACATTCTAGTAAGTGACCATGCTTTGATTGATCAGAGGCATGGGGCTGGGACAACTAAATTTCACAAACATGATCAAGGCAGGTGAGAAGATTGGTGGTTATATGATGGGAATTAGAGAATTCGAGAACATGAAGAGGAGATGCGAGCACATGGGAATATCCTGAAGAATTTTAGGTGGTTCAAATATGCCAAAAATATCCTCAGAGATGACATTTTGCTGTTTGGAAGTTGAAAATAGGATTACGAAAATATACACTTTAGACAAAATAGGCCTGTAGAATGTTTACACATGGGCTAATAACGTAATAAAGATGACTCAACGGAAAATAGAAAGAATGAAACCTTCTGAAATCTTGAGCGGGGTTGATGGCATTTGGGAGATGTAGAAATGGAAACAAGCATGATCGGTTGTGTAAACAAGTATACACAAGGGCTGATATAGTTTTAAAATAGATTTATAGAAACAAATAGGATCACCCCTGGTGATAGCATTTGTGTACATTGGTTTTTAGGGTTTTAGATGATTGGGCCAAAATTGATGATTCGGTAATTTTAATGAGTTTCACTTGATCTAAAGGATTTTGAAGGTTCACGTCTGAGTTTACTAGAGAATATATGTTGGCCAAAATGTGTCTCAACAATATGCACTATTAAATTATCTGTTTGAAAAGGGTATCAATTAAATAAGTAGGAGATACACATGTATAGACATATAGGGGAATATACTTAAAGGGGCTACAATGAGCATTAGGGTTTTATATCTAGAGGGAAGTAACCCTTACACCGAGTCAAATCATGGTTTCCAAAGCCCACGATCGAGATAGAGGAAGGAACCCTCCGAGATATCGGTAGTTGGGCATGGAGAGGTATGGATGAATAAGAAATGAAAGAAGTATGTATGGAATAGATGAAATGAAAGTAACTTAGGAGATGAAATTTGATAAGAGTACTATGCTAACTATAATCAAACATGTACAATACTAAACTAACATTGCATAATGAAGAAGAGGAAATGAAATAATCTATGCAAAATGAAAAAGAAGGGTTAGATCACTCACTTGTACCTGTAGGGTGGTTTTGATGCATATATTTCCCCTAAGAAGTAACACACAAAGAGAGAATGATTATTTGGTGGATTAAGGAAGACCATTCCTATCCTAGACTCACTATATGATGACCCAATAGTGCAAGTAATCATCCAAGAAGAAGAGTGTCCAATCCATCCAAACAAGATGTAAGATGAACTAAGAGCAAAGTGAGAAGATGCGAAGATGACACAAAAGAGAAGAGAAAATGGTAGTTTGAATGTATTAGCTTCATGTTTCTTATGAATTTCAAATCAGTTGATGGTATATATAGAACACCATCTTGCATGGGTGATGTTGTCAACCATGGAAATATAACATCGACACAATTGTCGAACAGTGATTGTGTTGGCCAGGAGGATGGTCATAAAAGGTAAAAGTAACATGTCATGGGACAAAAGAGGATGGAAAAGGAGAAAACTAGTGGAATATAAGAAATATATCATGAATATGATATGCATGAGACTTAGGAGGACAAAAATACATAATGCATAGAAAACTAAGGCTAATACAAAATAACGATACTCTCTCCGTGTATTGTCTCTAACCCATGATGTTTACGTGAATACTTATTCCCATTGTTGACATGACCCTTAAGGCACCCTCTTAGAAAATATATGCATCGAGTGCCCTTATCTACACAAGAGAAATTATTAGTAACATGTATGAAATATGAAAAGTGAAAATTAGGTGTATACAAAAATTGCCATGTTTTGTTATATGTTATGTATTAGTGATTGTCCTAGGAAGGACCTTATGTCTAATACAATGTATATTTATTTGAAACATTGGGTTAATTGTTGATAGTATATTTTTTAGATCCCAATTCTTTCTCATCATTCCCATGAACCTAAGTTTAGGACACTTGATGGTAAACATGTAAAAGAGCTCCTAGAATATCTATGAGTTTATTGCAGTGTTTTCCTTACTTAGTGTTGATTTTTTCATAGGTGGAATTCCTCTTGAGACTATATGGGATTAAGTTAAGCTTAGGATCTCATTAGAGGTCGTTGTGGATGGTATTGGTGGTTCCTCACATATGTTATATTGTGTCTTTATAAGGTTATTGAAAGAAAGTAACTATACTTGAGATATCTTGTTAACTTGTAATTAAACCCCTTTGAAGTTAAGGGAAGTGAAGTAATACCATGTAACTATTATGCTTGATAATAATCTCAACTAGCATTTGAGCTTTAAAAATGATTTATGTTAGGGTTTGAAAATACCGAAGGTTATTACTAGAAAGTACATATTCTTAATGAAGTGGTAATTAGGTAAATGGATGTATGTCATTGGGATTCATTAGTTACGACATGATAATTTATGTAAAACATGTCTTCCTTTACCGCTATCAAATTGTACACGATATGTTGAATTAGCGAGTGTAAAATGAATTATGACTCAACTCTCATAATGGGAGATAAAACCTTTAATGTTTACAACAATAAAATTACTTATTTCCATAGTGGGTCAAGCCTCTCGGGAACATGATTTCCCTAATTGTCGCGAGCATTGTAAGACTCGTGTGAACCTGAAAAAATATCAAAATGTTTAGTAGACTTGACATGAGGTTAATGTAACTTGAAGGAGGTGATTCTCCTTGCGGTGAAACGTTAAGAAAAGGAGAATACTCATGATCTACAGATGATAACACAAGACTATTAAGTATTACATATGGGATAATATGATGATTTGAATCCAAGGGTAATTTAAGAGTTAAGGAAATGTAAATAATGGGACCTATGGAAAAGGTTGATTTGGTCGTTAATTTTTCACATACACATACAAACAAAATGTTGTTTTGTGCTACTCCTACTTGTGTGAGTATGGGTTTAGTTATGTTGTCTCAATTGTGAGAATTGTACATTGGTGTGGACCCTAGGAAACAATCAATTCTTAAGTTGTGTCTAGTGTTATAACAACTAAACTAATATAATAATTAATGATGTAACAATAATTTTTTACCATGGTTTTAGTGGTTATTTTGGGTTGTGAATTATGAGGTATTGTAGATTGATATTACTCATAGTAAAGTGAATGAATGGCCTCATGAAATTATTGAATATTGAGAATAATTAATTACAAAAGCTTCAACATCATATATTTTTATGAGATCTAATTACTATTCATCATTCATATATTTCTATATGTTACAAATATTGTGTGTGTTTATCCACTACTACACAATGTGAAAATAACACCATATTTTGGCTCATATTTACTTCAAAAATCGACCTTTTGGGGCATTTTCAATGTGTTTCTTAAAATAATTCACATTGATTTGTGTGGTGCGTAAGTGATGAAATTACAATTTAACTAGATAATTTTAGTTGCATTGAATTTACATCACTTTTGCGTTAAAAATGCCTCTACTTTTTGCCATGTCAAAATGACAAAAGACCTATGTCATTAATAAGGGGCAACACAAATGTGATAAAGTTTTTGTTGGATATTATTTTAAAAAAATAAATATTATTAATCATAATTATAAATGGTATAATTATGAATAATTATATTACATTTATTTTTGCTATTTAAAACTATTAAACATTGGATACTAAAATATTATTTACATTTGTCACCAAGAAATTGTACACTAAGAATTTGTAAAGTATCAAGATATTATTATTAATAATAAAAGAAGACATTATTTCAATTCAAAATGTGATTTACAATAATATATAACAATATAATTTTGAGGGAGTATTAAGGGGCCCATTCTAAATTACAAAACAAATAGATGTAAAACTACATCATAAATATCCCAGTGATCGGTCTCATTGTCCTCCCTTTGATCCTCACAATCTTATTTCTCTTCAAACTTGATCCTCTTTATCGTCCTCATCATCATCTTCATCTTACTCCTCGTCGTTATCTTCATCCTCCTCCTCATCCTTGTCCTATCTAAAAGCTCTCCATCCTTTTAATTTGTTTTACCCTCACAAAATTTAAAGATAAAATGTTAATTTTTTAAAATTTTAATTTGTCATTTGCGTGTACAAATTGAACAGTACATGTATTACCGGTACAAATTGGTTATCTTGGGCCCATTCATTAAAGAATTTTGTGTTCTATCCCATGTCTTTTAATGTTGTACACACTTTCTTTGTTGCATGGTTCTTATAACATTCTTCCTAAAAATACAAGTATATGAGAAAACTACATATATTAATATTTTTTATTTAAAAAATATGAAAACAAAACAAGATTACTTTATAAATAAATTATATAGGACTTACAAATTTATTGAGAACCTCTTCTAAGTTTTGTCAACACAAATGATGAGTCACCAACAACCCTTTTCAGACTCTAGCTTCATACCCCTTAATCACATTACTTTTGATACCTACATCAATTGCAATATACATTAAATTTTTAATCGATCACCATGTTATACAATTAACATTGCATTCTATTCATAAACCACATTTTTCCTTTATAAGACGTGAATGGAAAGTAGGCAACATAAAATAAAAATTAAAGAAACCGTGTATAAACACCACAATGCAAGGCTTTAAATACTTATGTTTACATTGAAACAATCAATATGTATCATTTCTTTTGTATTTAACCTTTAGCCATATTAGTGTTCTATACTAGCCACTTATCTCACAAACCAAACCAAGCATCTTTCTCTATTTTGGGAGGTCAAAGATGTCTCCTCTCGTCATCTTTGTTTGCTTGCTCGTGAAACTGTAAAATTTAAATATAAAAATTAATTTAGAACTATATAATGTTTCATTATTAAAACTATTTACACAACGTAATTACCCTTAAATACCTTTTTATTCTCATAAACCCTTCTAATGCAAATTTTCCAATTAGCTTTAAGTCATAAGTGGGTGCTCTCAACCTTGGTGAAATGTACATCAACTAACCTTCTCTATGTCTCAAGTGGGATTTGCAACCACTCTAGATGACAATATGAATGAATCAATTTTTGTGTTCGATGAACTATTATTCTTTTAAATACCCGTAACCACAAAATAGAAATTAGTAAAAATGGCATATAAAATAAATTGAAAAAAACTTAAACTAATACACTGGTAAATGATTCTAGCTCAGATAAAATATATTAAAATACTTACTTGCCCCATATATCCATTAATATCATTATGTAATCATGTACATAGAGGTCTATTTTGAGGTCCCCTTGCACCCAATGTTTATAATTACTACGAAAAATATGAGAGGGTCTCTCTATAATTTTTACTAGAAGGGGAAAGAGTGAATTTTCATCCCCCTTAATCCAATCGGGATTAGGTCATTTGTCCCAAATACCTATGGAAACGTGATTGGATGTAGCTGGAGGATCATATTTGAGCCTTATAACATTTCAAATCTCTGTCCTTGAAGAAAGATTCATTTTCGGGCTCAAATGGTGATTTTCCTGCATTTTACGGTTTGATGGGTGTATTTTTCTTGGTCAAATTTACATCTCAGCATCAGTGGAAATGTGGCCCTTTTTGGTTGGATGTATGCTCGGCGGGGGCACTTTAAAAACTCTAAGGCTCACTTGACCCAAAACTTGTCCACGTGGAGGAACGAGCGCTCATTTGAAAATTCACCTTTTGGTTTGGCCTTGGAGTTGCGTCGGGGGACACGTGGAGGTTTCCGTTACTTTTCCCAAGACTTAGAAAATTTTTTTCATGCATTGGTATAGTTTTGGTGGACCATGGACACGTGGAGGGTTGGCGCTCATTTGAGGATCCACCTCAGGGTCCCACCTTAACAATTGTGATAGGGAGACATGTGGAGGCTTTCCAGCTGGCTCCGCTTTGTACTTAAACTTTTCAAAGAAATTTTCTAAGGCCTAGGACATGTGGTGAGCCATGCACTTGTTAGGGTCTCGCTCTTGGGCACCATCTCAAAGTTGTGCCATGAAGACACGTGGAGGCTTCCATCGGGTCTTCCCATACTTAGAATTTTCAAGAAACTTTCTAAAGGCCTGGGACACGTGGAGGGACCTGCGCCTGTTTGGGGACCGACCCCTAAGTTTTATTTTGAAGAAGCGCCTAGGAGGACACTTGGAGGCTTTTCGCTCACTCTCCCTTTGCTTGGACTTTTCAATGGCCAAAAAAAATGTCTCGGACCCTAGACACATGGTGCCTTCTTGAACCTTCAAATTTTTTTAACAAACTCTGCCAGGATTGAGACACGTGTTGAGCCCGTGCTTGTTTGGGGTCTCTACTTTTGGGGACCATCTCAAAATGTGCCATTGAGACACGTGGAGGCTTTTTGGCTCCTTTTTACACTGAGACTTTTCAAAGGCCAAAAGGCATTTTTCTTGGGCCCAGGGTACGTGGAAGGCTCACGCTTGTTTGGGACTTGCCTCTGTGCTTCTCCTTTGTAGTTGTCTTGCAAGGAAACATGTGGATGGACTATGATATAAAGTGGAAAAGGGGAAGAATCAATGGTTGTTGTGCATTTCACCTATTTTTCCACCATTTTTTCTCCAAGACTCTTGGAGATGTGAATACGCACTATTTTTCATCATTCTTTGATGAAATTCTTTATGTCTCTCTTTCATAAGGTGCCATTGAATGGATTTGAAACTTAAATTGTGAGTCAAGGATTGTTAAGGTCGATATTTTGAAGTGGGAATTGCTCGGGCACTGAAAAAAATGGGAATTACTAGAGGAAATGGATGCGGGGTAGAAATTTGCAGAGGAAAAGAGAGGAAAAGGGATGAAATGATGAAAGTGTAGAGGTGTAAAAGATGAAAAAGGTGTTGCCTCGAGAGAAAAAAAGGATTACCTGTCATATCAGTTGTGTAGAGTCTCTGAGAAAATGATTAAAAGGGGATTTCTCACATGACAGAATCAAGAATGATTAAAAGGACTCCAAAAATTTGTGGCATGGCATCCTAGTCATTAGTCGAGGGCCCAAGAAATGTGATCAGTTCACAATTGGTCCACTGGA
The DNA here is from genome assembly GCA_018340775.1 of Taxus wallichiana var. yunnanensis. Taxonomy (NCBI): domain Eukaryota; kingdom Viridiplantae; phylum Streptophyta; class Pinopsida; order Cupressales; family Taxaceae; genus Taxus; species Taxus wallichiana. Next base: position 260,840,006 of record CM031237.1, read on the forward strand.
AGATTTTGGATCTGAATTTGTTAAACGTCGTTTTCTGAAACAAATTGTTAACAAGAAAAGGTCCCTCGAATATTCTTCTCTTTTTGGGGGGAAAATTGAGTGAAAAATGTATAAATGCAATGAGAATACTCTTGCAAATGGTCGGAGTTTGAATTCTAAGAAAATTTGAGAAAGTCATCTTCGTGAGAGACCAAAGCCGAGATAACTTGTTATTTTCTTTTGTGTTAGATTTTCTATCATGTCAAGTTGGTTGCATATGTATAGCCATTGATGAGCATTGAGATTTCTCTGGAAGCTTTCCCCTGTTGATGAATCTAAGCAATTTTGAAATTAATTTGTGTCAATCTCTAGAAATTTGTGTCTTCTTTGTTTTCAGAATGTCTGTAAATAGTTTCTTTCATTCCTATTGCAATCTTACATTGAAATTTTGTGAAATCACATAGGATCTCATCCCTATGATAGTTTAATGGTATTTGCAATTTCATTTCAAGAAGAGCCTTCATCTTGGATGAGATAAACAAATTTAAAATCAATTCATTGTCATTTGTTGATAAAGATTATCTGTAAGTCTTGGGTGTACCTTAGGCATGATTAATCAGAAACTTTGGTGTTTAATTGAGTCTTTCAATTTGAGCCTTCATGTTAGAGTCTCAAAGATTATGTGAAAAATGTTGATGATCTGGGCCTCCATTAAAGCACACCTTCTGGTTGAAGGAACGTCTTAACTATTCTGAAGCTTTTTGTTGTTGAGTTGTTCATTGTTGTGAAGTCCCTTGAAGATCTGGTATAATCAACTTTATCCTGCTTCATCTCCCACCAAAATCATTCAAAAACCATTGATCCACCCTGAACTACCCCTGTTTTCCCTGTGTATCAACAAAGGAACAAAATCTACTTACTAAAATATGCAGAACAATCAAGGATTTCTTAATGTCTTCAGTAACCTTAGCCTTGTGTTGAAAGTATCTCCATCGTTTAGAAGTGACAACTCTTAAGAGTTAAATCATGGAGTATTGACCATATTTTCCCAAGGTTTTCTTCATAGAATTTGTGCAAAAGAAGGATATCTCCATCTCCTTCATCAAACAGAGGTTACACTAAGGGTCCTCTCACCCCAGTGAAGAGGCATGACCTAAAGTAGTGAGGACAGGTCAAATCCTCTTAAAGGTGTTATCCATCTCTCCACAAATATGAGTAACAAAAAGGGCTAGTTAGATCTCATCCCGGCTACAAAATGACACACACTATGATCTATCTATCTCTCTCTAAGCTCCATGTCATCAAATGTTGTTGCTTGCTCGGCTTGAAAAGGAGAACAAATTTGGATACCAACACTCGTGGTGCCATTTTGGGGACTCTTTGAAGTATTTGAACAAAGGTGTATGTGTACAGACCCTAGTAATGCTTTTTATAGATTTTAAAGTGCAAATACATTATTGAAACATCATTATTTGTTCAGATCTGTAAGAATTGTTCAAAGTTGTGAGTTAGAGTGTAATATTTCCAGCTTATATAGTTATTGCACTAAGATTTGTATCATCATTGATAAATTTGGGTAAAAAAAGAAGATAGATCTTGTAAGCTTTGCATGAATCTAGTATTGATAGACATTTGATAGGTCTTTCATAGTGCATTTGCACAAACTAAGGTGAAAATCCTTAGTGGTGACTCCATGTTGTTTAAATTCTTTATAAATACCTAGTGTCTTAACATATATCAAGTAAGATTTGTCATTAATATCTACAAAGATGGAAGGAAGAAGATCTTTCTTCACCAAGGACCCTAGTAGAAGGTTGTTTCAAGAGTTGGGAAAGTCTAATTCAGAAGGAAGAAGAATTTGGAAGGTTGTTGGAGATCAAGCATCAAGAAAAGAGATCTCCATTGGTGAAACTGATCAACTTGTGATTGAAGATTGCAGTACTTCCTCAAGTGCTTTTGAATCAGGTAGTCTCTTTGTTGAATTGAATTCTCCATCTGGAGAGGGTCCTTCATTTGTATTTGAAACATTTTCTTCTCAATCTACCCCTTGTATTTTCAAAATCTAATAGAGTTTTCAAGAGACAGAGCCTTTAGAGGGAAGTCATTCTGAAAATTGTATCCCTGTACCACACAGACCCCTCACTCCTCATCATTTTGTTTCTCTGTAAGATCACCTCCTCAAAATAATATGGCTCAGCCTCCACCTAGACCTCCATTTTTGTTAATACTTTTGGTCCCATCAGTTTTAGAGGTATGGTTGGCTATCCAAATGTTGTGCCACAAGATGTAAGAAATAGATTGCCTAAGTTTCAAGGAAATAATGCAATAATTGGTGATCAACACTTGAAACTCTTTGTCAATATGATGGAGGACTTTGAAATAGAGTTTGAGGATGTATACATTAAATTATTTATCCATACTCTAGAAGAAGATGCAAGGGACTGGTATAAATCTCTGCCAGATAATTCCATTGACTCTGGACTAGAGATGAAGAATGCTTTTAGAATGCAGTATGGTGATAAAACAGACCCTAGGTTTCTTTTATCAGAGTTTGAAAATATAAAAAAGAATCCTAATGAATCAGTGCATGATTTCAATACTAGATTTAACAAAACATTGAGAAGACTTCCTGTTAATTTGAGGCCATGTGATGAATCATGTCTGATAAAGTATTCAGATGCATTTGATAAGAAAGTTGCTTACTATTTGAGGGATAAGAACCCTAGGACTTTGAGGCTAGGCCTTTACCATGGCTCTGCAAATTGAGAACAACATTAAAGTAGTTGGAAAACCTCCTAAGAGGGAGGGTGTTAAATTGATCAACCCTGAGAAGCCTCAATCAAGTAAGGTTGTGGATCTTGAGGAAGTTGTAAGGACTTTGGTCGGGGTTGTCAAAGAAATCTCTTACAAGCTGGCGGGGAGAGAAGAAAGGAATTGGACAAGGTTCTCAGGGTCAGCATAGGAAACAAGGACAAGAAAGACTTGCAAATCATCCTAGAAATGATCAGAGGTCGATGATGAGAGGTAAAGGACCCATGGGAGCTAGACAACCCCAAGCTAGGGAAAATAGAGTGTTTGATCCTCTAAATGCTAGAGTTGTTGTTGTTGAAGAGACAAATCAAATGGATTGGTGTGAAAAATGCTTCTTACCCCACCTGCCATGTGAAATAGATCAGAAAGTTGAAGAAGTTGATGATGATGATCAACATTGATGATGATGCATGCATGGTGGACTGCTCTACAAGCTCACACAGGAGGAAACTTCAACTGAGGTAATAAGTGCAAGAACTACTGCTGCAAGTTTTTGGGACTGCATTCACTGGGTACCTCTTCTTCCTCCCTCTCATGCTTTAGAAATAGATATGGTACAAGCATTTGAACTTCCTAATAATGATTTTGAGTACCTAAGAGCTCTAATGATTAAGAAGTATGATGGAGGAATCCCATCAGAAGAGGATAGAAAACTACTAATGAATGTTTTGTGGCCCAAGAAAAAGAGTATAACACAAGAAGTAAAGTTGTCAAAGGGGTAGGGCCTCAAGCCAAACCAAAGACCCCAGTTCTCACCAATGTCCCAAAAGAGACTCCAAAGAAAGATGCATCTGGAAAAGGCCTTGTTGTCTCAAGTAGAACTGGTGTTCCCACCCATGCCCAAAATGTTAAAAACCTTGTGCCATCTGATGAGTTTGTCAACCTTTCTCCAAAATGTTGCTTTGCCAAATACATTCCCTATGACATTGCCCAAGTCTTGAGTCAGATCAAGATTTTGTCCCAATTGTTGAACTGCTTAGGATTCTGAGCATAAGAAGAGGGCTTTTGAGTATTTGGGATTGGAGGAAGATAGGAGTGCCCAAGGTAGAAATATAAATAATGTAAACACTCCTCCTTAACCATTGCTAGACCTAGAAAAACCACCAGCATTAGAGGAGATAGGTGAACCACCTGAAGTTTACTTGGGGACATCTTTAGTTGAGTCTCAGTTAAATGTTGATCCATTTTTTACAACATTGATTATTAAAGACAAATTCTTTGCACAATTGTATGTTTGACTCGGAGCATCATGCAATGTTATGCCTCTGGAAGTCATGAATGAATTGAACATTAAAGTGACAACAACTTATGGAAAGTGTATTGTAATGGATTCTAGAGAGGTCCCAGTTGTAGGGTGTGTGAAAGGTTTGGTGGTACAACTTGCAGCTTATCAGGTAAGAACCTGAAACTTGATGTTGTCATTGTTGATTGCCCTGCCAAATGGGGCATGTTGTTATCAAGAAAGTGGGCTGCAAGTGTTGGTGGAAGTGTTCTAGATGGATATGTCTTTTTCCACCATTCAATTGAAGGAAGCCTTGTAAAGTTGTATGGAGAGAAGAAAATGTTGCACCTCATTGAAGATCCAAATAATGCTTCTTATGAAGTGTTGTATGTTGATGTAGATGTAGATAACTTTGTGGGGTTTTTTGATGGAAAAGGAGCACAAGATTGATCAGTGTAAATGTCTTGAACAAGTGGGTTTACCTTGGACCTTGTTATTTGATGGAGCTTGTTCCAAGTTTGGAAATGGTGTTGGCATTGTTTTGATTTCTCCAGGCCAAGAAGAGTTTGTCTTTTCTTTCAAACTTAACTTTGAATGCACTAACAACATTGCTGAATATGAAGCATTGTTATTAGGCTTGAGAATTGCATGGAAATATGGTATAAAGGATATCATTGTCAAAGGGGATTCAGAATTGATTGTCAAGCAAATTAGAAAATTATATGCTACTAAAAATCAGAGAATGAAACAATACAAGCATGCGAGTTTGGGATTTGATTGAAATGTTTGACTCTTTTAATATTGTGCACCATGATAGAAAGTTTAATGTTGTTGCAGACAAGTTAGTAGTGCTAGGATCTAGATTTGGGAATTGTACAGTGTCTCCATTTTGTGAGTATGATGTTGAAATACTAACAAGGCCATTGTCCTGATAACGTTAAAAATTGGCAAGTGTTTGATGATGATGCCTAGGTGAAATGGTTTCTGAGAACCAAGGTGAGTTTCTTTGACCAAAATATAGATTGGGAACCAATGGTGTGTGTTGTTGAAGGAAAGGAAACTTTATTTGGAAAAGACATCATCCAATTGAAGACAAACATGATTCCCAGAGGTTTGGTGGCTCTTGAGTCAAACTTTGATAATGTTGATTGCATTATTAAAAGAAGTATGTCAGTTTCAAGAGATGTGGAAGAGCATGACCTAGGCACAAAGGAAAAGCCATGTAAAATCTGGTTAGGAAGCAATCTCAGCAAGGAAGAGAAGTAGTCCTATATTCAATTGTTGAAGAAATATCAAGACTGCCTAGCTTGGTCTTACTCTGAGTTGAAGGCATACAGGGAAGATTTGTTCCAACATGAGATTCCTCTTGAATCTAATGCCAAGCCTTTTAGGAAAAAATAGAGGCCCATCAATCCGCTCCTTTCTTTGAAGATGCAAGAAGAACTGAAGAAGTTGAGGGATGGAGGGATCATTCAGCCCACTGAGGTACTCATCTTGGGTTGTAAACCTAGTGCCTGTCAAGAAAAAGAATGGTGATATAAGGCTATGCGTAGACTTTAGGAACCTGAATAAAGCATCATTGAAAGATAATTACCCTCTTGCCAAACATGGAGAATATGCTACAATTGGTAACTAGTTTTGAATTGTTATCTACTCTGGATGGTTTCTCTGGCTATAATCAAGTTGTTGTGAAGGAGTCAGAAAGAATAAAGACTACCTTTACTACTCCTTGGGGAACTTATGTCTATGTCAGGATGCCTTTTGGCTTAATGAATGCTTTGGAGAAACTTTCCAAAGAGCAATGGATGTAGCATTTGCTTTGGTTATATCAATGATTTCATTGTTGTTTATCAAGATGATGTAATTGTGTTTTCTAGAAATAGAAATGATCACTTGCAACACTTGGAGAGAATGTTGATAAGGTGTAGAGAGTATGGCATATCATTGAATCCAAGAAGTGCCACTTTGGAGTGCAAAAGGAAAAAGTTTCTTGGTCACATTGTATCAAAAGAAGGGGTCATGATAGATCCTAGAGAGAGTGGAAGCCATCAGCAAGGTTCCAATTCCAAGAACTAAGAAGGGAATTCAATCCTTCTTTGGACAAATAAACTTTATCAGAAGATTTGTGTCTAACTTTTTGGTGACCATCCCCATTACTAGTATGTTGAAGAAGGACCAAGTTATCAAATGGGAAGAAGTTTCCATTCAAGATTTCAATGGGATCAAAGAAGCACTAAAGCATGCCCCTATTTTGGCAGCCCCAAATTACAAGAAGCCTTTTCAAGTGTTTTCTTTTGCTTCAGAAAACACCATTGCATCTATTTTGTTACAGAAGGATGATGAAGGGGTTGAGAGACCAATTGCCTTTTTAGTAAGGCATTGTAGGGAGCTGAGTTGAAGTACACCATCATGGAGAAGCAAGCATTTTCCTTGGTGAAAGAAAAAAAGGTTTTCAGACCCTACATCTTGAGCTCTAAAGTTGTTGCTTATGTTCCCCACACCATGGTGAAAGACATCTTATCAGAGATGGAGGTCTCAAGAAAAAGATGTAGATGGGTGAACAAGTTGTAGGAGTATGACATGGATATCCAAACCATGAAATTGGTAAGAGGTTTGGGCCTAGCTAAGCTTATGGCTGAGAGAAACCTGCAAACTATTGAGGTGAATGAAGTAGAAGGAGAAAGGGTGGATGTCCTTGAAAATTTGGTAAGTTTTGAATGGTACAAAGATATAATATTTTATCTCAGACATCTATGTTGCCCTGAATATTTGAGTAAAAATCAGAAAAGAGCTCTTAAGTTAGCCTCTCAAAAGTATGTCATTACTGATTTTGGGTTAGCTTGGAAGAACCCGAGGGAGTGCTCTTGAGATGCATTACTGAAGATGAGGCCCCCAAAATAATTGTTGATCTCCATGGAGGAGTTTGTGGGGGACATTTTTTTGGAAGAGTTATAACACATAAAATCTTGAGGGTTGGTTATTGGTGGCCAACTCTCTTCAAGGATACAACTCTATTGGTTAGGAAATGTGAAAGTTGCCAGCATTTTTTGGAAGAATGAAAGCTTCAGGCTCCCTTCCTTTGCATCTGTGTCAGTTGAAGCCCCATTTAGACAATGGGGAATGGATTTCATTGGGGAAATTTTTGATCCTTCCAGTGTTGGTCATAAATGGATTCTTGTAGCCATTGATTATTTCACTAAGTGGGTGGAAGCAATCCCCACCAAGAAGGAAACACCAAGTTATCATGGACTTCATGTTGAATCAAATCATATGCAGATTTGGAGTGCAGCTAAAATTGTTGTTGATAATGCCATGAGTTTCAGAGCCAAACCTTTGGTGGCAATGTGCAAAGAGTATGGAATCAATTTGACATATGCTTCTAACTACAATCCCAAGGAAATGGACAAGTTGAGTCAATAATAAAAACTTGTTGAAGATCATTAGAAGAACCTTGGAGCTGAACAAAAAGAAGTGGGGTGAGCAACTGAAGTTTGTTGTTTGGGTTGATAGAATCACTATCAAAAGAGCTATTGGTAAAAGCCCATTTGAATTGGTATATGGAACTCAAGCTTTTTTTCCCCTCCATTTGCAATTGTCTTCATTTTAGTTTGTTCAACAAATTGAAGACCAAGAAGTTAGTCCATATGATGCTGAATCAATCAGATTATTGAGTTGGATGAAGAAAGAAGGGCATCCCATCAGTGGCATGTGAAGTTCAAGAGAAAAGTTGAAGAAGTTATTTGACAAAAAGGTGACTCCAGAGCTTTCAGCATTGGGGATCTTGTGCTTTTATGGGATAGCAGGCATGAAGATAAGGGAAAGCATGGTAAATTTGATGCATTGTGGATGGGCCCTTATTCCATTGATATTTGAATTGGTGAAAATACCTTCTTCCTAAAAGACTTAGATGGGAACTACTTGAATTTCTATTAATGGAAGGCATTTGAAACATTTCCTTGATTGATTTCTCAGAATCAAGGTATACTCCATTTGTATAGTGTATAGTTCTTTTTTTCTCATTCTACTTTTGTGTTTTTGTTCATTTTGGTCCTTGGTGACTTGGTTTTGTTGGTTTCTCGTTTCATTTTTTGGAGGATGGTTATGGTTTTCTCTCTCTGCAAGCTTATTCTTTGACTCCATTTGCCCAATGGTCTATTTTTTTGGCACTTGGTCTGCTTTGTTCTTGTGGCACTCACAAGGAGTGCCCATCCCTGAGTCAGAGCTGATGTTGGTGCTCAAATTAGTCTCACCCCATTTGTCATTGAAATTCCTCAGTTTGTGGCCTCTGTCATGTTTTCTATCTCCCGTATTGGTGCTTGAAGACTTTGTCCTCCATTTGGTTGCCATGATCAGTCCCTTCCTTGGTGAGGATCACTTAAAGGTCAAATTTTTTTTCATTCCTCTGTCCATCTGAAAGAGTCTGTAACTTGGGCGTAAAACTCGGGTTTTCCTTTCCTTCCATTTTCCACAGTCACGTTTTGTTGTCCCTATCATTTTTGTCCCAAATACCTATGGAAATGTGATTGGATGTAGCTCGGAGGATCATATTTGAGCCTTATAACATTTCCAAATTCTCTTGTCCTTGAAGAAAGATTCATTTCGGGCTCAAATGGTGATTTTCTGCATTTTACGGTTTGATGGGTGTATTTTTCCCGGTCAAATTTACATCTCAGCATCAGTGGAAATGTGGCCCTTTTTGGTTGGATGTGGCTCGGTGGGGCACTTTAAAAACTCTAAGGCTCACTTAACCCAAAACTTGTCCACGTGGAGGAACGATGCTCATTTGAAAATTCACCTTTTGGTTTGGCCTTGGAGTTGCGCGGGGGACACGTGGAGGTTTTTGCTTTGCCTTTTCCCAGAGACTTAGAATTTTTTTCATCAGCGATCGAGTATAGTTTTGGTGGACCATGGACACGTGGAGGGTTGGCGCTCATTTGAGGATCACCTCAGGGTCCCACCTTAACAATTGTGATAGGGAGACATGTGGAGGCTTCCATGCTGGCTCGCTTTGTACTTAAACTTTTCAAAGAAATTTTCTAAGGCCTAGGACACGTGGTGAGCCCGCGCTTGTTCAGGGTCTCACTCTTGGGCACCATCTTGAAGTTGTGCCATGAAGACACGTGGAGGCTTTTCATTAGGTCTTCCCATACTTAGACTTTTCAAGCAACTTTCTAAAGGCATAGGACATGTGGAGGGACGCGCTTGTTTGGGGACCGGCCCCTAAGTTTTATTTTGAAGAAGTGCCAGGAGGACACTTGGAGGCTTCCGCTCACTCTGCCCTTTGCTTGGACTTTTCAATGGCCAAAGAAAAATGTCTCGGACCCTAGACACATGGTGCCTTCCAGCTTTGAACCTTCATTTTTTAATAACTCTGTTGGATTGAGACACGTGTTGAGCCCGTGCTTGTTTGGGGTCTCTACTTTTGGGGACCATCTCAAAATGTGCCATTGAGACACGTGGAGGCTTCCGCTTGGCTCTTTTTTTTTGAGACTTTTCAAAGGCCAAAAGGCATTTTCTTGGGCCCAAGGCATGTGGAAGGCTCGCGCTTGTTTGGGACTTGCCCTCTGTGCTTCTCCTTTGTAGTTGCACCAAGGAAACATGTGGATGGCTATGATATAAAGTGGAAAAGGGGCAAGAATCAATGGTTGTTGTGCATTTCACCTATTTTTCCACCATTTTTTCTCAAGACTCTTGGAGACATGAATACGCACTATTTTTCATCGTTCTTTGATGAAATTCCTTGTCATCTCTATATTCTGTAAGTGCCATTTGAATGGATTTGAAACTTAAATTGTGAGTCAAGGATTGTTAAGGTCGATATTTTGAAGTTGGAATTGCTCAGGCACTTAAAAAATGGGAATTACTAGAGGAAATGGATGCGGGGAAAAATTACAGAGGAAAGAGAGGAAAAGGGATGAAATGATGAAAGTGCAGGTGTAAAAGATGAAAAAGGTGTTGCCTCGAGAGAAAAAGATTACCTGTCATATCCAGTTATGTAGAGTCTCTGAAAAATGATTAAAAGGGGATTTCTGCATGAAAGAATCAGAATGATTAGAAGGACTCCAAAAATTTGTGGCATGGCATCCTAGTCATTAGTCGAGGGCCCAAGAAATGTGATCAGTTCACAATTGGTCCACTGGTGATTTTGGATCTGAATTTGTTAAACGTCACTTTTTGAAAACAAATTGGTAACAAGAAAAGGTCCCTCGAATATTCTTCTCTTTTGGGGGAAAATTGAGTGAGAAAAATGTATAAATGCAATGAGAATACTCTTGCAAATGGTCGAGAGTTTGAATTCTAAGAGAAAATTTGAGAAAGTCATCTTCGTGAGAGACCAAGCCGAGATAACTGTTATTTTTTCTTTGTGTTAGATTTTCTATCATGTCAAGTTGGTTGCATATGTATAGCCATTGATGAGCACTGAGATTTCTCTGGAAGCTTTCCCCTGTTGATGAATCTAAGCAATTTTGAAATTAATTTGTGTCAATCTCTAGCAATTTGTGTTTGCTTTGTTTCAGAATGTCTGTAAATAGTTTCTTTCATTCCTATTGCAATCTTACATTGAAATTTTTGTGAAATCACATAGGATCTCATCCTGTGATAGTTTAATGGTATTTACAATTTCATTTCAAGAAGAGCCTTCATCTTGGATGAGATAAACAAATTTAAAATCAATTCATTGTCATTTGTTGATAAAGATTGTTTGTAAGTCTTTGGGTGTACCTTAGGCATGATTGATCAAGAGACTTTGGTGTTTAATTGAGTCTTTCAATTTGAGCCTTCGTGTTAGAGTCTCAAATATTATGTGAAAATGTGTTGATTGGGCCTCCATTGAAGCACACCTTCTAGTTGAAGGAACGTCTTAACTATTCTGAAGCTTTTTGTTGTTGAGTTGTTCATTGTTGTGAAGTCCCTTTGAAGATCTGGTATAATCAACTTTATCCTGCTTCATCTCCCACCAAAATATTCAAAAACCATGAATCCACCCTGAACTACCCCTGTTTTCCCTGTGTATCAACAAAGGAACAAAATCTACTTACTAAAAATATGCAGAACAATCAGGATTTCTTAATGTCTTCAGTAACCTTAGCCTTGTGTTGAAAGTATCTCCATCGTTTAGAAGTGACAACTCTTAAGAGTTAAATCATGGAGTATTGACCGTATTTTCCCAAGGTTTTCTTCATAGAATTTGTGCAAAAGAAGGATATCTCCATCTCCTTCATCAAACAGAGGTTACACTAAGGGTCCTCTCACCCTAGTCGAAGAGGCATGACGGCCTAAAGTAGTGAGGACAGGTCAAATCCTCTTAAAGGTGTTATCATAATAGAGAAGAAAACCCCAACAACAAAGGGGGAAAGAAGGAGAGAAGAAGAAGTCCAAGAGAAGAACACAACAAGCAGAAGCGTCCAAAGCCCAAGTTACAACTAGATTACCAAGAAGAGTCCCTTACATGGGATCTTAGATGCATAGAAAAGGATTTTTTTACGTTTAACGATTGTCCATTCGTCACTCCTATTAGGATCTGTGTTTTCATCTGAGGGAGTTGGAGACTTTGAGGAATCCAAGACACCATCAGTGGAATTATCAGTAGTGAAACTGGTTTGAGTGCATTCCGTATCTGCAGCTGGAATCAACGTCAGCTCATGATCCACCTTAACAACTCCAACAACTGAAGGTTTAGCTGAAGGGATTGGACTGGAAATCTTGTCTTCACTGACCAGAGTATGAGCAGCTGACATAGTTTCCTCCTCAACAAATAGAAGATTTTGGTGGGCATCCTTCCACCAAGAGACCTTATCGATTTTGGATTTTTGCTTGACCATGTGACAAGCTGCAGCTAGATGCCCAATGTTGAAACATTTTCTGCATCTAAAGGGCAGTCCTTCATAATCGAGCGGTTGAGACCAAACCCTATCTCGCACTTTGAGATCGATAGAAGCAGGAAGATCAATTGAAGTATCCAGATCCACCAATATCCTCACGTAGGTGGTATGAGAGAAGGTATCCGTATTTGAATCAATGGATAAAAAAGTACCCAAAGCATCACCAATAGCAACTAAACTGTCATTTCCCCAAAATTGTAAAGGAAGATGGGGCAAACGGATCCAAACGGCTTAACATTGAAAGAGGCAGAGAGAGGATTAAAAGTCGGGAACCAAGGTTTCATCAGTAAATGATGATTCTGCAGTTCCCAGAGCTTAGAAAGAACAATATTTCTAGCGTCGTCGAGCTAAAGGCCACAATGAAAAAACCCCTTGCACAGGGATAAATATCAATCCTACCAGAGATGAGGGGGCCAGCTCGAAGAGATCCACGAATGAAGGAGTGGAAGACCAGGCCAGAGGCCATTAAAATGACATATAAGACCATTGGAGGAAAAAAATCCTCAGCCTTCAGCACAGAATCCCCAAGGGAAACCGAGGGCGCAGTTTTAGCAGCAGAAAGGGGCCTGGAGAAAGAAGCAGAAGCAGAGGAGAGTTTTCCCGCAGGATTTCCCTGACCACCAACAAGGAAAACGCTTTGGTGAAGAGGGACGCCACCGGCTCACTGTCGCCCACACTAGATCAATACCGCCCTTAGCAAGTGAACGACCCTTGTTGCCACACATGAAGCCGCCGCCACACAAAACTAGGTTTTGCAGCGAAAAACTATGGGGGAGAAAAACGCGGAGAGCCCATAATAATCCCAATTTTTTTGGGTTACTTAGACATGGTCATTATGAAGATATATACTTATAATTTTAAATATGAAAATATTATTAAATTATAATTATATTATAAGGTTATATCTCCATAGTGGGCTTGTATAGGTTGATGAACATCGAGGTGGTACATGAGATTAATCTAAATCCTCATCCATATAAAATTATGTGGACCCTATTTCTAGAGCCACTACACATGAAGGCATCAAATATTTTTTGAATAGGTTGTGTTTGTAGACACCGTAAAAATACATACATATTTTATCCCGCTTCTATCTAATTATAATTAATTAAATTAATTCTATCTCGCCACAGTACACCCCTTTGGAATTAATTAAATTAATTTCATCATTCAAATATTCCCTTTTATAATTAATTAAAATTAATTCTATTTCCTAAGCTATATTCCTACCCTTTGGAATTAAATAATTTATTCTAATATGTCTTTGAAATTAATTAAATTAATTCCTACACCCTCTAGCTAATATAATTAAACATTTATTTATTTAAATGGTTAATTATCTCCTCACAATTAAATTAATTTAATTCTACCATTCTCTTGGAATTAATTAAATTAATTCCTAACACCTTCTAGCTAATACAATTAAACATTTATTTATTTAAATGGTTAATTATCTCCTCACAACTAGCATATATATCTTAAATACATCTATCTAAAATACACCGAGAGATATCAATCTCGAGGTGCCTATATTGAAATTCTCACATAAGTTAGATAGGCACCTCGAGATTGATATCTCTCAGTGTCTTTTAAATAGATGTATTTAAGATATCTATGCTAGTTTAATTAATTAATTAAAATATTTATTTTTTATTTAATATTTTTAATGGTTGTTGTGAACTAAATATATTTTGTATTTATTTTCAAATATAAAATTTATTTATTAAATTCTAATTACAAATACAAAACATTTATTTATAAAACTATCTAAAAGTAAAGGCTAAAATAAAAATAAGATAAAATAAAAATACTTCTTAAAGTAGAAACTAAATTAAAATTGATTTAAAAGTAAAAATACATTTAAAAGTAAAAACTAAAATAAAACTAATCTAAAAGTAAAAATACATCTAAAACTAAAAATACATTTAAAAATTAAAAATAATATAGATTCAACTTATACACACTTATTATTTATTTGACAATAATTATCTTCCACTAAAAATAAATAGTTACTTACAAAAATCTAAAAGTAAAAAAATAAAAAATAAAAAATATTGTTCAATATAATAATATTATAGTTACTTACCTATTCACAATTATTATTTATTTGACAAATTATCTTCAAATAAACATTAATATCCCCACACTAATTATCTTTAATTTACTTCCAAAAAAATATCCCCACACAATTATTACCCATTCACACTTGTTATCTTCACACTTTTAAGAAATATGCATAATCATATATTTATCATCATTAAAAACATAAATTATTTTAACCATTAAATATTTATCGGCAAATAAAATGTTTTTTCAATAAACACATGCCATTACACTCCTTATCTGCCACTATAGGAACACCTCTCGGTGTAATTAAATAATAATTAAATTTTGTTATTTAATTCCACTTATTTCAGCCAACAACCACATGGACTCCACATCCTCATCCTAGTTAACTACACTTCTAGAATCTTAGAAAGGTGGGGGTAATTGAATTGCACGTATAACCACCTTTCCGGATACAACTTCTACAATCAATTCAATTACTGTCCCTAAATGTCTCGGAGCTATTGCAACCCCCTCCAATGCTATTTTTAGCATGTGCATTCAACAATATTCAACCAACTTCCAACCACTTTTCCTCTATAAAATGTAGGCTTGTCTTATCCCAAATCTTCTGAATTGTTTGCAAGTAAACTCTGTCAATTTACATTCGAAGCTTTCCAACTGCTCGTAGCAATTGCATCCCAAGTTTGGAGAACATTCAAGAGCACCCACATCCATTTACAAGGTTCAAAAATGAAGTTTCTACAACCTTACTGAGGTTTGCACTGAAGGATTACAGGGAGGTTTGCAAAATTATTTGTGTATCTTTCATTATTGTGATTTTTCCTTGTTTACATTTTGGCACGCCCAGTGGGACACCCCACATTTCTTTCTTTCATTTTAGTTAATCATTTTGTGATCTAACTCTTTCTTTATGTTTATTGTTCTTATTTAACCTTGTTATCAAAATTTTAGCTTCTTAGGTGAAGTACAAAAGTCAAAAAAAAAAAAAAAATCAATTAGGGCCGTTTTCTCACATTCAAAATTTTCATTGAGAGCGCCACCGTAACCCATCTTCCGGAAGCCATAACTTTTTCTCTGAACTCGAAATGACTTCATTTTTTTACGGAAAGGTATTGAAAATATCTATGCAATGGAAAAAGAATTTTCTTATTTGAACTTATATAAAATTTATGGTTTCATTTCTCCTAACACTTGTTTTTTTTTCAAAAAAAAATTGTAGTTTTTTAAAGTTTTAATTTGTTTTTTTAACTTAACAACATCACGTGTATGATATTTCCTCTTAGTTTCAAAGTGATCTTGGAAATAAAAAATGTGATTGTTTCTATTTGTTTTAGAAATTAAAAATAGAAACAAATAGAAATGTATAAATCTACATTAGAAAATTAAATTATATAGTTTAAACTTCAATTTTATATCTACTGATAATTTAGTCCATAAATTTATACAAACGAGGCATTCAAAACAATGAAAGTACAATGGTAGCATGACAAAAACTATTTCATGCACAATGATGACAAAGAGTAAGAAAACATGAGAGAAAAAACACATCTTATTTACAATTTAGTTACCCCTGTTATAGAGCCGTGAGCTGCAAGAGACGTGATATTCATTTAGGAAATAGTGAGAGTGCAGGCCTTGTCCACATGCCTTTTGATGTCATTTATTTATTTCAAAAGATTTAGTCCATAGTTTAATCAACTCGTTTTCCAATCCATCTAATAGAACTCCGGATATTTAATGATTCTATATGATTATTTCTTAACCAAAATTAAAACATTTTAAATTTAATAGTCCTTTAGGAGATGAGGAGGATACGTTGCAAGAAATGAGAAACAAAGAAACATGAGAGATTGGATCAGAAAAGGTTGCTATATATATATATATATATATATATATATGACATATGTAAATGAGGGAAGCTCGCACTGCACAGAGAAAAACACATATTATCAAAAAAACTACGATGGTCAATATCATTTAATGTCACAAGAAAACTAAAAAAATTACTACGGTCAATTCACCAAAACAATGAATCAAAATATAATAAAAGTAAAATACATCACTATTGATAATATACTTTAATAAAAACAAGATAATTTGATCAATATATTTCACCATATCCTTATATGAGATAGAGAATACACCAATATAATATCGCTTTGAACTTTGTCTTTAATAGTCACAACAAGGGTTTCAACCATGTGAGATTATTCATAATCAATAATGTTGATAGACAACTTTCTACATATCCATCAATATTTTTTCTTTTAATTATGTCTTCAATTGAAGATCCTATCCATTACAAGTTTGTAAGGCTGGCGGTTAACCAACTAATGAGATGTTTACCACTTTGGAGTATTTATAATTTTTTGTTGACTACTCAACCTTACAAACATATGCAAGTTTTAAGATGAGAGGTCTTCCACAACTAATGAATTTATAAGTTTCACATTTGATGCAATTAATTTAATATTGAAGCTTAGATACTCCACATATTCATGCATTATATGAGTTCTATTGACACTAAAGAGAATAATCGACACTCTATGAGTTTGGAAAATTTCAGAGTATAACTTGAATTTCTTGGTCAATCTTGAGGTACATTCCCCCAATCTAAAATATACTTGTACATGCAATAATTCATTACACACCATTTAAAAAATTTGCATCCTTAATTCGATAAAAAGAGTAGATTTCCGAATTCAAGTACTTGTCTAACTGTAATTCTAATATTTTTGTCAAAAAAATTCATGGTTCATGAACCGCTTTGATTTCAAATCATCAACCATACTATTGAAATAAGAAAAGACACCTTAAATTTAATATTTGTGGATTATCTCACCATTCATATCTTAAATGATGTTAATAGATGAATCTTTTACCTTATTATATACCTAGTGTTTTTCCTCTCAAGCATTCCTCAATATCCGTATTGGTTAGCTCCATGCTAGACCAATCCTCAATATCCATAGTAATTATAAAGAGCCAATTTTTTTTTGAATATGTCCATATTGGTTAGCTCTATGCTAGAAGAATCCACTATCTTCATCAATCTACAAAATATATTAGAGATAAATTTAATGATAAAGAGCGATGATTTTTAAAATCTAACTAAGGACTATCATTTTAAACGAGTTATTTTAAGAATAATAAATCCCAAGTTGACTAGGAACTTAGTTGGTTTGTATATTTGTCCCAAATAAAGAATAAAAGAGGTAGAAGAAAACATGGGAATAATTTCACAAATATTCCCCACAATATTAACAATTCCTCAATTATTTATCTTTTTATTGTTCACAACATTATTAATTATCCTTGACCTCTAAATTTGCAATCTTGAGATCAACCATAATCTTCAAGCCTTTCAAAAGTGTAGATGCTCCTGCTGCTGAGGTTATTCATAGTATAGTGAGAATACATGCAAAGAATAAAGATAACATCCACTTTACCATTCGTAATTAATCCTTTGAATCATAAATTACGTGCATTACCTTTAGAGGTTCCACCAAAATTTAACTCGAAGAATTTTTGATTTGAACATGTCGATTATAATTTCTCAAGAACTAATGTTCATAGAAGGCATTAAAGAACTATTCCTTCCTGTAAGTTTCATTTTATTGGAAGGTGAATTACCTCACCTACAATTTTATTCTTCTACAAAGAACCTTGATAACAAATATTTCTTGAATAAGACTCAAAATTCAGCAAGAATTGAACATAAAAAATATATCCACTAGAAATATTCTATTATTCCTTTCCTTTCAAAGATTCTAAACTATTAAAAAGGGATATGTAACCCTAAGTTTTCCAATTTACTCCCCTTCCCCATCTAACCACCCAAACAAGGAATTATGATGTTACTTGGCATACTCCAATCCAACTTTACTTCTACCATGCTCTGAGAGAAGAAAATTATTTTTAAAAAAAGAATAGATCAAAGAGCACAATATAGAAATTTGATCTTTCTAAAATCTTTGAATTTGCCACGAGATGAGGAGATTCAACCAAATAAAATTTAACATAAACACCCTCCCAGTTGAGGGAAGGATGAAGGAAAATGAGATCTAAAAGGGATAAGGCATCCTTCCGATGGTGAAAACATTTTTTCATCGTTCTTGACTTCTCAATGTGAGAAATGAAAATTCAACACAAAACCTTATTTCTTTAAATCCATAAATCATGTGTGTTTTATTTTTAATATTTTAATTTTATCATATTCATTTTATGTTTTATATTTAATTTAATTTTTTATTTTTAAATTGATTTTTTATAATATTCATTTTTGGTTTAGAGCTTGATCTTCTAGAGGTGCTATAGGGGGCCTTGGTTTTTTGGAAAAACCATCATTAACCTCTATTGTTGGAATTCATGATCCTCATGGATTCTCTACTTCCATATTGGCCAATCTGTGTGCACCTTCTGCCCTTCCTATAGAGTTTTGGGACCAAGAGGTAATCCTAGGGATTCTTTAAATCTTGTGGACAATTTACGAACTTTGATCCAACTACGCCGACAAGATCCAAAATTTTGTATGCTAGGTTCTATGTCGGTTGAACCAGGAAAAATCCCTCCCTCAATCCATTTTCCTTATCTCTTCAGCTGGTACCAAAATCTATATGATCATTTATGAAGGCTCTTCTTTCTTTTTCTCCAAATGTTGCTTAGCTGGTCATGGGATGGCTGCATGAAGGACTTATGAAACGATATGGAAGGTTATGTGCTCTTAGGAAAAACCCATAATAGAGAATGCAAAGGTGAGGCTTGAGAATCCTATCACAATTGGGTTAGATGTTAATACATACTCATATATTCCTATTCAAGCTGGGTGGTCTCAAGTTAAAGTCATAATGGTACTCACTACTATTGAGGGCATTGATCTAGTTAGAGGATAGGGATGTCTTTACAAGGACTCAAATTTTTGGAATTTTGATGATGATTGCAAAGATAGCTTGAAGGAGGAATTAGATGTTGATGATGGGTTAGAAAAATATTCGAGAAAATATTGTAGAAGGCTCAGAGGAGGATGTTGAAGAGTTGGGTGGTGCGTCGGTCCCAGATTCAAGATAGGGTATCATGGTGACAAAGGATGTAGCACAAGACGTTGTGGGGCCTAATGAGGGGCCGTGCAACATTGTACCACTTGCCACTTTGCATAATATGCAAACAAAAATTTAAATGGCTCGATCGGATGGACTAAGTGATGTCTATTGCATTGAATAGGAAAGAGATGCTTGAGGTATCTTTTGAAGAAATGTGATGGAAGTGGACTGTTGAGAACTCTTCGAAGGGAAAGATAGAAGTAGTTTTACCTATTAAGAAGTTGAATAATTCTAAAATTGAACCCAATTCACTTAAGATCCTGGAATTTTGGGAGGCGAGTGTTATATTGTGAATATGTCAAGTCGACATTTGGTGGTGGAGTGAGTGATTTTGATGATAGGTGGAACATGGTGCAATATAAAAAGATAAATGAAATAATACATTTCTAATATCTAGTAGAATCATTAGGAGAAAGTATATAGGGTATCTAGATCTTAAACTCCTATGATTCCCTATTTTTTGTTTCTTTTTTGTTTTTTACTAGTTTTGTGTTGTTATAGAGTTGCAATGTTGATATTTTCATGCTCCCTTCGATAGTATGCTCCATGCTTTTGTTCTTAACTACTTTATTTTGATTTCATGCCCTTTTTCTATGGGGTGTGATCCCCACTGGTTAAAAAACCATTGATGTTTCTTTGTAAATTTAGTTTTTGAACTGTTATCACCAAATCACTACACCCTTCTAATGGCCAAGTGATGGAAAGGGCATTCGATGTGATTGGGTAACATGGGATCACCTCTCAAGCTATGGGACTTGGGCTCGAGTTGAACCTCCAGAGAAGGCTGATTTCCTCTTCCTAAAATAAATACAACACTACTTCTAATGCAATAAAAAAATTAGCTATAGCTATACTAACATTTTCATGGGATTTAGGAGAGAGATTTGTAAAAGTAAAACCTATACTAGAAATGGTGATGCACCAAGAAAGGGTGTTGGTAGACATTTTTAGTTTTGCGGTGAATAAGGATGAAAATGAGAAGGATGAACAAGAGAACACAACTTAACCACACACAAAGATTCACTCCTAGATAAGCACAAAAATTATCATTCAAAGGATGCGACCATGTCACATTAGGTATTTTGGAGAAATGGGTAAATTCAAAGGATGCGATCATGTCACATTAGGTACCCGCCTTCATTAAAGCCAAAGGAGAAGCCACGGCTAGTCACATTCAATTTAGAATGCAAGAAATTTTTATAACCCTAAGGATCATTTGCAATGTCTCTACAAAACAAATTGAGCAACTAAAAGAGGAATTATTTCTCTTTCAGTTGATGCCTTGGTGGACCAAGTGGATAATTTTGCTTGTTTCAATTTTTTCACTCTCAAGATCGGCCATGTCCATTGTCAAATTATCTGCATGGTTGTCCATTGTGAGGAAAGGGGGCTATTTTGCGTAACCATTTGTGGGGTTCATTTAGCTCACATGTGCCTCATGTTAGCGTAGAATATGAATAGGTTTGATTTCAGCAAAATAATTTCCTAGCACACTCTATATTTTTCATTTGAAGCATGTGTGGTTTTTCAGTTGTTGTGTGTGTTGTGTTTTGTCGTTGCTCTTGCACAACATGTCGGAAGTGGAATATTCAAAAGAAGGCAAAAATTTCAAGTTTTAATAGATTTCCATGATGTACCACACTTGGAAAATGTTTGCTTCAATTTCTTAAGTATGTCACACATTCCAAGAAATCATGGGTTCCTAATGTGCTTGAAGCTCACACACTCATCTTCTTTCGGCTTCACTCTAACTTGATGGGCATTTGTGACTTGAACTAACCTTTTATCTAATGCTTTGTGAACACTATCATGGCTCAACCTTCAATTTTCCACACGGATCGATCCTCACGAGCTCCACTATGTTGTTTGTCCTTTGACTTCCTATACTTGGCCACATCTTGGTGAGCTCAACTCGAAATGTCGACTTAGCTTCATATCGAGTTTCCATTTGATAAGAAACTCACCCAATGTTATGTCGAGTTAAATACTTAAACTCCAACGATTCACACTCCATTACCATTCATGAGCGGTGAGCTCCTTCAATGGCTCAACATGAATTGTTCGCATGACCAAATTTAATGCCAAGCTTAATAAATTGTCTGGGCTTTAACTAAATGGCCGTCTTCCTCGACCTTGATGAACAACTCACTAGGTTCTACTAGTGTGTCTCAATATTGCCAAGATATTCTCATCCTTCTACCTGCTAGGAGCCATGCATCAAGCCGCCACTCCAAAGCACTTGTACATCCTTCGATTGAGTTCTTCCATTTACCCTACCAGCCCATCATGTAATTTATGTGGCTCAATGAGTTTAACTTGACGGATCTTTCGAGCTCTCTTGCCTTTGACTTTAGCATAATGAACATTTCCATAACTATCCTCCAACCAGCTCACCTTCGGTGACGTGCTCTACTTATGAGCTCTATTTTTTCATAGTGCCGAGCCTAATATTCATTCATGTGGATCACCAAACCGATTCGATGTAGCAATGGATACTCACCATTCATCAACTCATGTTGTCGTTTGAGCTCTTCTATCGAGACATATCAATACCTTCCCAAGATCTTTTCTAACGTCATGTAGATAACAATAAATGACCCAAACTTCTTAATACAACTCGCTCCATGCAATTGGGATCTATTTTATCGGTCGATCATGAACTTAGTGTCGAGTTTTCCTCCTCAACTACCAAGTTCGAGCCATGGTCATAATTCACCTCATGCATTTATTTAGCTTAACCAAGCTATGTTGAGGGTTGAACTAAAATATGTGTCGTGTGAGCTCGCATGAGACATGACTCATCGAGCTCTTGGGTGAGCTCTTTTGGCTCGAGACCTTCTAAGAACACCGTAACATTCCTTCAACACAAAATTTTACCCAAAGTGTCCTAGATTTCTTCATGAAGATATTTTTTCTAGTTCTAGAGCACAATAGGCCTATGTTGTCCAATTTTTCCCCTGTGCAACCTCTCGGGAGGCTTACCTACTAAGCACTAGTCCAGTAGCCTGTAACATCCATTGGGCATGGAGTCATTGTTATTCCCAAAACTGATCCTAAACTTGAAGTAGACGTTTTACCTTGCCTTAGAATCTGATGTTGTCAAATATGAAGCACATTGGAACCCATGATTTCTTGGAATGCACGACACACTGCAGAAATTGAAGTAAACATTTTCCAAGTTTGGTACATCATGGAACTCTATTAAAACTTGAATTTTTTTCCTTCTTTTGAATATTTTGCTTCCGACATGCTCAGTGCAAGAGCAATGAAAAAACACATCACACACAATAATTGAAAACCATACATGCTTCAAATGAAAAATGTAGAGTGTGCTAGGAAATTATTCTGCTGAAATCAAACCTATTCCTATTCTACACTAACTGGAGGCACATGTGAGCTAAATGAACCCCACAACTGGTTGTGCAAAATAGCTCCCTTTCCTCACAATGGATAACCATGCAAATGATTTGAAAATGGACATGGTTGATACTGAGAGTGAAAAATTGAAACAAGCCAAATTCTCCACTTGGTCCACCAAGGCATCAACTAGAAAGAGAAATAATTCCTCTTTTAGTTGCTCTGAATTTGTTTTGTAGAGACATTGCAAATGATCCTTGGGGTTGTAAAACTCATCCTTGCATTCTAAAATGAATGTGACTAGTGTGGCTTCTCCTCTGGCTTTAATGAAGGTAGGTACCTAATGTGACATGGTCGCATCCTCGGATAAATGTTGTTGAAGTGATGTCCTCTTTGTACCTTTTCCTCCTTTGAAAATAAGAAATTCTTCCACAACATGCAGATCCTTTGAATATTTACGGTTTTCGATGTTGAATCACTACGAATGTTTAAAATGTGTTGCCAATCTAATAATTTCTCCTTCGATTGGATTGCACTATTAATCTCCTCATTCAAAATAAAACCTTCCCTCATTATTGGTTCATCAACTAAGTTAGATTCCCTAATTGAGAGAAAGAAACTTTCAATGATGTCATCTCCACACAAGATTTCTAAATCTGACTCAGTATTTCCTATGTGCTCCTTTTCCTCTTCATTCAATGATCCGTATGGAAGATTCAATTCCTCCATATCTGAAAAAATCTTGCTTCCTCATTCTCTGGTTATGGAAAAAATTTAACTTCTTCTGCCATGGTATTCTTTGGATTGGAATTATTTTCACCATGATTGTCCTCATTCTCAAACATGAAATTAGAAAGATCAAATTCATCTGAAAAAGATGATTTTTGAGAAGGTAGAGAGGACAAAGGATTTGAAACCTCTGAACTTGCATAGGACCCTTATGAACCTACATGGTATTTTTTCACAATCTGAAGCTCTTCATGACTAGTTGTAGTATGTGGTAATGACCTTGGTGGAATAATGCAACATTCTAAAAGTTCTGCAAGCTCTTGACATGCATGGCAGTTGGGATCACTTGCACTCATTAGAATTACCTTGTACACTTGAGAGTATTTCTTCTTCAACTTATACATGTTTTCTCCTGAAATATTTAGTACTAACTCTTACTCTTCTACAATTAGTTTTTCCACTTGTGGTGAGTTAACCTCCTTTGATGATATGACACTAATATGAATACTACATTTTGAACAGGTAGAATGTTGGTCTTCATCCCTCAATTCTGGATTTGTTTCTTGTACAAAACTAGTTTGTTCTACTGTTTCCAAGATTTAGCCTCTGCAGAAGGTTTAGTCATGAATGAAGTTTGCTTGATGTTAAGTTTTGCAGTCCACTCCTTCAGATTATTTGCAAGATATCCTTTCTTTAGTATCCTTAACCATATCTTCCTTTGTTTTTCTACATCATTTGTTTGATCCTTTAAAAATGGGTTCTAGAATGTAAGAGGAAGGGTGGGTTGGGATTCAACAGTTTCATTCACTATTTGAGGTAGTGAAAAAGGTTCAGCTTCTTGTATTAATGGCCTTCATAGAAAAGAAGGAAATTTAGAATAATGAGGCATACAATATTCATAATGGGGTGGAGGAATAGGAGATGAAGTAGTGAATTCCACCATATGGGTGGTAGTTAGAAGGTTAGGACTATGAGGCTCAAGTTGAAACTGCATGGATGGAAACAGATGAAGATGGTTTATAGATGGTAATACATGGACCTCCCATTGACATGCTGAGTAACATTACATTCGTGATCATCCCTCTTCTTGATCCATTCTCCAACTTGAGTCATCGTCTTGATTATGAATTGAAGATTTTGTTGAGGATTAAACTCATCTGGTATAGGGACAATCCAGGGGTATGGAATGCTAAAGCCAATTTGGGCTACCTTATTCATGTCATTAATCCTTATTTGCACCATGTTGTACTCTAACTCCCAAACCTTCTTCTACAAGTGATCTTCTTCAGGTGTAGAATAGATTCCAGAATTTGTAAGCCATTATTCTTTAGTAGCCCCCTAATTTGGTGGATGACTAAATTGATCTGCATCTTGCTTATGTGGACATGCATGCTCAAAATGATATTCATCATGAAATCGGTATGGAGGTAGATTATAATAGCTCGAAGATGAAAAGCACTACTGTTGCTGCAAGTGGGAATTCTACTATGAGAATGAAACCATGATTGCACAACTTCATGAATGGGAGAAAAATGAAAACATGTGGAAGAAAAATAGATGGAAATGGGTAAAAATGAAAGTCTACAACACAGAGAGTGGGTTAATTTGACGAATGGAGTCACTAGTTATGTTTGGGTATACCTCCTAAGGCTAAAATTTCACTAAGATCCCAACAACTTAATGAAATGAAGTGAGCAAAATACACACACCTATGAAAGATATGACTCTTGTGGTCCCACCGGTGTTCTAAAAACTTTATCACCAAATAACTACACCCTCTAAATGGCCAAGTGATGGATAGGGCATTCGGTGTGATTGGGTAATATGGGATCACCTCTCAAGCTATGGGACTTGGGCTCGAGGTGAACCTCTAGAGAATTTTGGATTCCTCTTCCTAAACTAAACACAAAACTACTTCTAATGCAATAAAAATAATTAACTATACCTATACTAACATTTTCATGGGATTTAGGGAGAGATGTTTACAAAAGTAAAACCTATACTAGAAGTGGTGATGCACCAAGAAAGGGTGTTGCTAGACATGTTTTTGGTTTTCCAGTGAAGAAAGATGAAAATGAGAAGGATGAACAAACACCATAACTCAACCAAACACAAAGATTCATTCCTAGTTAAGCACAAAACTACCAAAATCTGTAATGGAAACTTGAAATTACATAGTGTACTTACATACATGAGAAAAACACAAAGACGTAGCAAAAAATATGAAAGGACCAATAGTTAGTTATAGAACACAATATTTATTACTTTAAACACATGCACAATGCATCATTACATAAGGAAGAGGCAAAATTTTTCCATTATAGTCTTGGAGATAAGGCTTGAGAGTTCCCACAATCCACAATAGACTAGCTTGCAGAAAGAGAGAGGAGTTTGGAAAAAATATCTAACCCTTTTCAATGAATTCCTCCTTTACATTTATAGAAAATCCATCTGTGAGAGAAGAGAAGAGGAACCCTAAATCTTGGGCACCTATTCTCCATAATTGATTACATCATTAATTGTCATGAGAAGAACACTCCACCACTATACCTTCATAAATTCAAAATTGGAAGTTAATTAAAAATTATATTTAAAAGTCCTTTGGGAATCTAAATTAGCCTATGGTGGGACATTGTTAGGAAATAAGGGATAAAATATGCGGAATAATCCTTCACAGAATTGCAACAATAGAAACTAATATGTAGAAAATATTATAGATCTCAAATAAAAGTGCAAAATAAAATAACACAACACAAAGAGACAATATTTAACATGGTTCACCCAATTTTGGCTATGTCCACCAAGAATCACTTGCTCAAATTTTATTACAAGCCACCGCTCTCTCAATACAATACCCATATCTGTTTGGAGCTATGCTTAACAAACTCTACAGAATTCACACCCGAATTTAAAACACATATGCAATGTTACATTATGCCTACCATATGCATAAAACCTTATAAGTAGACAAATTCTTAAGCAATTTTACAAAATCGTGGGTATTAAAACCATGGGCCAAAACCGTCTCATAAACCTATGGGTCAAAAAATCTGCCCATATGAGAAAATCACGTTTCGGATATATCGGGCACATTTTAACACCCATTTTTTTTTTTTCGGAGTTGCGCCTCCGAACCCCGCTCGGGAACTAGTCTAGCCCCCAAACCCCGACAAGACAACTACGGAAAGTGTATAGTACTCATAGTGTATAGTCTTCAACACTTTCTCACATGAAAATAGGCTCATAACCTACAGATGGGACCTTGTAGTATTAGATTTGTATTTGAAGGGGTTTGTAGTTTAAATTTGTAAATGACTCGCCAAGCAACTCACCAAGCTACTTGATGAGCTACTTGTTTTATCTCTAGTGAGATATTTATTTGAAATGATGAGCTATTAGATTTGAACTTTGTGGGCTTGATCTTTCTAAAAATACCTTACTTGACATTCACGTAGCGGGCTTCACAAATTTCCAAGTGCTCACTTTACACATCAATCCCCTCCCATTTTTATGTATTAGGCGGATTCCACATTTTACTCCTCCATGTGTATTGGGAATATTGCCATGTGAAACATTGAAAAACACCTTTAAGGGTTCCTCTTATAACCTTCATTGATCTCCTTTGGACACATTTACACCCTACTCGTTAGTCGACTACTTAACTGCCACCTTCAACATTGACTCGTTCATCGACTTGATTATTGCCACTCACCACTTGGTCCATGTTCTCCTTGGAGGTCGTCGCATTCCCTTTGTATTGGTTGAACCTCTCAGAAATTGCCTCGGTCTACTGAATTGCCACGTACTTCTCAAAAATGGTCACATCTACCACTTTGACCAGGTCTCCCACTCATTGCACGAGCCTCATGACACTTGTGGTTTATTAATTCATCTTACCTCAACCGATGAATTGGTAATTTCCACGAGCTTGTTTTCATATTATGCTCCGACCATGACATGACTCGCCTGAAGACTCAGCAATGGACTTTGACAAACATGACCCAAACCATCGGGTGAGTTCCATCACATCACTCGTGTATTGACACATGCATTCAATGGGATCAACGTACTTCACAGGAAAAAGACTCCAAGTTTCCTTGGCTCAATTGACTCGAATCCCCGCAACACAGCTTAGCATCCTACCCCGGCACACCCAAAATATCGAAATGAATTAGCATGACCACAAATTGGCTTGATCCCTTTGAATCCCTAATACTTGGCTTAAACTTGAAATTTTCCTAGAGAGGTCATTCCTATGTCGATCCTGAATCATATTCTTCCGCCACCAAATGAATCAGCCTTAATTCGGCTATTTTATTTACCTCATTCCTTGTAGAGCTTCCGAGCTCGATCTCACTAGCTCATGCTACCCTACCGTGTTATCTCACAAACTTGCCATGTTCCTCACTTGACCGATTAACTTGTGCATTAGCTCAGTTTCTCCTGTGGAGTGCTGACTTAGCTCGGCTTGAATCTCACACACTCTTCTTCTTCTGGATTTGCTCTGACTTGACGGGCATTGGTGACTTGAACTAACTTCTGATCTCGTGCTTTTGCACACTATCATGGCTCGGCTCCCAATTTTCCACATGGCTCAATCCTCATGAGCTCTCACCTATTGTTTTTCCTCTAACTTCCTGTACTTAGCTGCATACTAGTGAGCTCGGGCTGAAATGTCAACTTAGCTTCATACCGAGTTTCCATTTGATAAGAAACTCACCCATTGTTATGTCTAAGCTAAATCCTCAAACACCAATAATTTACACTCCATTGCTGTTCATGAAAACTGAGCTCCTTCAATAGCTCGATATGAATTGTTTGCATAACCAAATTTTATGCCAAGCTCAATCACTTATCTGGGCTTTAACT
Source organism: Taxus wallichiana var. yunnanensis (assembly GCA_018340775.1). Taxonomy (NCBI): domain Eukaryota; kingdom Viridiplantae; phylum Streptophyta; class Pinopsida; order Cupressales; family Taxaceae; genus Taxus; species Taxus wallichiana. The sequence goes on from CM031237.1 coordinate 260,868,025, forward strand.
AAGTGGTCATCTTCCTCGACCCTGGTGAGCAACTTGATAGGTTCTGCCAGTGTGTCTCAATATTGCCAAGATATTCTTGTCCTTCTACCTGCTAGGAGCCATGCATCAAGCTGCCACTCTAAAGCTCATGTACATATTTCGATCGAGTTCTTTCATTTACCCTATGAGCCCATCATGTAATTTATGTGGCTGACGTCCCCTAACCACCCCTCTTACCGAGTTTAACTCAACGGCTCTTTCGAGATCTCTCACCTTTGGTCTTATCGTAACGAACTTTTCCCAAAAATATCCTTCAACCAGCTCGCCTTCGGTGATGCGCTCTGCTTCTGGGCTCAATTTTCTCACAGTGCCAAGCCCAATCTTCATTCATGTGGATCATTAAACCAATCTGATTTGGAAATGGTTACTCACCATTCATCAACTCACGTTCTCGTCTGAGCTCCTCTATATGAGCCATATAAATACCTTCTCGAGCTCTTTTCTAACGTCATGTAGAGCACAATAAGCAGCCCAAGATGCTTAATACAACTTGCTCCTCCATGCATTTGGGATCTCTTTTCTCAGTTTGATCATTAATTTAGTGTCGAGTTTTCCTCCTCAACTGCCAAGTTTGAGCCGCTAGTCATAATTACCTCATGCATTTATTTAGCTCGACCAAGCTATGTTGAGGGTTAACCCAAGATATGCATCATGTGAGCTTGCTAGCAAGCTTGTCGAGCTGTTTGGCGAGATTTTTGGCTTGAGACCTTTCAAGAACACCGTAATGTTCCTTTAACACAAAATTTTAGCCGAAGTGTCCCAAATGCTTCACAAAGCTCCTTTTTCTAGTTCTAGAGCACAATAGGCCTCCGTTGTCTAATTTTTCCTAAGGGGAAAAATTGGATAACAGAGCATTCTTTTTGTTTGGGTATGGTCCCTCCTAAAAATAATTTACCAATAGTAAAAATATATTTTAATTTTACTTATGTTTTTAAGTTTTTATTGGCAATAATTTTGTTTTATGTTTGATATTTTAAAAATAAAAAAATAAATTTTAGGATTTTAGAAAAAAAAGAAACCCATGGAATAATTTGAAATGCTATTTTTGACCACATCCTCATTTCTCTATGTTTTTACACCTATGGCCTATGACCATTGTGTATCTTAATTTCTTGCAACAAGAAGGGTAGGCCAAATTTTAGACATTTGGGTATAACGATAATGAGAGATGATAAAATAAAATAATAATATTTTATTAATGTTAAATTTAAAAATAATATTATTTAATCATTTTAGAGGGTAGTTTTTAGGAGAGATATTCATAGACAAAGTGCGACTTAAGAGATGACAAAGAAATAAAATTAATTTCATTTTAGATGATGGGTTTTAGGAGATATTCATAGACAACTTGTGACTTAAGAGATGACAAAGAAATGAAATTAATTTCAAATTTTTATTATTCAACTTGACTTTTATGTTTTTAATATTATTATTTTTGAATTGTTGTAAGATAGATGATTGTTTTTTTGAGAGAAAATCATAGAAAATGTGTGATTTAGGAGATGACACAAATAAAATTAACTTTAAATTTTTGTTATTCAACTTGACCTTTATGTTTTTTTAATATTATTATTTTAAAAATATTTTAAGATAGAAGATGGTTTTTAGGAAACACTCATAAAAACACACGAGACTTAGGAAATTTCTACAAGATGGGTCTATGTACTTGATTTCTAAAGAGATGTGAGAGACACATGAAATTATGAGATTGCTCGGATATACATCGTAAGTACCAAGGAGGCATCTCCCAATTTCTATGTTAAATTTCAAAATAGTTTGTACAATAAATTGAATATTTACAAACAAAAGAATATACAATCAACAAAATATGTACATAACTCCATTACATTTCCCTTAAATTTGTGATGTAATTTAAAGAAAAATCATTTTCTCATATTTCAACTTTTACTTGTCAAAACTCAAATCTCGTTTTTAGGGTCACTAACATAATATTAATCTTCACTTCCATGTTAACTAATTTTATGAAACATTATTTTTCAAGGTTGTAGCTCTTACGGTTTACTTTATTACCAAACGACTCATATACCCCTTGATTCTCTAGGATTTTTAAAAATCAACGAGGATTTGCACTTACTAAACATGAGAGTTGTGCATTACTACAATACTTTGCAAACCATGAAAAACTAATCATTAATTATGATTTTTGTAAAACAAACAATACCCAAAAAAATCTATGGTAACTTTCAACCATTTGTCTTACCTATTATTTTACTTGAGCGTGTATGAATGATACATATGCTAATAACTTTACTTAAATTGACTTAAGTTGAAATCATAAACACACTAGCAACTTAATCTCTTCCATCACTTTTATTATCCACCGATCTAGGTAGCATCTCTAATTTTGTGAAAGGGGTCCACGTCAAAGTTTCAAACTCAAAAATGAGGATGACATCAAACACCAAAACCAAATTCTTACTCATTTGAAATATATTCATTGTATCGATGATCACAACAAAAATTCCACACACATGATGGTGTAATTATTGGAAATCCTAGTTAACATGCACAATCTCTTATTTCTTTATTGTATGGATACCAGATAACTATACTTCAATCCTTCATAGGACTATTCCTTCATAAAATTTAACTAGAAATAAAGAGATACATATGCAATAACAACCATTTCATCTATACGATTCATTACAAATCATGATCATAGATTAAAGGTCATATGTGGATGAGAAACCCTCTCAATTTCCATAAGAGTTCTTATGCCTTTTGTAGTACTAGTATACATTGAAAATATATAATTAAATTAGGAAGATGAATAAGAATTATTAGGTTTCCACACAATGTTATTTACAAAAAAATTTAAATTAATGAAATACTATTACACGTATCTCATGATTGAATGATATCAATGCATTTGATTTTTACTGTCTTATTCATGTTTCTCATTTTCTATTTTATGAATAATAAATCCGAATTTGAATAAATTAGTATATTATCCATCAAATACATCATGTGATTCATATTAACATTTGTGCCAAAATATTTTACTTCATGATGATTCCCGAACACAATATTCAAAAATAAGTGTATGACACGTTTTTAGGCTATGTATACCTATTTTTTCCCGCAACTATATTTATATTTTATATTTTATTGATTTTAATCGATGAATTAACAACAATAATAAAAAATAAGAGCTTGTGGAGATATAAATCACTGCGATAAAAGAGGGCCAAAAGGATTCAAATGCCTTGCACAAAAAATCTTAATATGCGATAGGTTTAACATAAAATTTAATGAGAATGTTAGACCTTACAAATTTTTATAGAACATTTTATAAGGTGGACCTCAAATATGAAAAGGGATATATATATATATATATATATATATATGAAAAAGAGAGTAACATAGATATCAAAAACATGAACACATTGGATAGATTTGATCTTAAAACAAACAAATAATAAATCTAAAAAACTCCTCAATAGTTAATAATATTAACTTATATTACAGTAGAGTTAATAATATTATATATTTTTGCATTACTTCATTTAAAATAAAATAGATTTCTACTTCGCTCCTTAGTGACTTGTGTAATTTTTTCAATACCATCTATTCCAATATTTCAATGTGCAAAGTGACTACCACTATATATAATTTCTAGGGCTATGAGAGAATATTTGGGGTGGTTTTCATTTATTGGCATTAAAAGTTTACAATTTAGTAAGAATATGTGGTTACACAATTGACCAATTACATGATAAATAAACAAATCATGTTAATGCTTCCATCTAAACTTATTTATGTTATGACACTTAATGAATGGAGTAAGATGCCAAACAAATAGGAAAATGACATGTCGATTGGGTTTTGTTATTGTGGCACGCGTGACAAGTTTGAAAATGGTGAAATGGGAGGCAAGGAAAAAATTGTTTGAGACGATTGGTAAATTTACATATATAAAGGTGAAATATGGTTTGTGTTTTTTTATTAACACTAAAAGAGGGTTAAGGGGACCCTACCCCGTATAATAAGTGGAGACAAAGATGTAGCAATGAGGAACAAAAGAAGTTGCCTTTACCAAAGGTGACATATAGGAAAAAAAAACAACACATCCAAAACCAACAATACAACTAAAACAACAACACAAAAATCCATACACAAAGAGCTCATCTCTGAGATCCCTTCCCATGGGATCTTAAGTGCATATTAAGGGAGTATTGTTCCCTTTATTTTTCTGTTCACAACCATCCAATCCTTTTCAGTATTCATATTTTCATTTTCATTATTATGGATTGGAATCATAATTTCAAAATGCTCCTTAGAATTTTGGATCCCTGATGAAACAAGAGGAAAGGAACATGTTCCTTTTTCAAATCCACCAAATCCATAGAACTCTCAAGATCTTGTTGCAATGGATCCTTTTGAATAGGAGGAAGCACTTCCTCATTCTCAGAGTCTAAATCAACATCTTTCTTAGACTTAGAATCTGAATCACTATCTGACGGGTCATTTACAACCAAGTGGATAGGATTTGAATTCTTCCACCAAGAGATTCTACTTTTAACATTTTTTTCCCCATAAGGAACTATTAAGCTAAATGAACAAGAGAAAAATAGGTTCTACATCGAAGGAAACCCTTCATAGTCTAGATTTTGTGTCCAAATTCTATCCTCAACTTTGAGTTTAATAGTGGCTGAAAAATCTACAGAAGTATCTATATCAACCAATATTCTAGCATATATTGTATGCTCATAATCTTTAGTCTTTGGATCAATAGCCAAACATTTTCCCAATGTGTTACCTATAGTAGTTAAGAAGCTGTCCATCTAAAATTTGAGGGGTAAATAAGGAAGGCGAATCCAAACTGGTTTACCATGGAAAGTATTAGATACCAGGTTCAACAAAGGGAACCACAGTTTCATAAGTAACAAATGGGATCGAGAACTCCTAAATTATTCCCAAAATTAAATCTCTATTTGGTTTGAGTTTATTACAATCAAACTATCAATCAATTATTGTGTAAACAATAGGCATGTACTTCTCCTTATCTAGTTAATGGATTATAAATGTGGAACTATTATTATTGAGTTATTATAAATCATATAACAATACTCAAATGTAATAAAATAAATTATTCTTCTACGTAATTAATAATCTTATTTTTAACATTTTCCCCTTAGTACAAATATATGACTTCAACTAAGTAACATGTCGTTTCATAGCTTGCACATGGTATTGACACTCACATTGAATATGGGAACTATATCTACCATGAATAGGGCCATGTCAACCTATTTTGGGAATACATGAGTTGGGACCCGTCGATTATTTTCACATTAACCAAACCAGTCAAGATATCAAGAAAACTTCCTTACTTTAGTTGAGTTATAATTTGAAACTTTGTATCATCATTATAATAGAATAAATATAGAAACCATATAAAACACATGAACATGGATGCTCGAGCTTTTGCTCTTATTCTTAATCACACACAAGAAAAACCAAAATGTGTCACTAAAACAGAATGCAACCTATGAGGTAGTGACGAACTCGAAGACAATGATCACCCTCCGCCTCTGTTGCCTCCATTCTCAATGTATTTACTTAGTACAAATAATATTCATCACTAGGATAATTGATAGGTTCATTTTCACTTGCATGAGAAGAGTAATCTTCCCAATCATTTTCAATTAGCCAATTTTTTTGATCTATCGTATCATCTATGAGATCTTGAAATATTTTCTTATAGTTCACAAATCGATGTCCCGATTGCTTGCAATAATGACACAAAATATGTTTCCTTGAAGATTTGAATTTATGTTTACTTTTATGGAGCGACAACTTATTTTTTGCAACCATTACAGTTTCCTCTTTTGGCACATATCTTTTGACTCTTTTTCTTCATAAAAAAGAGGATATTAGGTCTTCTAGAGTAGGATTGATTTTACTAAGAGTAAAAACAATGTTTGAGTAACTATTGAACATACTATTTAGTAGAACAACTTTAAAATATTCTTTATCAACATCAACTCTTATTCTTGCTAAGTATTTCAATATGAAAATAAACTTCGATATGTTGTACCATGTTGCCATTTTTTTCCATTTTAAGCCCAAACTACACTACCAATTTGAGATTTGTATAGCTTCTTTAATGTCATCCAGATTTCATTAGATGACTTACTTAGATCTATATGAAGCAAACATGCATAAGATAGTCCAATGTTGATAATTGGTATTGCTCTTTGATTCTTGCTTTCCCATTTCACCACTTTATCTATATCCTTTGGATTTTTCATTTTCCAATTGATAGTTTCCCATAGGTATTTTTCAATCAATTGTATTTAAATTCAAATTCACCATGTATAAAGATTTTTACCTTAAATTTTTTCCATAAAACTAAATTTCTCCTTGTTCCACATAATTTAAATCAATACTTAAGATGTTAATTTAAATCGATAATATATCTTTTAAAAAAACTAAAATCCTAATATTTAGAATTTCATTGATTTTTACAACAAATAACTCATTCTTTATACCATGATTAAACTATATTAAATGACTCTAATAAACCAACTCTTTTTGGGTCAATTTTACTCAAACTGCAAAGCATGAGCGGAAAAAAGGAATACAGTTCACTCAAGAACATACAACACCGTTTGCCCAGTTAAGGCGTGACCTTGCTTTGCTACGACTGCTATTTAAAGGTATTATTTTGTTAAAATAACAAATAGCTCATAGACAAAAATAAAAAAACTCACGTAACTATTCATATCAATTTAAAGAGTTTGAATGCATGTGAGAAATCCATGTGGATGTGGATGAAATTACACATGTAAGCTGGTGATGATAAATGGGATTGCACACAGGCTGAATACTTTATTTTACAACATTTTACATGCCATATACCAATTGCAGACATGCATTTTCGTCGAATGCTTGAACCAATATCAGTTTCAAAAACTTAAATCCTAGATAGAAAATTGTATATAGCGTGGATTTTATCTTCGAAACAATATAAAAATGAATTTCCCCTTCAATAAACCAGCGCTGATACTAAATGAAATCTAGTATAGAGTTTATTACAATAAAAATCTCAATTAATTATTGTGTAAATAATGGTGCCAATATATATGCACGCGAGTTTTTAAAATTCACATAACAATTCTCAAACATAATAAAACAAAGTACAACAATAAACTACTCACCCATGTGAGTGATAAAAATATTATTTCTAAAAAAATGGGCTCTAAGGCGGTGAACAAGTAGTTAAGGCATTCAAGGAAATAAGGAAATACTCTAGGATTGTGCAATTGCACATAAATGGTCGTCCTTTCTTACCCATCACATGTGTTTGCACGAGTTGATTGGTCAATAACCAATGGTCTTTTTACCACTTTTTAGGGTGGATTTATCAATATTTGGTGACTAGTCGGCCTTACAAACATATGTGAGGTTTAGGCTAAGTGTTTGAGAAGTAGTAGTTTTTTTTTTTTGATGAAATAGTCTATATTACTTAATAAACTATGCAATCGTACGTGAAGTGTACGATGGAAACGCCGAAAGCTATCGTGCGAGGAAGTCAAAGTGGAGGGAGAGAACAATGCGAGAGGAAAATGGATGAAGAAGGGGTATGAGGGCGGAGACGTGTAAAGGTGGGGAAATCTAAATTGGGGAAGCAATCTGAAACTTTACACAAGACTAACTAAACACAAGGTTGTTAAGCATTTGTAGGCGAAAAGGTATGTTGTGCTAGATGAGAATGCACTGTGTACTTCCTCTAGCACTTTGCAAGCATGCTTTTAGTTGTAAGCTCGAGTAATTGTATGGGACGAGCAGATATATGTCATTTTTTTAATTGTTGGGAGAAGGAATAAGTAAGAATTATGGTGGGAGCTGAATGTGGGTGTCATAGAGCACCCTTGCTTTCCAATTAGTGGGAATTATGTTAGCAACCTTTACCCATTCGAAGCCAACCCTACGGTAACCTACCAGGAAGAAGCGCACCCCAAGAGCGACATTTGGAGGGCTTAATGCCTTTGGTCGTAATTGTCATCGGATGGCAGACAATAGCGCATGAATTAATGCTCCTAGAGCAATCGACACATCGAGCTTGGATTGAGTAGCTCAACATTTTTTTGTATCGTGTTGCTACCGTCCTTTTAATTCGTCAAACCATAAACAACACTTCCAACTCTTCACCATTGTATTTGGTTGAACTGCATTTTGTATTTGGTTGAAATGCCTTATAGTTTGAGGATGCCACCAGGTAAGCGCCGCCACCTTTCCCTATGGCCGTCGAAGCAATTTTTATTAAGTAATTTATACGTGGATTTATTGCTGACATATCAGTATGTCCCGATTCGAAACACCGCATTTTTGAATCGTTTTCACTCCAGCCCGATAATTACTTTACAACAAATAAAATGAACAATAATTTATTACGATGATGGGATCTTATATACGAATAATTTCATGATAGAGCTATTAAATAAGATATTACACTTTGAGACACATTTTTTTAAACACCAACAAACAAACAAGCTTGACAAACGAGCCACCACATGGATTAAAAGAAAGGATGAATTTGCACCACCACATGGATTGGAGGCAAGAATGAGATTTGATTGCCACCTTGTTAACTAAAAATCAATGACCGCTTTAAATTATTTGTTACTTTCACTTAAACTTTAGCTACCATAAGTTATTTTCAAATTAAAGTTAGCTACATATAATTGAAAACATATAATGAGACGTTGATAATAATATTCTACAATAACATATTATTATTAAAATAATTTTTATGTTGATAGTTGTGTTCTAAATTAAAATGATATTGAGTCAATTTAGACATTCTATAGCATCCAATTAATTATGGGTCTCGATTTTTAAGGTCATTGAAGGATTTGATCTCGATTGCTAAAACGGTCAATGTATGTTAGTTACATCGGGAAGCACACATTGCATGGTCCAACTTGACGGCTACTTTTACCTCACAAGTGTTCCGCAATTTTTTGATTGACCGTAATGAATGTGTTGAGCAACATTCCCCAGTTGCCAAGGTTCTTAGATATCAAACATTTCAAGAATAGGTAGCACATGCTGTATCATTCATTAACTAAAGACTTAAGGGAAGTTATGATTTATGGAACGAGACCTCCAGAAGGTCAGGGACAAGTGAAAATACATCAGATTCGGTCTTCTCGTGATGTAGACGCATTGACATATAAGAATTTACAAAATATGTAAAGGTGCCCATTGTCATGAAGATCGCCCTCAAAATTCCGTCCCAGTTTGAAATGTTTGGAAACTCTGACCTAAAAACATGTCGGTGATTCAATGCACATCAAAGGTTGGTGCTTCATTTTTGAGAGCCATCATAACTTAACTACTCAAATAAATTTTCGGTTGCCGACGAGGCGAAACATGACATTCTAAGGAAACTTGTAGATTTTTCATAACAAGGTAGATTTCTCATAACCAGCCTTCATTCCTTTTTCAAGTTGGTAAAGTTGTTGGTCAAACAAGGTAGATTTCTCATAAAAATCATCAATACACCTCGTAACATCCTCACTGCAGACCATGGTTTCAACTATATACAAAAGCCATGACATAGAAGTATGCCTCCAAGAATTTCCATTTGTGAGGGACATCTAAGGGTTGCCTTTGGGTATGGACAACATGGATTCAAGTTTCCTTAGAATGTCATGTTTCGCCTCGTCGGCAACCGAAAATTTATTTGAGTAGTTAAGTTATGATGGCTCTCAAAAGTGGAGCACCAACCTTTGATGTGCATTGTATCACCGACATGTTTTTAGGTCAGAGTTTCCAAACATTTCAAACTGGGACGAAATTTTGAGGGTGATCTTCATGACAATGGGCACCTTTACATATTTTGCATATTATTATATGTCAATGCGTCTACATCACGAGAAGACCGAATCTGATGTATTTTCACTTGCCCCTTGACCTTCTGGAGGTCTCGTTCCATAAATCGTAACTTCCCTTAAGTCTTTAGTTAATGAATGATACAGGCATGTGCTACCTATTCTTGAAATGTTTGATACCTAAGAACCTTGGCAACTAGGGAATGTTGCTCAACACATTCATTACGGTCAATCAAAAAATCGTGGAACACTTGTGAGGTAAAAGTAGCGGTCAGGTTGGACCATGCAGTGTGTGCTTCCCGATGTAACTAACATACATTGACCATTTTAGCAATCGAGATCAAATCCTTCAATGACCTTAAAAATCGAGACCCATAATTAATTGGATGCTATAGAATGTGTCTAAATTGACTCAATATTATTTTAATTTAGAACACAACTATCAACATAAAAATTATTTTAATAATAATATGTTATTGTAGAATATTATTATCAACGTCTCATTATATGTTTTCAATTATATGTAGCTAACTTTAATTTGAAAATAGCTTATGGTAGCTAAAGTTTAAGTGAAAGTAACAAATAATTTTAAAGCGGTCATTGATTTTTAGTTAACAAGGTGGCAATCAAATCTCATTCTTGCCTCCAATCCATGTGGTGGTGCAAATTCATCCTTTCTTTTAATCCATGTGGTGGCTCGTTTGTCAGTTGTTTGTTGGTGTTTTAAAAAAATGTGTCTAAAAGTGTAATATCTTATTTAATAGCTCTATCATGAAATTATTCGTATATAAGATCCCATCATCAGAATAAATTATTGTTCATTTTATTTGTTGCAAAGTAATTATTGGGCGGAGTGAAAACGATTCAGAAAATGCAGGTTTCGAACTGGGACATACTAGATACGTTGCAATAAATCCACAGATAAATTACGAATAAAAAATTGCTTCGACGGCCATAGGGAAAGGCAGCGGCGCTTACCTGGTGGCATCCTCAAACTATAAGGCATTTCAACCAAATACAAAATGCAGTTCAACCAAATACAATGGTGAAGAGTTAGAAGTGTTGTTTATGGTTTGACGAATTAAAAGGATGGTAGCAACACGATACAAAAAAATGTTGAGCTACTCAATCCAAGCTCCATGTGTCAATTGCTCTAGGAGCATTAATTCATGCACTATTGTCTACCATCCGATGACAATTACGACCAAAGGCGTTAAGCCCTCCAAATGTTGCTCTTGGGGTGCGCTTCTTCCTGGTAGGTTACCGCAGGGCTGGCTTTGAATGGGTAAAGGTTGCTAACGTAATTCCCGCTAATTGGAAAGCAGGGGCACTCTATGACACCCACATTCAACTCCCACCATAATTCTTACTTATTCCTTCTCCCAACAATTAAAAAAATGACATATATCTGCTCGTCCCATACAATTACTCAAGCTTACAACTAAAAGCACGCTTGCAAAGTGCTAGAGGAAGTACACAGTGCATTCTCGTCTAGCACAACATACCTTTTCGCCTACAAATGCTTAACAACCTTGTGTTCAGTTAGTCTTGTGTAAAGTTTCAGATTGCTTCCCCAATTTAGATTTCCCCACCTTTACATGTCTCGCCCTCATATCCCTTCTTCGCCCATTTTCCTCTCGCATTGTTCTCTCCCTCCACTTTGACTTCCTCGCACGATAGCTTTCGGCGTTTCCATCGTACACTTCACGTACGATTGCTTGTATTATTATGCGAAGGTGTTGGTAAAGTGGATTGCAAGTGGGCTATTTTGACATTGGTTAGAATGTGTGATAATTATGACCCAACTTAGATTGATGTTGATAGTCCCGGAAACATGTTCTTTGTGTATGTATGTGCTAATTCTTACTATTTTATACAATATACACCATGGAATCTCATCATGTTCGTAGATTCTTATTTGAATCTATGTATGCTTTATTAGTTCCTCCTGGCACCCACAACATCAACCATCCTTTTGTGTTGTACACTATTGTAATTATCTTTGTATTGCTCTTCCATAGAAATTTCAATACTTGTCCATATAGAGATGTCCAACGAATCAAAGTATGTGCGATGAATATAAAATGTGGCATGATTTCAATGACATGGATCCTTGTCCAACGAGAATTAGAATATAATAAAAATCCATTCTACAATGCATCAACGAACATAAGGTTTCGAATGATCTTTCCATTTATTGTTGAGTTTCTAACTATCAATCGATGTCTGACATGTAAGTCTCCCATGGTAGCAATGTTTAGTGATATTTTTAAAAACACGGGTTCTCTTCTTATTCATTTGAGTTAACATATTTTTTGAATTTTTTATTTTCTATGTATTGATAATTTCTTTTGGGAAGCTATCACAATCAGATTAATTGAATTTTTGTCCTGATGTTTTATTTAAATATTTGTTTGGCGGGCATAGGTGATCTCATGGGATTTCCTTTTCTGTTGTATAGATCTTGCTTCGTAGTGGAATAATGAACGAGGTATGCTCTGAGATAAATTGAGAGGAGCTTACCTCTTGCGGTATGGAACCATAGCTTCGTCCTCACTACAAATTAATGGATCTCGCATCATAATGGAATAATAAATGAGGTATGTAGGCATTAGGTAAAAATTCTGTCAATAGATGTCAACTGCAAGTGTAGGGTAACGGGTTGTTTATTATCCAGAGAATGTTTAGGGTGGATTACCAATCAAAAAGGTCTTTCTAAATCTTTCACCACATGTGAACATGATAAATTTCATGTGGTTACGAGTTCATGTGGACGATTAGTCCAAATACGGGAGAATACTCGTCGAGTTTTGTAAAGCTATCCAATATTTTTAATTACTAATCTGTCTACAGGTGATCAAAGTTCATGATTCTTTCAGACGATTGCAAGAAGTCGTTTGGTCAAAAAAGGTGCAAAAAATGATTTTATGAAAAAAGAAAAAAATTGCCATCAATGCGTAGAGCTCGAGAAAATATACATTTTTAAAGAAAACGACATCTGAAACAGGGCCACGGAATGAAAGGTATGGCACGTGCAAGTTTTTTGCTGCTACATCTTCCTAGACGGTCCAAAAAGGTGCAAAAATAGATTTTATGAAAATAAGAGAAATATTGCCATCAATGCGTAAAGCTCGAGAAAATATACACTTTTAGAGAAAACGGCACCTGAAACGGAGCCACGGAATGAAAGTTATGGCACGTGCACGTTTTTGCTGCTACATCTTCTCGGACCCTTTCCAAAAATGGCAATTTTTTTTCCTTCTAAAAATTTCACCAACACTCTGGAAATGGTAAGAAATTGCCAAAAACGGAAACATTCCCACGCGCCAAAACGAGAAGAGTTTTTCCACGCGCCACCCACAAATTTCCATGCAGGAAACGATGTGAACTGCGGCAAACGATGCGAGTTGTTTCACGCGTGTTTTTCAACAGACGCGTGGACGGCTGAGATCAAATTGGTCGACAATACGGAAAATGGGTGACGGTTTGGAGTGATGCACGTCAGTACGGCGTGTCAGAGCCCCTCAGGTTTTCTAACTTAGTTCACGCCTTTCAGCGTAAATATAAATTAAAAATACCCATTTTTACAATAGCATACAATTTCATCACGATTTTATTCCACTCTGTCAATTAGGCTGCAGGTGGAGCAGATAATACGTTCACCGGCTTCGCCATTGCCCCCTGCAGAGCATTGGCAGTAATCTGTTGCAACTGAGATCTGTTCTCTGCGTCCACCCTTCTCTCACCTGATCTGAAATCAAGGGATTCATCGTTGTATATCTCCCACCACTTGCTCACCAATTTCTTGATATCTTCTCTCTCCATATTTTCCTCTTTTCCAGTGAACCTCCACGGTTTCGAACCCTGCACATCCATCAATAGATAAATCAATCAATTGCTGAGAAAACAAACCCTGTTATGTTGCATCAATAAAACGGGCAGAATAAAAATCTTACAGCCGCACAGTAATGCACGACTTTGACTTCGTCCAGATCCACATTCTCGGGATGACGCCATAACATGGCCAGGACCAGATTGTACATCTTCTGGAAATACATGTTCAAAAAATCCTGCAAAGGAAAACAGCGTACTTTACAGTTCAATTCAAGTAAGGGTAAGTATTGAAAATCAGTTTGTAACAGTGAACAAAAAACAACCAAAATTACCTGCTCTGCGAAGGGTGTTGGAGTTGTGGACATGAGGGTTTCAATCATGCTGTCGAAGGTCAATTTGCTCGGCTCAAACACAAACATCCCGGCATTGAAATTGAGTAGGACGCTGCGTCTCCAATTCAGCAGGCCAACAGACCTTCTCGGGGCACTACCCAATTTTCTATTGCGGCCGAGTGTGACTCCGTGTTTTCTCACAGAAACAGTCCATCACAGCATAGAAATACCCGTCTGGCATGTCAAACAGGTGATCAATGTTGTCAAAGACTGTATGTCTGCATCCAGATACACCATTTTGCGGTACTCCTCAAACTGCACATCGAAGCCAAAGGAGGAAAAATCTCAATTGCTATCTATAATTTCATAGTCAATGGAAAGAAATTAGAAAAGAGAAGAATGTTAAGAGTACCTCCCAAATGCGCAATTTGGAGTAGTTGAGAACATAGTAAGCCATGGCAAACTGGACTTGGTTATCGGGTGGATGTATGGGCTCGATCTCTCGAACAATACAACCCTGGTTACGCAGTTGCAATCTGTGGTGTTCAGGAACATCGGGTAAGATCGCCACCACCAAGGGATACAAACTCTTTACCTTCCTCAGTCCCTTGGCGAGACCCACAACGCCTTTAACATAATCTTCGGATCCGGCGAGGAAAGTAATGTAAGCTCTCCTGGAATAGCCACCACTAAGTGCAGCCATCTTTGCGCTAAACATCTCTGAAAAAAACTGTTTAGCCATGATCACTATCAGGGTTAGGGTCAAGAAGAATTTCAAAGTATGGAGATTCAGCTAACAGAAGTTCTAAGGTCGTAAGTATTGCAGAATGAAGTAGTTGATTTCAAATGTTTGGGAAGGCTCTCAATTTTATGGGCGAAATGTAGACGGCGGAAAAGCGATAACAGCAGGAGATCAAAAATACCAATATTTCAATGGATTTAAGGATCAGCGAATAACGAGCCGACAGCAATGTATAAACGTGTCAGTTCCTTACTCGACCGACATTGAAGTGTGTAAGCGGCCCTGCCGGCAGCAGAAAACCCGTGACTATTAGTCAGGGCAAAATTCCTAGAAACACGCCAACGACATTTGGAGATAATGTGTGGTCCCACAAGATATCCAAACTGAAATTTTACCTGTCGGATCAAAGTTCAAACGACTCGTTTACGTACTCAATAAACGCGTGGACGGCTGAGATCAATTTGGTCGACGATACGGAAAATGGAGCGGACGGTTTGAAGCGATGCACGTCAGTACGGCGTGTCAGAGCCCCTCGGGCTTTCTAACTTAGTTCACGCCTATCGGCGTAAATATTACAAACGTATCCACAAAAAAATATGGGTGGTAAAGGGCACACCCCACGATCAAACTAGCTGAATTGTGTAAGAAGGAAGTACAAAATATTGTCATATAGCCATGTCTTAGTTAACAACTTGCCTTTGGCATCACTTTGGCTGCCATGACAATGTGATATGTTTCACTACCGGTTCTGATCATGTTGTTGGAGGCAATGAGCATCTGTAATATTCTTTGGAGGAGTAAGTGACCCTTATCATGGGTGCCTTTCATGGCATTGGATCCGAAATAGTCACCGCCATTTGTGAAAGGTGATAAAGTTATTGTTAGCTTCACTTGAAACAAAGATCAAGCTGAACAAGTCATGTCTATGGCCATAAACACATCTTGTGGTCATGTGACTGCCATCGTAGTGTAAATAAATGTCTTGAATCCATCGAGAGGTCACTATAAACACAAAATCACGCACTTTGGGTATTATTTAGTCCAGTCTTATACTAATATTCATATATGAAAGTACTAATTAACCCATGTCCTTTGGCCATTTTACTTTGCTTTATGTCATCACTTCCGACCTTTCGCATGTACTTTCCTAGTCTATTTTCCATTTGTGTGTGCACCCTGCTCTTGACTAGGGCACTAGCCGGAATTGGGTGCCCCGATCCTCTTTTCACTTTGCTCTCTTATTTTCACTTATTTTGGGAACTTTTTAGTCATTTGAGCTTTCCATATTTTTAGTGGTTATCCTTTTTGGGGTTGATTACGAAATTAGAACAAGAGAACCATATAAATATAAATTTATGAGACCATAATGAGGGACCAAGCACTAAGCACTACTATCATCCACCTAAGGTTGCATCCATCCAAGGCATCTAGAGCTCCATTTGCATCCATCTAGCTCCATCACAAGGGACAAGGTTGGTTCATTTGCATCACACTTCATAGGAGGGGAGTTTATTCTATTCCATCCACCATCTATTTACATTTATACATCTAGTAATTTCTCGCTAATTCAAAATGTGCGGTGAGTCTGGTACAAGAGCACTTAGGGAACAATTTATACACACACACACACCTAGAACTATATTTGGGTCTGAAAGGTAGTGCAATGCTTAGTTAGTAAGTCCACCATTGTGGCGTGCCGAGACAACTGACCCCTTCTTTTATATATATATATATATATATATTTTAGGGTTTCTTGCTTGGTTTGGGGTTTTACTGGTGTATTCTCCATCTATGATTATCAACGACGTCAATACAGTTCAACAACATACACGCGATAGGAAACAAAGGCTTCACATCATTCAAGAACCCTACAAAATTGGTTTCTAAACCTCTTGCACATACCGGGGCACCTAGATCTTAGACCGGGCACCCTAGGTGCCCCCATCCTTTCCAGTGCCCGAGTCTACTCGTGATACCTTAGGTCTACACTTTTATTAGACTTGATATAGTCATTTTCTCTTTTTATTCATCTAGTATTTACTGTGACACAGTCTTGGGAGCTCGCCTAACCAGTTAAGCTTTTCCTAACCCTCTTTGCACATTAGAATTTCACATTTCTACTTTCTTAGTTGCTTGGGTCATTTCTTTTATTCATTTGGTTGTTATTTACTTTCTTGCATAACATTATATTAAACTAAATTAGGCCCCCATTTTTCCATTTTACTTTAATCATTTTGGTGAACCCGTATTCAATTTTCACACTTATAGGATCCTCATTCATTACTTATCATCCTAGAGTCTAGTCATCATGAGTATCTCAATCAATGATTACTTGCTTGCAAATCTTGATCTAAGGTATAGAGTCCAACATCTTCTTGCTACTACTCACATTCATGCTGATATGCATCCTAACTCGGTCTATCAAACATTTGTTGATGCATTTTCTCAACACATAACATTCAAGTCTAATCCTCCCACTGATGTTCACACTTTTGACAATGACCCACCTTTGCATATCATGTGTCATATTCAAAATTTAGGTGTCAAACACACTTTAATTGACAATGGATCTGAGCTCAACTTATGTCCCATGTCATTCCTTGAAAAGCTAGGTCTTTTTGCTCGTGATGTTAGTCCATCTTGTCTTTCATTGCGTGCTTATGATGGTTTTGTTCATCCATGTGTTGGTCACATTACATTACCTATCACTATAGGACCAAAAACTATCAACATTGTATTCTTTGTCATTGAGTTTCCAGGTTTCCTACAACTATTTTATTGGTAAGCCACGACTCCATGCCATGCAAGCTGTCACTTCTACTGTACATCATTGTGTTAAATTCCTACATGAAGGCATTGAATATACTATTTTTCATGACCGCGATCCATTCCAATATTATGACCGAGCTCCTAATACTAGTCTTCCTATTCCATGCACTAATACTACAGATGACCCTCAACCTATGGATGAACCACCTCACTTGCCACCACTTGAAGGTGTTATTTGTGTTATAGATGTCATTTCTTCCGCTCCATCACCTCCACTTGCTACTACTACTACTATGATTTTTATCGGGGCCTATCCAACACATACACGTTGCTCTATCTCCTACACCTTCACGTGTGTCACCTCCATTAGAACGCTCACCATTTACTTACACATTTTTCATGAATGATTCATATTGGGAACATATTCCATTTGATCCTACTTGCGATGACACTATATGTACACATGAGGGTTTGATTCAAATAGGATTTTCTTTTGTGGACTTCTATCCTACATCGTAAGCTCCTCATCCTTATCAGGGGTTTGTTCACATCACTACTACTTATGGCCTTTGTGCTCATGTTTTATTAACTAATTTGTAAATTGAAAGTAATATCTACATAACTTCAAAAATAAATGCTAATTAAACAATGAACCATCAAGATAAGAGCTTAAAGGAAATACTTTTCAATGCATAAATGAAACTACATGCTAAGCTATTTCCTACTCTCTATGATTGCTAAGTTAAACTATGAACCTATGAAGAATATAAGAAATCAAAGTGGATTATTGCTTGATCTCAAGGATTGAGAATGTAATCTCACCAAGAATGGCTATAAGGCCATTTTAGATCTTCCCATATTACTCAATTTTGAGTGAAAGGATGCAAGATGGATAAGCTATTTCCAACAATAGAGAATGACTCAAGATCAAAGTGCTTATAGTTTGTACTATTCAAAGCATGGTGTAAGAAGAAAGGTAAGAAAGATGGTTCTTATATAGTTTTCCTGAAGAGGCAAGGCTAGCAAATTGATGAATGTGGGATAAAGGTAAAACAAGATTAGGAATGGATAAGGTTGCTTTATAAAAGGTAATATTGATTTAGAATAGTTTAATTTGTCATTAGTAAGTTATGGGAGTTGAGGGATGTTTTAATTAATCAAAGGTGATTAATTAATAGGTAGATGTAAGCTTATAGAAGCTAATTAGAGGAAAATTAGTATGATTTGTGGGATGTAAGAGAGGAATTTGATCCAATAAATGGTAATTTATTGATTTAGAGTTGTGAGTGTAATTAATTAATAATAATTAATTAACCCAAGTAGAAGTGGATATTAATTAACGAAAGGTCATTAATTGACATCTTTAATGATAGGAAGGCTAATTAATTAACGAAAGGTTGTTAATTAATGAATATGAAGAGGAATGTTAGCTAATTAGCGGAAAAGTACTAATTATTACGGAAATGACGAGAAAGAGGATAATTAGTGCAATCTTAGCATTAAAGGTTGTGTAAGCAGATTTTAGGTGTCTATATTTGCCCCTCTTTGGGGTGGCATAAGTGACGCCACTTCAAAGATAGTAGACAAGTACAAACAAATAATTTTTTTGAAGAGATAGAAGAAAAAATTAATAGAATGAAGGATGCCCCCTCGAGTGTCAATGGGGTGATGAAAGAGGGCGATTGACGATCGAAAAGATGAAAGAACAAAATAGAAGAAGTAGAATAATTGATCCTTATTGCGCCAAGTTACTTTTGAAGAAAAGTGTTGATAGAAGGAGAGTGATATGGAAGAAAAATGAAGATGAAAAGAGATGGATATAGCTATCATCTTGCCAATGTAAAAACCAACTTTATTTCATCATTTTGCTTATGATCGATGTCATCAGTCCTTATTAAAAATAATGAACATAAGTGTAGTATGACATGAAAATCCATATACGAACAAATGTCCATAGCTAAAAACACCAACTCCATGAAACATACAAAATGCAATGCAATACGAGAAAGTAAAAGATGCCTAACTCCCTACAACATACATAATGCAATGCAATACGAGAAAGTAAACAAGATAACCTGATAGAGAAACATAATGCAATGTTTTTGTTATCAAGCTTTGATTCTGACCTGTGTAAATTAACGACAAGGGTTAAAAGATGGTGCCCTAAGAAAGGATACATGCAAGGGGAATAATGAAGGACACTTGGGTCCTATGAAAATCAGTGCACTATGAAACAGTACCAGGAAACTCATTGTGCCCTAGAGTATAAACATAGTAAGAAAATCAGATTTGTTAATGGAGGTAGATCAAGATGATCCACGAGTCACACACAAGAACAAGCGAGAACCAAAGAGAGAGATTTTGTAGAATGATTTTTATTGTTTTTAATTTTTAGAAACATATTTGAATGTTTTTTATTTTGAAATTTTTCTAAAACTATGTACAAGAAACCAAGAAACATGGATGCCCCCAATGATAGATGGGATGCATAAGGGAATAATACCACGCGTGTGAGAAAGTGAAGATTTGACATGCCCAGCAATTAGGTGGGTGTAGACACCAATATTTGGTATAGCACCCCTCCGTCATCTCACATTCATGCAACTTCCCCTCTTGCCTTTTATTTTTCTTAAATTGAATAAAATCCCATCTATTTGCTCACCTTATTTAATTAATTATCAAATGAGCTCCATGTGGACCCATTTTATAATTAGGATTTTGACATTATCCCCCATCTCTCACAAATTATTCAATCCATGGGTATTAATATACCCATACGACACCCCTTTCTAAATTTCAAATGGAATCTATCATCTCACCTACCATGTCAATCATGCTCCCCACTCCATCTAATAATTCAAGCCGTGGTCCCTAAGTGATCACATCATCTTTCTTAACTTGGGTTACTCTACCTAACCCCAGTTACTTGTTAACCCCAATCTAACCTCACATCCAAGCTATAAATATGGGTTTTCCCCATATTTCGAGAGACCGATATTTTTCAAGAAGACCTGGAGAACCTAGACCTGGAGAGACCTAGGCCTAGAGAAGAGAAGAAAGAGCTTAATTAAGTTCTGTAAGTTTGAGGGAGAAATATTTGCCATGGCTCGTTATTTGATCATCTGGATGCCAAGTTCATCTCCATGTGAGCACAAGTTAAGTTACCTCGTCATTTTAGTTACTTGTCATTTTATATTCCATTATTTCTACATGATAACTAATGTTCATGATATATTATTATCTTATCGACATGGGGGTTGACATCCTCTAAGGGAGTTAAAATCCTCTTGGCGGCACTATTCGGGAAAGCCCCCACATATTTTTATCTAATCTTATCTATTTTAGTCTTGCAGATCTAGCTTCTTTATATCATGCATCTATCTTCTTTGCACCCATAGATCCACATCTGCATCTGAGGTCCTAATCCCTCCATCATTCGAAGTTACTGGTGGCTCCTCAGTATCGGCCTTCACCTCGCTCGAGAACGAAGTTTCTGTACAACATTTTGGCATGCCCGATGGGACTAGATCCTAGATCTAGTCATTTTGTTTGTTATTTTACTCATCTTTTCTAACTTGCTTGTTTGTAATATCTTAGTATTTGTTGATTTTAGGTTAGTACGGTCACTCATTGAAATCACCAGGAGGTACGTGCTCTGCTTGTTTTCTGTTGACATCTACCCATGGGATATAAATCTAGAAATTAACCTTGTTCTTCTAGTTGTCGTCACATCTTATATTTTGCATCTTTTATTTTTCCGACTCACCTGTTCACAGGATTTAGTATTATCTTTCTCTATTTGGCGTGTCACTTACATTTTGTAATTTTTCTCCACCTTGAGGTAAGTAGTTTTATCATTTGTTTTTTTGCAACAACATAAAAATTGAAGTTTTGTTTTTGGTTTTACAAGTAGTATAGAGTTAATTTTTATTATTTAAATAATTAAAAAAGAGACAATTAATATTAAAAATAACAATTAATTAAAAAATTATGAAATAAATTGGAATTAAAATTATAAAAAAGAAATATAAATATTTTTGAATCCTAACTATCCTAAATTACCCATCCCCTACCTATCACCCCATTTCACTCTCTACCCAACTCCCATCTCTCTTCCCTCACCACCGAGATACCACTACCCATCTCCTCATTACTCCCTTCCTCCCCGACACCCCATCTCCCACTCGGCCACCTCACATCCCATCCCGCTCTCTACCCAATTCCTTACCTACTTCTTCAACTCGCTTCCCATCCTAATAAAATCCATATCAACTCGACCCCCTCCTACCAAATTCACCTCCCTGCCTGCTCATCCTACGGACTGAGCCACTCAGCTCCCCACTGCTTCCCTCACCAAGCTCCTTACCTATCTATCTGCTTCCCTCACCAGACCCTTCCCTCCGCCCCACGCTAAGCTCTCCACTTCACCTTGCCCGAGCTGCCATCTTAGTCTCCTAACCACTTGCTCCTCTCGCTTGAGCTCCCTCAATCAGCCACACGTCATCTCCCTCCATTCCCCATGAGTTCCACTCCTGACTCCCACATATCTCTAAGCTTCCACCCCTAATTAAACTACTCCCACCTCATACATGGCTCGGCTCGCTCCGAGCCCATCTTTCCCCTCATCGCTCAATACCCCGATCTCCAACTCGACCTCACCCACCATCCACCTCGCTTCACCCTGTCCCCACCTACCCAAGCTTCCATACAACTCTTCTTACTCCTCACTAACTCACCCCATCTCCCACCAAACTTGTCTCCTATACCCGACACCCTTAAACTCTAATCGCTCCCCATTCAACTCCCTCCATGTAACTCCTGAGCTATTATCCCCTTTCCCGAATCCATATCCTAACTATCATCTCCGACTCAATCCCCTCATGTCCCGAACCGCTCCGCCTTGTGCATCTCCTGACCTGACCCATGTTACCCGGCCGATCCATTTCTACCTCCCCTCACCATTCCCTGTCATCATTCCTAACTCCAACATCCCTTGCTCTATTCCAAATCTGACCCCGATCTCCATCCTCCTCTGCTCGAGCTCCCATCCAGCTTCCTCCCACAGACCCTTCAACTCAGCTCCACACACACACGCTTCCACCTCACCCATTGTCATGTCTCCCTCTCTTGCATCTTTCCACCCCATGAGCTCCCATCTGACTTCTCTCCCTCACGAGCTCTTCCAACCAATGCCCCTCCACTCACAACTATCCAACTGCCTCACCTCTCCCTTCCTCCCGACTTTGTTCCACTCACCCCACATACGGCTCGACTCTATCCTCAACCCCCAACCGACATACACCGACCCACATGGTCTTCACCTCTCTCCATGCACACTTTCCCGACCAAGAGGACCCCTCCATGCGAACTCCACATGGCTCGACCACACATGCACTACCATATTTCCAATTAATAATTTCTAATTTTGACTCACCGAGTGCATTTCCTCTTTATTTAATAATTTACTTCATAGATTAGTCTTATAGTTTTTAGTTTATCATTCTATAGTTCATTTCATAGCTTATCATTTTGAATCTATTGACACATTGTATAGTTTATCATTCCATTGTCTCTCATTTCGGTATGGGTTGAACATTTATTAATTTATCTCATACGTTTATTTCATAGATTAAAATTATAATTTATCGATTCATTTTCGCATCGCAATTACTCTAATTGACTAGGAATGTTGAACTACGATTTTATTATTTTGATTACTTATTTTTCTATGATAACGCTCTTTAGACATCGACATCATTTTCCTTAACAATGTCAATTAATTGTTTTATTTTCTTTTGCAGGTAAACTCCACGACCTTGCAACCATTAAATCACGCCGTCAAAGACCATTTTGTAAAAAAAAAAATCATTTTCACTGGCCTCATCCGTAACTCATAAATGATGCCATTTTAGGGTACCTGAGCATTTCGATCCACTAACTGGCACTTTCAAAATACATCACTATCACATGCACTTAAATAACTAGGAAAAGTGATTCTCCAGGTATTCCTCATTTTTCTCTATTTTCTCTTTTTTGCATTGAATTTTCCCTTTCTGAGTGATTTATCTACATCGAATATCACATTTCATTTTGGTCTAAAATGAACCTTGTACATCCTACCTGATCACATAGCCTAAGTAAAGGATTTAACTCTTTGCATTTCACTTATCACACACTTGCTTGAGACTGCACAAACATAATTAACACATCAAAACATTCCTCTCACTTGGTTAACTGATTGGGACTTAAACACCCAACAGGAAACCATCTCAGACATCTCCCAATCCAAAACTATCTGAAACCAACCTTAGACTTCTTTAGGCACCTTCATTATCCATTTTACTTTTTTTTCACATCTCATAATTAATCATGATGATAAAAATATTTTGCTTGATTTGTTTGTCAACAACATACATAAACAAATGTTTCTCTATTTCACACCTATTGTCGCTCTCTCTCAAATCGAGACAAACAAACAATCTTCTCTATCCAATGATATTACTTCTTGACGATCTTTCCCAACAAGATACTAAAATTGAAACCATGCCTTCATTACTCAACCTCTAGTCTCCATGGTCTCACCTCATGAGAACCATGTCATCCAAAATTGTCCCCACCTTGACACCAACCCTCATATCCCTCATCAAGCCAATCTTCCTAAACCGGATTGCACCACCATCTCCCGCTCCTCTAGAGACACTTGGGCCTCCTCCTAACCCCATATATGACTTCTTACTCTAAAAATATCCTACAATATCTCAATCCTCCCAATCTCCTAAATTGGTGGATCGCATTCCACCCACATCCCATTTTGATAATTCTATTAATAGGCTTGTCCAACTGTCTCAAACTCTTAACACACATATCCCTGTTTATCTTTTACCACAACAACCTACCCAACTTCAACAACCACATCATGCCCTTATTGCTCAAAATCAACCTATACAACAAGCCCAACTTGTGACACATGTTAGTCCTTACCAAGCAGCTCCCCAAACACCTACATATCCACAAATTAATCAACTATCTTATCAAACCATTCCACAAACATCCTATCCACAAACTTATCAACCACCTTATCAGATGCTTCACCAAACACCCACACACCCAAAAACACATCATTCGCCTTATCAAACTACTTTTCAAACCACACAGCCAATCCAATCTCAACCTTACAACACCTGAGTGATTCAATTCACGCCTTAATGAATCAGTTGGCCAATTTAGAAACCCTTACCATAGCACCTAAAAAAACCTTATCCTATGAACAAATCTATAATGAACCCATTCATCCATTGGTTCCAATCAAACCCTATCCCCCTCATTGGAAACTTCTTGTGTTTACTAAGTTCAACAATAAGGAAGATCCCCAAAACATCTCCTCGCATTTAAACAAGCATGTTTTCTTGTGCATGATCATGATCTACTTCTTCACAATTTCCCCATGTCTTTGTTTGGTCCCGCGTTGGATTGGTACAACAATATCCCGCAACATTCCATATTATCTTTCACCCAACTTGCACAGTTGTTCTTAGAACACTTTTCTATCAATATCACATGTAAAACCACTATCGCTGATCTCTACACTATTCGACAAGTATGAAGATGAGCCCATCGCTGAATTCATCGCACGATGGCGTGGTGTTATAAACCAACTATCCTTCACTATCCCACAAACCGCACTCATCGAATTATTCTCACGTTCGTGTGCAAAACATATATCATCCACTTTACAAATCTAATCATTTCGATCCTTTGATGAAGCTTTCACAATACCTCACCAACTCAAAACCCGTGCCATTGAGAAGGGTCATCTTAAAGTAAGTTCAATTAAAATTAAATTTGAATCCACTAAACCATTCACACATAATGAGGATTTCAAGGCTATGAACAACACTCGTGGTCATTGAACCCTCTTCCCCATCTACATCAAGCACACGGTCTCAACAATGATCTCCTCAATCAACATCCAACTACACTCCCTTAGGGAATCTCATAACTCCATGTTTGACAAATTGATGTTGTAAACTCCATCCAACTTCCTCCCAGCCGACCCCTATATCTATCATACCAACAAATACACCTATCCCTACCTTGGCATCTTTACCTATATCTTTGCCCATGGCCACATCACCAATGTTATCCCAATATTCTTTACCTAATCCTTCTATCACACCAACTAAATCCTCTCGACCTGTAACCCTATCAAAGATACCCTTTGGATCATCTACTGAACCAACACATCCACCTAAATCAAATAAATATGGTTTACCTTCTCCCTCTACAAAATCAACTCTTCCCATGCCAAAACCTAAACACTCCACATCTCACATAGATATCATTAATCACATCATACAAACACCTATTTCCCCATTAACATCCTCGTCTTGTTTTAGGACATTTTCTCCATTAATAACCACACCACCACTATCAGATCCTCGGTTGAAATTATAATCATTCTGTTATAGGTAAATCTTCTCGGTTGAAGTCTAAGGCTCGGGGAAAACATCCCCGACAGTCCCTACACACCCTAAGAAACATTCAGGTTTTCCCTCTTCTCAACAATCCAATGCCACAACATCCATGTTAGGATCAGTCTCTCCATCTACGACATCTTGCAACAATCAATCCACATCCAAACAATACAATCCTTCAACCAAATTTGATTTGTCCTCCAAAACACGAAATTCACCCATCCAATCTACATCCACTTTTTCTCCTAACTCCAAGCTGAGATATCCTATCAAAACCCACAAGAGTTACCTTCCCCATGACACTTTAATAGGGTCATACGCAGATATATTTCGACATTTAACTCAAATATCTACCATCAAACTTCCTCCTATTAAAGCCTTTAATCCATATGGTCCCAAGCCATCATGGTTTAATCCTAATTGCAGTTGTGCTTATCATCATACCCCAGGCCATGACATCAAACATTATAAGGCCTTTCGGATAATCATCCACAATCTTATTGAGAAAGATGATTTCCTCATTCAGGGGAAATTTCCTTCTCCATCTACCTTGAATCCAATTCATATCCCATCTATTGGGTCTCCCATGATTCCTCCATCCACATCATCCCTTAACATCCCTCCTGCACATGACATTCCTCCTAAGGAAGGTCCTTCATTATCCATCCATACTACTTATCTCGCCAAACACACTTGTGGTCTCCAATCGTTTACCCCATCCAAATCTAAAACAATCTCATCTAAACTCTTTTGATATCCTTTAACTCTTTCACATTTAACTCATTGGGAGAACAACCTTCCCTCGCCCTTGAGCACATCATCCGTACAACTCCCTTGTCACTAGGGAACTTCCCCCTTGACATTGTTTCATTTATCCCATCCAAATCCAAACCAATCTCATCTAAAATATTTTGACATCCTTTAATTCTTTCCGTTAAGGGACCTTTTTACCGAAGTCCACCATTGTGGCTATATTTATGCCTCTTTTGGGGCACCATCTATTTCATCAAGTCCACCATTGTGGCTATATTTGTGTCTCTTTTGGGACACCATTTATTTCATCAAGTCCTCCTTTGAGGCCATGATTGTCCTTCTATGTTTATGTCTCTCTTGGGGCATCATTTAGTTTCATCTAAATCCACCATTGTGGTCATATGTTCATTTCCTTCAGGACATAGTTTTATTTCCTGCTTGTCTATCATCTCATCCTATTGCAACTTAATGTCTTCCCTCTCGTGGTGGTAAACCAGACATGGAACCTCTTAATGCATTGCACTTGCAACCAGTCTACTATTAGCATATCTACCAATGAGCACTTAGTTACATCCTTAGATTATTCTACCATCCTTATCCCCTTTCATTTATCATTGTAATAATATGAATTATGTGGTCCGCCTTCACTACTTTGATGTGACCTTGTAACCATTACATCTATCACCTTCTCATTCTCCTATTGTAACCATGCAAAGGGTCCAAGGTGTCTCTTGTACATTCCTTATCCCCTCTTAAGTGGTTTACTTAGCTATTCCCAGATCTCCCCATGTGAAGCTCAAATTTATGTATGCAAAAGGCAAAATCAAAGTTATCAAAATCAGACTGATCCCTCAAAGGAAAGATGCTCGTATAAGAGAAAAAGAAAAAGAAAAACATACAAATCAAAAATCAAAGCAAAATAAAAAGAAATAGACTAATCCCTTGAAGGATGGCTATCATATTATTCTTGTCATCCATATTATGTATAAAGTAGACCATACCCTTGAAGGATGGCTACTCTGTTATTATGGCATTTGGAAGGTTTCTCGCATTGATTAGCCTTCATTTTATCAACATTTTCTGAAAGCTTCCCACATTGATCAACTTTCTACTATTGTTCTTTCCCTTTCCTAGAGCTGGGGCATAGACTTAAGGAACACCACCTTTGGAGATCCCTCTTCCTACGCATACAAGTTACATCTCAATCCCTTTGTCATGTCAACATTAGGATTACAAGCATCTTTCATCCATTTTTTCCTCACGGTATTTTGGTATAACTAACTATCATTGGTTATGTATTAACACCTGCTATTGGCTACAAGTGCAATGCCTTGAGTGGTAACCTTTTCTTGTTTATATCCAATCCAATTCAAAACATAGTTTCCCTGTATGCCCTTGCTACAACTATGTTCCGTTCATCTCATCCAGATCATATTTTATAAAAATCACATCAAATTTCACACTATGAATTCTATATCTATCCATCATCTCCATGGATGTGTTTACAAATATACTTTTTGGTTTACAAATTCTACTTGATCGCCGTTGTAGTTTACGAATCCTACTTGAGGATCCTTCTCAAGGCAAGTTCGTTATCCTGTAACTCCTTATCTCTCAACATGTTCAACAACATCTTTGATCCATTGCTCTTTGCTCCCCATTTCCACTCATCACCATTTGTCTCCACATCATCCTTCTCACCTTTCTATCCCCTTGCACCACGTCAGATATCTTACTTGTCTTTCCTTTTGAGTTTCCCTTTCACTCTTCTCGCTTTCGGTTTGAACAATCTTAATTTACCATCCACACAACAGAGAACCTTAGTTAAGGTATATCTTCTTCCTTGTATCCTCCTATAGTAGAAGCTTCTTCACCATTTCCTCTTTTAATAGACGATGACAATCACCACCACAAACGCCTTTCCACTCCTCCTTTTCTCGCTTAACACTCTTGCATCATCAATCCCACCACGTGGTCATCCCAATTAAGGATTGCCCTTACACTCTCCATTCGACACGGAATATGTTCCTCCATCCACTCATATCACACTCCTTTGTTTCCTTGTTATCACTTTGATATTTCCTCCTTTCATCTCTTATTTCATTTTGATATATACTGCTCAATCTTTTCATCATCCTTCTTTTTCTTTAGCTTGGCGATCCTACTTAACCATCCCCGTTGCAGGGAAATCTTACTTAAGAGTTCCTCTTAAGAATGGTTTTCCATCTGACCCTTCCATCTCCCATCATATCTTCCTCATCTTCTATCTCCTGCCTCTCATCATATCCATCCACTCCAACTAATCATTCCACACCTGTATCCAATACAATGTTGTCTTTCTCCTTCCATATCGTCACTGCCGGTTTGGTGATCTTACTTAACTCTTCTGTGCACATGGTGATCTTACTTAAGAGTCCCTCTTAAGCATGATCAGTCATCTTGCACTCACCCACTACCCCACATTCTCTCCATCTACATTTTCTCATCATTCCCCATCATCACATCCTCTCACCTCCTCTTCCATTCACGCAAACACCACTTCCTCCTTGCCCCATTTTCATCTCCATCATCTGTCATAGGGTAATCTTACTTAATCTTACTTAACCATTGCTTCTACTCACCTTCATCTTCCTACACATCATTATCCCTCCTTTTTATATTCTTTCCACTCCATCTTCTAGAGTTATCCCAAATATCTACCTCCATACTTACCTGTCATTGTCATTGATCATCTCCTAACATTATTTCATCATCATCTTCTGTTTCTGCGCTAGTAATTATTGGTGGAATTCTCCTAAAAATCACTCATCCCCATTCTGCATAGCCTGAATCCTTTTCTTTGACCTCCTCCATTCTATCTTCATTCCTTCCTTCCTCTGTGTCCTCTGATCATTATCGGGGACTTCTCCTAACGTCCCTTCATTGGCGTTCCCCCTCCCATTCTTCGTTTACTTTTTTCCTTGTCTCATCTTTTGTCCCATATTTTCCTACTGATCATTATTAGTGGATTTATCCTAACATCCATTCACTGACATTTCCTCTCCTATCCCTTCCCTTATTTTTCCTCACCATCTCTCCATCTTCCATTCTTCCTTGCCAATTTCTTCATTGTCTTCATCATGCACCCTCTCTCTATTTTCTTGTCATCAACTTATCCTCATCTCATGCATCTTTGCATCTTTTCCAATTGATGTCATTCCTCCCCTCAAGCTTCTCTTTACACTCCTTGTGCTTCTCACTCTTTATCAAATATCTCCATTCTTGGTTCCCTTCCTTTGTCATAATTTTCTTCGTTATCTTCTCTTCCTTTCGATCCTCATCTTATTTCACTTCCTCTTTATCGTCCTCCTCCTCATTTTACCTCACACTCCTCCTTACTTCCCCATCGATAACTTGACTCTTCAGTGTTGTCCCATCTCCTTTATCATCCCACCATCCACATGCATTTCCATGCGGTCGATTCCATATTATTTGCCTGGATTTTCTCACTATGATCTATTTCCTTCAATTTTATTTTCTCTATCATCTCTTTCATTTTCCATTAACTTTCTTCTTTCCTCTGCTTCATCCTCCTTCACACCTTTTGTTTAAAATAATTATCTCTTTTTCATAATTTAACCCTGCATTGTCCTATCCTTTTTCTTTCTTCTTATTTGCTTGTCCTTCTTTGTTATCTTCTTCCTCCCCTTTCATTCCTTCTTTCTCCTCAATTGTCTCCATCCCTCTATTCCATACCCTGTCACCTTCACATTTGATCTTTCTTACTCTTCTCATAATCAACCAATCCTCATGTCTATTCCCTTTTCTCTTTCTCAACATCCCTCACACCTAGCATTCACGGTCAATGCCAATGTTTCTCTGTTTATGTACCACCAATCTATTTCATTACCGTTCTTGTTCTTCTCTCTGCAACATTGACCTCTTCTCTTTTTGAGAACCCTGTCACATCTTTTATCTTCATCAGTCCTCTTGCAGGGACATCATCATATCCATTTCTAAGAATCTCTTCCCATCTTCCTTTGACATGTTTTTGTCTGGAAGATACCATAATGGCCATCACCTATCTGATCTTGTTCTCTTCCATGAATATTTTCTCTGCTTTTGTTTTGTCACAAAATTATCTTGACTTCTTATCCTACTTATCGAAGAAATGAGACTTCTTTGTCTTCTTTACCTTCTGATTTGCTAACACTTATGCATATTTCCTATGAAACATGATTACCATCATATTTATCACCCTTTTAGGGCATTTTATCTCACCTTTCTATCATATCTTCTCATCATGTGCACATTTATGATTATTCCCCCTAGGATATCTTATTTCAACATCCATCTATGTCTTATGTTGGGGTACCTTTTCATCCTTGTACTTTTCAACACATATAACTCACTTTGTGTCTTTCTCGTTCCTGTTGTTGGGGCATCATTATCTTCATCCTCGTCCCTTTTGCGGATGCATGATTTTTCATACGATTCCTGCAAACAAAGGATTTCACACATATTTTCACTTTCAATCGAGCATATTTTGATGTTTTCCTATGACCCATTAGTCATCTTAGTTTACATCCATACTTGTAATGGTCTTTACCCACTCACCGGTTTATAGAGCATTGTCGTTTGTCTCATTGAGACCCGTAATTGTCCTCTATCGATGTGATATTGAAGTCACCGCCATACTTTTTTTGTTATTGCAATCCTTTTTTTTTGCCTAGGGCATCTTGCCTTTGGTTATGTATTCATCCATCTTCAGACACATATTTCATCTAACCCTTTTTGTTTTTGTCTCATGGCTTGTTATCACAAACCACTCAACAAAAGGGGGAAAATGTAGACACCAATATTTGGTATAGCGCCCCTCGTCATCTCACATTCATGAAACTTCCCCTCTCGCCTTTTATTTTTCATAAATTGAATAAAACCATCTATTTTCTCATTAATTAATTATCAAATGAGATCCATGTGGACCCTTTTGATAATTAGGATTTTGACATTATCCCCATATCTCAAAATTATTCAATCTATGGGTATTAATATACCCATCGACACCCCTTTCTAAATTTCAAATGGAATCTATCATCTCACCTACCATGTCAATCATGCTCCCCACTCCATCTAATAATTCAAGCCATGGTCCCCACGTGATCACATCATATCTCTTAACTCGGGTTACTCTACCCAACCCCGGTTACTTGTTAACCCCAATCTAACCTCACATCCAAGCTATAAATATGGTTTTTCCCCATATTTCAGGATCGATATTTTTCAAGAAGACCTAAAGAACCTAGACCTGGAGAAACCTAGGCCCAAAGAAGATAAGAAATAGCTTAATTAAGTTCGTAAGTTTGAGAGAGAAATATTTTCCATGGCTTGTTATCTGATCATCTGGATGCCAAGTTCATCTCCATAACAGAGCACAAGTTAAGTTCCCTTGTCATTTTAGTTACTTGTCATTTTATATTCCATTATTTCTGCATGATAACTATTGTTCATGATCTATTATTATCTTGTCTAACATGGGGGTTGACATCCTCCAAGGGAGTTAAAATCCTCTTAGAATCGGCACTATCTCTGGGAAACCCCACATATTTTTATCTAATCTTATTTGTTTTAGTTTTGCAGATCTAGCTTCTTTATATCATGCATCTATCTTATTTGCGCCTGTAGATCCACATCTGCATCTGAGGTCCTAAGCCCTCCATCATTTGAAGTTGTTGGTGGCTCCTAGTATCGGCCTTCACCCTACTTCGAGAACAAATTTTTTCTGTACAATGGTGGGAGTATTCAAAGACAAAATATTCACACGTAGAAGTGGGATCAATGCAAATATAAAATAGGTTCAATAATAAAAGCAAGAGATGCCCCAGTGTAAGCTTTCCAAGAAACACATAAGTGAAAGGAAGTGGGTGATTGATTTATTAAAAGGGGACAAAGGTGCCTACAAACATGGCAAAGAGGATAAGCTAATACACATGGATGTTCTAAATGATTTTTGAAGAAAAAGGATGCTATGAAAATATTTAGAAGGTGGTTAATGAAAAAGTGATTAGCTCAAGGCACAAATCATGAGACAAGACATGCGCTAAAGTAAGAGTTTGAGCAAGGTCCAAAAAGTAACACTTGGTAACATACTAATCATGTTTACTCATCGAGATCTCATGCATGTACATGGAAATGAATCACCTCTTGAAGGAAAGAGTTGATAGACAATAAGTGAAGACACTAGCCAATGTGTAGGAATGATTTAGTTTGAAAGGTGATGTGTGAATGGATTGTGGAAGAAAGCTGTACATTGCTCCACTGCCAACCAGGAATCCATAGCCTCGACGAAGATGCATTTGATTCTAATAACAACATTTCTCTACTACCAGTCAGGCATCCATAGCCTCGGTAGAGATTATTGGAAATACCCCAAGAGAGAGTTACATATCAATTTTATTTTCTTTTAGCTTTTGCTTTTTGATTGATTGATTTTGATTCTTTTGATTTCTGAAAACTTATTTCAGCTCTCTTGTTTAACAAGGGGTTAAGAACCACTGATGGCTTGATGGAAGGATGTGAAAGTGATTGTGATGATGACATTAGATAGTGTCAACAAATATGCCCAAAAGTTCTTCACAACAATTTTATTAGATGAGAATTGTGATAGGATCTCTAAGAGGTCTAGTCGTTCTTTAATTTACCAAGGTTATGAAAGACCAAGGTCAAACGGATACCATAGAGATAAATGTCACAAAATGTGTGTGAATAAGCTAACCACAATAACATCAAAGGGATGAAAGTGGTGGATGACTTATAGAGGAATATGAAAGAAAGGGAGGAAATAACATCCATGTGTATGTAATACCTGATTGTAATGTTTGATATTTGTACCTTTGATTTTATTTTTGTAATGTTTTAATGTTTTCTCATTTTTTTAATTTTTGAACTATTTTATGATTATTTTTTTTTGAAATTTGGGACCAACAATATCAATCTGCATGATAGGATCCAACAAGGATGTGTGTGACTTCCTTGATAATGGAGACTAAGCATGTTTGTTTATCTAGAGTGATATTATCCCGATCGTGATGAGTTAAAACTCAACAAATGACTGTGATTTGTTTTGAAACATGGGTTTCACATGTGGGAGTTTGAGTTCCCTATCCATAGGTTTTTGCACTTTGTGCCATACTTGATGGGTACATTGGTGTGCATTCTGGAATCACGTTTGATTTTGAATTTTATAATTGTTTGAGTTGTTGAGAGCTTTGGAGCTCTTTGGAGTTTGATCTTAGCTTGGTAAAAAACTTGTCTAGGTTTCTTATAAGCTAATGCTTGACTTGTACGATCTCGGGACGGGGAGAAGAATGTGGATGTTTAGAATTGATGAGAGGAAAAGGTGGTGGGCTTGCCACAATATTTGGTAGAAGAATAATGTGATGGATGAAAAGGATATGGTCCAAGGATTGAAGAAGATGGGCTACTGGGAGGTGAGCCATAGACAGAAGATGAAGGGATACTAGGATGTGGCCCAAGAATAGAAGAAGGATAATAGGCTGACCTTAGGATGATGATGGGCCCAGGAGATGTAAGATGATGGACTACTCGGGGTGATCCATACATAGAAGACAAGGGGCTAGTGGGACATGCCCCAAGAATAGAAGATAGTGGACTACTTGAAAATGTCCCAAAAATAGCAGAGGGAGGGCTACTAGAAGGTGACCCACACCTAGATGAAGATGAAGGGCTACTTGGCGTTGACCCCATAAGAGATTGTGATTGAGGAATTATGATAGACAAAGAGTGATTGGGTGATGAGAAGATAGGCCATGGATCAATGCAAGACCTAGGAGTTTCCTCACATAATGAAGAATGTGAAGATGGAAGAATAAGAGGAGGATCAAGTTGCATGATCTGAGGCTCTTCCTCCATTTCTTGATAAAATGAATCAAACTTTTCCTCACAATATGTAGACATATTCAAGTCTAAAGAGAATCCTTTCTCATAATTTGTTAAAGAGATATCTTCGTGTGCCCCTATAAAGGCCATAATTGTTTCTTCATTCTGAAAGAGATCAATCAATATGAGTTGTTGATCGACCACTAAGGGTTGATTGGAAGAAAGAGGTTTAATTGATGTGGAAGACTTAGAAGATGTTTGATGATGATTTATAGAATAAGATGAAACGAGGGACGAAGAATATGTGGAGCTAGATGTCTTGGGAGTAGAAGAAGGTGGTGTGGACCTACCTATACGATGGTATATTGTCTGTAAACTAGTAGGATTAAGTCCAAAGTCTGTAGATTGTGACGCATGGGTCGATTTAGATGTTTGAATAGAAGGAATTTGAGTCACATGAATCTTCAAAGAAGGAAGACTTAGTGGGGGTGATTGATGAAGAAGGTCCTGCTGAAGAAGGGGAGGACCGTGATTCAAGAATCACATTGGATGAATAATAACAAGGGTCTTGCAAAGAAAGAGAGGACCGTGATTCAATAATTGTATTAGATGTTTTATTGGAGGGATTTGGAGTTGCACATATCTTCAAAGGAAGAAGACGTCATTGAGGCGACTGATAAAAGGGGTCCTATAAAGAAAGGGAGGACCACGTTGTAGGAGTCATATTAAATGTATGATGAAGAGGGTCTGCGAAGATAGAGAGGACCATGACATAGGAGTCACATTAGATGACTTAGGAGTCAAATTAGATGAATCTGAATAGTAGTTTAGATCTAAATAGTAGTTTGGATTTGAATCATCAGAAGAGTCAGAGGAAATATTTGGATTGGAATCCTCAGAAGAAGAGGAAATTTTTGGATTAGAATTAGAAGAAGAGTGGGGGAACTCGAATAATAATTTGGATCAGAATCATCCAAATCATACCACCGACTATGAGATGAAGGCAGGGAACAAGTTACCCGAATGGGTTCTCTGGCGCGAATAACCAATCGAGGTTTGGTCATGATGGGTGTCTTTTGATGTGAACACTGAAAAATTGATTCCTTATTGTCATATGTATAAGGGACCTTACGATAATCAATCATTTTCAGCGTGTGATGGGTTCAAAGGTCTAAACCTAGATTGTATGATCAAAATTTTTCAAAGTGAAGAAGGTTTCATGTTGATTTGGGAACATAACGATAACCAACTAGACATTTCATAAATATGGGGATGCTTGTGTGATTTTCCAAAAGGGAAGCTAAGGAAAACATACATCATGATGACTCAAGACTGATAATCCAACAAGGGATGAAGGCATAAATGTCAAAGGATTGATCAAAATTTTAGCAACATAAAGGATACAAAGGAAAGATTTCCAATGTTTGATTGATGCAAAAGTTGCTTGAATATTTTTCCAAGGTTTGAAAGATGTGTTCAAAAATGATCATAAACTTAGGCAAAAACAAGAATATCAAGAAAATCAAAGACCCAAAGGATTTTTCTATAAATGAGTTTATAAGGCAGATAAAAAAATGAAAAATCACATAAGTTCAAAACACAAAGCCAAATTAATGACCAAAGAATAATGAATGATAAAGAATCAATGGATCAAAGTGATTGTCTGAAATGGATAAGTCAAAAGTGATAAACAAGACACAATCACACAATGTTTAGTTTCAAACCAATCAGTCAAGTGGAGTACTTCCTAAATTTTTCTTCGAAAAGGTAGTTGGTGTCGTATGATGATTAAAAAATGTCCCTACTTATGTCAAGTTCAAAGAAATGAACAAGGCGTAAGTAATAACAAGAAGTCAACGCGACCTCGAAACAAGTATACTAGAAGAAAGCTCAAATTTAATCAAGACCTATATTCCAAAAGGTGTCAGTTATGATTGTGAGTGACACAAAAATTTCACAAAGATATGCTAACCAAACTTTACGAGAAAGTAAGGTATTGATATCAAGATGATATTGATATAACACACACAAGTGGTAACACTTAACACTCTTCAAAATCGAGGTAAAAATTGAAATCAAACTAAAGCGATAGTATACCTAGAAATTGTTAGAGTGTATATAGCGTAACCTTACAATATAGATATTTAGGTCAAGTTTTTAAGAAATAAGACGTAAATATCAAATTGTAGTGACACGGTATACACAAGATAACCATTCAAAGGAGAATCAAAGTGATGAACCAAGCCTAACTATGATGATGATATTGACTTGGGTATCGAGGTCATAAAGGCTACCAATTATATAAAAATACATCTCCACACACTTTAGACATTTAACAACTCATTCGTAAACATGGATGAACATAAACTAACAAAAAAGTGGTAGATAAAATTGATTAGCAACACGAGGGTAGTCAATTCTCTCTTGATCAAAAAAGTGTCAAAAGAAAGTGAAGAAAGTAGATCAATTGGGATGAAAAATGTTGGTCTCACTTCAACAGAGTTTCACCTCGCCTTAGGGCAAGTGAAAAATAAGAAAAATAAAGCTTCACACGTTTTGTGATGAACAATAGCTCTCAACTCAAAATTGGCTTTGATGTGGTCCAAGTGGGATCCTGGTTAAAGATAGCTTCCTGGGTGGTTCACTCAACTAGGTGCCACAAGCCATCTAAGCAAGCTTGATTTACCCAAAAAGTCACACCAACTAATTTGGGAGTATCTCAGCTTTACTTTACCCCCTTTAAGCACAGTGGGAAATAAATGTGTCCATCGTGTACTCTCATTGGGGTTGCCATACAGATAACTTTTGATGCTAAATATCACAAATGGTAGTACTAGTCAAGTAGGTTGTGCGGAGCACTTCCCGTTTTTCCACAATCTTCCCTCTTGCATGGACTACTTTGGGGTTCCTAGGACCAACCCCATTGTTGTAGCTTAAGGCTTATGCCAAAGGGGTTATGTCCTAGTTTTAAGTAGACGAGGTGTGACCTTATCCGAACATACAAATTAAGTGTGATGATTATGGTGTGTTTTTTTTAATCTTTTTTAATCGGATGTGGTTTGCTTAAACACCTTTCGGCAACCTACAACACACGTTTAGTTAGAAAATTTTTTTAAAACTCCTTTCTTTGACAAGTGTTTTTAGGTCCTGCACTCAGCGTTAGTAGTTCTCTAAGAAAATAACATTATTTAAAAGAGGATTAAGAGTTACTTTTGATTATCAAGATCATCCAAGGATGCACAAGAGGAAGAGCATACACAAAAATAATTCAACTAAAAAGTAAATAAAACCTTTGCAATCAATGAACCATACAAAAACTTTAAAATGTTCATTCCCTTAAACCAAAAGTGAAAGATGAAGTTTCTAATTTACCAAATGTTATAAAATGAAGACTAAAGTTGCTTTTGATTCTCAAGATCACCCTAAGGTGAAATAGAAGAGCATACACAAACTTTATCCCAAATATATAGAAATGGAAAACTTCAAATCAAAGGACCATTGAAAAATACTTTGTAAAAGGTTCATTCCGTAAGCAAAATGAATAATCAAATTTCCAAGTTTAATCCCAATGTTAAAAACATAGAGATCAAAGTTATTTTTGATTCTCAAGATCACCAAAAGGTGCAAGAGAAGATCATACACATGATTTTTTCTAAATCAAGTAATGCATGAAAATACAACATTCATCAAAACATTAGACATGTTAGAAAATGACCAGTTTTAAAATAAAAGGAAAACCTATAATTTGTAAGGATAAATCCCAAATTTATATTTTCATTGCATAGTTAACTTTAATACCTTTCCAACATAAAAATAGATTTATTTCAAGTTTGGGAGAAAATATTATGGCCTTCGAAAGATGGGTTACGCATATACTCTTATGCTCACGGGTATGTACTTGACATGCACTCAAAAAATGTCAAAAAAACGTCCCTTAATCTACAAAATGGTCAAATTTTTCCAACAAAGATTCAAATTTGACAACAACCCATCACATAAATATATGAATAGAAAACTAACGCTATCAAACATTAACATACATGCTCAAGAATTTAAGATTTTCAAGAAATTGGCAAAACTAGCATGTAGAATGATGAAAAAGTAAGCTTTAAAAATAAAAACATGATGAAATCTTAAAATATTCTCACCAAGATTCAATTTTATAAAAACCCACCACATTAATATTTAAATAGAAGACTCAACACTATCAAACACTAACCTACATTCTCAAGAATTTAAGATTTTCAAGAAATTTGTAAAACTAGCATGTAGAATGATGAAAAGTAAGCTCAAAAATGCAAACATGATGAAATATTGAAATTTTCTCACCAAGATTCAATTTTGACAGCAAACCACCACATTAATATATAAATAGAAGACTTGGAATTATCAAACACTAACCTACATGCTCAAGAATTTAAGATTTTCAAGAAATTGGTAAAACTAGCATGTAGAATGATGAAAAAGTAAGCTCTAAAAATGAAAACATGATGAAATCTTGAAATTTTATCACCAAGATTCAATTTTAACAACAATCCACCACATTAATATGTAAATAGAAGACTTAGCACTATCAAACACTAATCTACATGCTCAAGAATTTAATATTTTCAAGAAATTGACAAAACTAGCATGTAGAATGTTGAAAAAGTAAGATCAAAAAAAAATGAAAACATGAAGAAATCTTGAAATTTTTCCATCAATTCCAATTTTGACAGCACTTCACCTCATTTATACCTACAAATAAGACTCAACACATTCAAACTCAACAAAACAAGTTAAGAAAAACAAGTTATGTCAATATATGCAAAAAAATGGTTAGTAACCAAAATTAAAACTAAACTACAAAAACTTGAAATTAAGTGTAAAAGATAATGTATTAAGTCCCACAAAGCATGCCAAATGTGCTCATGTTTTATTAACTAAACTATAAATTGAAACTAATATCTACATAGCTTCAAAAATAAATGCTAAATAAATAATGAACCATCAAGATAAGAGCTTGAAGGAAATGTTTCTTCAATGCATAAATGAAACTACATGCTAAGCTATTTCCTACTCTCTATGATTGATAAGTTAAACTATGAGCCTGTGAAGAACATAAG
Source organism: Taxus wallichiana var. yunnanensis (assembly GCA_018340775.1). Classification (NCBI taxonomy): domain Eukaryota; kingdom Viridiplantae; phylum Streptophyta; class Pinopsida; order Cupressales; family Taxaceae; genus Taxus; species Taxus wallichiana. The sequence goes on from CM031237.1 coordinate 260,907,814, forward strand.
AAATCATAGTGGATTATTTCTTGATCTCAAGGATTGAGAATTGAATCTCACCAAGAATGGCTACAAGGCCATTTTGGATCTTCCTATATTACTCTATTTTGAGTGAAAGGATGCAAGATGGATAAGCTATTTCCAACAATAGAGAATGACTCAAGATCAAAATGCTTATAGTTTGTACTATTCAAAGCATGGTGTAAGAAGAAAGTTAAGAAGGATGGTTCCTTATATAGCTTTCTGAAGAGGCAAGGTTAGCAAATTGATGATTAGGAATGGATAAGGTTGCTTTATAAAAGGTAATCTTGATTTAGAATAGTTTAATTTGTCATTAGTAACTCATGGGAGTTGAGGGATATTTTAATTAATCAAAGGTGATTAATTAATAGGTATATGTAAGCTTATAGAAGCTAATTAGAGGAAAATTAGTATGATTTGTGGGATGTAAGAGAGAAATTTGATCCAATAAATGGTAATTTATTGATTTAGAGTTCTGAAGTGTAATTAATTAATAATAATTAATTAACCCAAGTAGAAGTGAATATTAATTAACGAAAGGTCATTAATTGACATATTTAATGATAGGAAGGCTAATTAATTAATGAAAGGTCATTAATTAATGAATATGAAGAGGAATGTTAGCTAATTAGTAGAAAAGCGCTAATTATTACGGAAATGACGAGAAAGAGGATAATTAGTGCAATCTTAGCATTAAAGGTTGTGTAAGTAGATTTTAGGTGTCTACACCTCTGTTTCTTTCTCATCATGATATTCCTTGCATGCGATCCTCGATTTGGACCACTTACATTAAGTTAATTATGTCTTGATTACATTGGGGTTACTCTAGATCCCGATCATACAGACATCTCTTTCCCCATGCCTTTTGGTCGTGTCTTTATTTGAAATAGTTCCTTTCTTGACTATACGTAAAATATCATTCATTGGTATGTGCATGGTTGTCCACTCCTTCCATTCTTCGAAGAGGAATATGCTATGGGTATGTATAATTTACACCTCAATGGATCATTATGTGATCAACTCGACACACTTGCTTACCGGTCTCTAATGCTTATCCATTTGACTTTGACCCTAAAAATGATGACCTTCTAGATGACATTACATGATTACATTATTCATCTCATATGCTTGGGGGAATAACATTCAAACTCTTCCCCTCATGTTAGCATCAACATATCTCTCATCCTCGCATTATCATACATCAATTTCCTAGCATAGGCATATTCATCTATGCTTTAGCCTCAACCATCACTCGATGAAACACTCTTGTGCTTCGGTACACATGAACCCTACACACTACACAGTAGTTACTACACATCTCACGTCATATGTCTTACATCATACATTCTACATTTAGCCTACACCATTATAACCATTGCACATCTACACATCATTCATATTCTAAACATCACATATGTGTCAAGGGAAAATTTTAGTGGTGAATATTCGTTAATTCACAAATATTTTGGTTTTGAAATTTTAAATTGGTGAATTTTAGGGTACAAAGTTAGGACCAGTTTGCCAAATTTTTTGGGTACAAGTTAATTTTAGGGGTCAATTTGCCATTCATGAAATATAAATTCACAAAATTCTCTTGAATATAGTTAATCACAAGTATATTTTTATGCAACCATCCAACAACATATTTTGTATTATCGACCGGTAGCATAAAAAATGTTACTGGCCAACAAATGTTTTATGCTACCAACCAAAACACATTTGGTAGCATAAAAATGTTGTTGGGTGGTAGCATTTTTCATGCTAGTGGCCAAGAATATACTATATTATGTCGGCTGGTAGCATATAAAAAAGCTACCATCTGGTAGAATTTAATAGTGATGTTGTGATGTTTAGATATTCACTATTTGTGCAAAAGATAATTTTCACAGATTCACCAAATATCTTCTAAGGGTTTCTTTTGGAGGGACCCTTAAAATGTTCCCTATGTCACACTCTTATTTTCTAGGATTTTAGCGTTACATACTATTCATCCTACATAGCGCGCATTTCACACTATTAGGCTATCTACACATCTTGCATTACATTCTACATAACACATATTTACACATTTTTATCATCACATGGTCGTCTGTTATCATCAGATTTACTACATCTCCTCACAAGCACTACACTCACCACCCTATGACGCACTCTATTTCCTCTATCCCTACTTGACTATTAGGTTAATTTATGCATTATATTACCTTAGGTAATTAATTATTCATTAAGGTAATTAGTTTATATATTGTTGTATGGTTTTATAACCATATTTGTCATATTATATCATAGGTTATATTGTTACGTAGTTGTAACAATTATTTGTTTGATTTATTCTACTTCCGAATGTATTTTGGAAGCTATTGTGATTATTGTTGTACCTGTGCAACATCTCATTTGTCTGCACATGGCTGTTCAATTCCTATAAGAATTACAGCCCATCTATTGTAAATTGATTGGATTGATTATCAATAAAATAATCAGGCTTTCGTCCCTATTCTTTAGTTTACATTTGGTACCAGAGTAGGAATCTAGACCTGTGAAGTAGAGAAGGGTTGGAGAGAGGTTGTAGTAGGAAGAGAAGTGTCTTGGAGAAGAATTTTCTTTTCAGGAGAGCCTGTGTTGCCTCAAAAACTTCCCAGACATCCTGCATCCCCACAACCCCCTCTTCCATTCAGTGTTTAGAACACAAATTTTTTTACCTTGGTGCCCCCACACCAAAAAAACTTTGCAGCAAAAAAAGAATTAAAATAATAATAATTTAATTTTCCCCATTAAGGGGTTATGCATCAAGTTTCCTTAGAGCCTTTCCCATAGAATTGACTCATTGTAGGGTTACCACAAAGTTGGAGACAGAGCTGTGTTTTGGTTGACCAAGTCATCTCCAACATTGGTAAGTTGACATTTTAATTGGGACGAGTCACCCTATTCATTGAACTGAGATTTCATCTACACTGAGTTACATTGGTAGGCTAGGTTTTTACATTAAATCAAGGCTATTCCACCAAGTTTGGTTTGTGGGAAGTGATTTGTTTGAGTGTATTAGATTGAGCCCATTTGAACGCACCCCTGCATATAGTGGCGAGCCACAACAAGCATTCTCACGAGTCTCCATCATCATCTACAAAGTTGGAGACCTCCATCCACACCTTGTCGAGCCTCAAAAGTGACCTGCATCCAAACACAATACAAACCAATGACCTAACATCAAAAAGTGAAAGTGAAATGCAAACCTTGCTAAAACACATCAAATCGGTAAAAAAAAAAAAATCAATGAAGAAAACTAATACAAAAAGTGATGGATAAAAAAAAATAAAGGCATGCAGATCTAGTTTCTGCGAGACCTAATATGTCCCCCACTCTCTAGCCACCATGTGGATCCTGCAGGTCTTGCCATGTCATGTTTTTTAAAGGTTAGTGGATTTTTCTTTGTATAAATATTTCAACCTCCATTTCATGTCATAAGCGCTACATGCGCCAAGTTGGATAGTGCAAAGGGCTTTGGGTGTGGGAGGTTTGGGGTTTGACCCCCACCCCCAACATATTTTTCAAACCATTTTGACACTTAGGGGAAAATTTGGCAAAACCACCAACTTTAGCGACCCAAACCTCTATTAAACTGCCTAGTGACAACTAAACCCTAAGCTATATTTAGCGAAAAAACCCAATAAGGGAAATTTATTTTCTTCTAATAGGCTTATTTTTTATTCCGAGAAACATTTTCCAAAAGAGGGTATTATAAAAAATCATTTGAGCCAATTTTTTACGGTCTTTTGCTCAGAGAGCCGTATTGGGCTCCGGAGGCCACCAGGGCCCCGAAAAACAAAATTTATTTTTGTTTGCCATTCAATTTTGCAAATTTTTTGAATGTAATTGTATACTTTAGTGTATTGTACTAATTTATAGGTTTCCATAGTCAACTGCAAACATTGTAATTTCTCAAAACTGGCAGAGAATTGTAATAAAAAATAGTGAAATTTGGTTCTAAAACACTCATGAGATCCTAGATCTCATTCACAACGTTCGGTATAAACAGTACCTCTAGGAAGTGCTTACGGGTAAATCCATTGCAACTACTACTACACTTAATGCCTAATAAATTGCAATAATGTCATCTAGAGGCATCGAACCCTTTAAATCGATGAGGAGTAATGAGGACACAATGTACAAAATTTGATCCCTCCCATCCATGCGTGAACGATTGCATGACTTAAATCCGGACTAAAAAATTATCCAAGTATATAGAGAAGTTATGCCGCGTATGAGGATATTTCTTTGAGCCGATGTCAATAATCGCACATACCCCTTTCAGTACTATCTTGGTACCACGTATCAAATTATTTCACATACGTTAACACCTCTTTCACGTACCTCCAAGTATATAGAAAGGGTGAGATTCTTCCACGTATTGACGGGTATATTAGAAGGGCACGTATATAGAAAGGTTCGGTATATTAGACTGACGGTATATAGATTGGGAAACCTTATACCTAGAGTGATAAGAGCCTAACCCTGTCAGTGGATTTTGTAAAATGGGCACCAATGCCCCCAAATTCTTTCTTCAGATTCACAACTACTCAGAGGAAACAACTATGCTGCATGGAAGACAAAAATCAAGACACAACTTGAGTTTGAAGAGATTTGGACTGTTGTGAATGGTACTATAACTAGATCAACAACTGATACAACACAACAAAGACAATTTGATAAATCCAATCATAAGGCAAAGCTAATCATCTTTTTTGGAGTGTTGATGATGTGCAACCCCACATTCGAGATGCCAAAACAACTAAAGAAGCATGGGATAAGTTGAGCATGGTATACGAGGCCAAAAACAAGAATGTCATACTGAATTTGTAGAGTCAGTTACACACACTAAAGTTTAAACAAAATGAGAAAATAGAAGCTTTCTTGAGAAGAGTTGCAGAGTTGAGGCCTCACTTCTAGCCCACAGGAGAAGCGGTCACAAATGAAAATCTCTTTCCCATTTTTGAGAGCCCTCCCTTCTTCACACCACATTTTTGTAACAACACTCAACTTGTCAGACCAGACAGTGAGTTTTGACAAATTGGTAAATCTACTGCAACAAGAGGAAGCCATGTATAATAAGGATGATGAAGAGGAGCATGAAATTTCTTCTCATCAAAAATGGAAAGGAAAAGGAAAAGGTAAACCTAATTCCTATCAAAAACCCCAAAATCAGAATAAGAATCAACAAGGGGATAAACAACAAAAGAAGAAATGTCCAATCTATAAAAGAGGACATGAATTGAAATATTGTTGGTATAATACTTATAAGAAAGGTTCATCAAGCAACTCTAGACCTCAACACCAACAATATCATAAGGGAAATTCAAACTACAATCAAGGGTAAAAAAAAGGGGAACTGGAAAAGAAAACCCCATCAAGCAAGGCAATATTGCTGAGTAAGAAGAACATTCAGATACTAAAGACTACTTATACACTTCTTGATCAAGTGAACCCTCCACATCATCTAGTGATGTTTGGTATGTTGATTCGGGAGCCACTTGACACATAACGACCACATAGAGACTGGTTTACTTCAATGAGGGACACACCTTCGAAAAACCATGTTTTGTTAGGTGATGATTCTTCATACATAGTTCAGGGGATTGGGAACATTTCTCTACCTCTTGGTTCATGCAACTGTAGATTGTTAGATGTATTATATGTCCCTAGGTTGACTAAAAATCTATTGTCATCGAGTCAAATCTTAGATCACATCTTAAAAATTGACTTTGATGGTCATTCTCAGCAAGAAAATGTGTTTAATTCGAGACAAATCACGAGGCTCAAAAATAGTTGTAAAAGCCTCTAATGTGGGACGCATGTTCCAACTTGATTTTTTCCACAGAGATGATCAGGCACTTGTGGATAATAATTCTACCTCTACACAATTGTGGCATCAGAGACTTGGTCATATCAGTTTCAAGTATCTCGAGACACTTCACCGACACAATATGGTAAAAGGATTACCATCTCTCCGAAGGATACAAACAAGTGTCCTCACTGCCTAGTAAGAAAACAACATGAGCTTCATTCCAGAAGATTACTTTTCAAGCTCATGGTAAGCTTGATCTGGTTTATACCGATCTTTTGGTGCGATGTGATGCGAGTCATTATGGATTCCAATACTTCATGCTTTGTGTTGATGATTATTAGAGAAAATGTGATTTTTTGTCTTCGCAAGAAAAGTGAAGATTTTGAAAACTTCAAGAAGTTCAAAGTAATTGTTGAGAATGAAACTGGTCGTCACATCAAAACTCTCCACTCAGATCAAGGGGGAATTCACCAGTGATGAGTTCAAAGACTACCTACAAGCTCATAGAATTCATCAACAAATGCCTCCTCCACACGCACCGTAGAAAAATGGTGTTGTTGAGAGAATAAATCATACTATCATGGAAATGGTGCGATGCATGATTGATGATTCTGGACTAGCAAAGACATTTTGGGAAGAAGCAACAAAGAAAACAGTGTATTTGTTGAATAGAGTGCCCATAGTTGCTCTTAACGAAGTAACACCACATGAAGCATGGTAAAAAAGGAATCCATCTATTGCACACCTCAGAGTATTTAGGTGTAAAGAAAGTATGCATATACCCAAGCAGAACAGAAAGAAATTAGATATGAAATCACAAAAACTAATCTTCATTGGGTACAAGTGAAGAAAATCTTGGGTACAGATTAATGGATCCAAAGACTAGGAAATTCTACACCAGCAGATGTTGAGTTTTGAGAAGAAGGAAGCAGAGAATCCTCCTCTAGACTCACTTGATGTAGATTTTTCACTAGTTGTAAAAATAGAAGTTGATGTTCCCACAGATGATGAAAGTGATAATGGGGATGATGGTGATGATTTGATAGAACCATGACCCATGGGAGAAGTTCAGCGTATGCCTAAGTGGTATACTAACATGTTATGATATGTAAGAATGGATGCTCCACCGGATACATCCACCACTGGACCGCTAATTCACAATAAAGCAAGAGAAGAAGTGAAATTTTCTTTGATGATTGTAGAGTTATTGAATCTGATGATCCCTCTATAGTCCAGGAAGCCTTACGGTTAAAAGCTTGGAAAGATGTCATGGATACTGAGTATAACTTAGTAATGAAAAACAACTCTTGGCTACTTGTCAATCTTTCACCAAGGAAGAAATCCATTGGATGTAGATGGATATTCAACAAAAAGTACAAAAAGCAGATGAGACAATGGAAAGGTATAAAAGAGACTAGTAGTAAGAAAGGGGTATGTATAAAAAGAAGGCATTGATTATGAGGAGACATTTTCTCCCACAACTAAGATCAAAAAAATCAAGATGATCTTTTCTCTAGCTGCACAGTTTAGTTTGAAAGTCCATCAGATGGACATAAAAAGTGCCTTTCGAACAAATATTTATAAGAAGTCTACATGACTGAACTTGAGGGATATGTTGTACTTGGTCAAGAAGAAAAGGTATGCAGACTTAGGAAATCTTTGTATGGCCTCAAACAGGCACCCCGAGAATGGTACATCAAAATTGATGAGCATATATAACATGGATTTGTTAGAAATCCATATGATCCCAATCTCTACCTAAAAAAGAAAAGGGGAGATTGTGATTGTCGTTGTCTATGTTGAAAATCTAGTCATCACTAGCAGTTTAGTGAGGATGATCAATGCAATGAAGAAAGATCTTAACCGATCGTTTGACATGATAGATCTTGTGTTGATGCATTATTTTCTTGGATTGGAAGTATGGAAAAGAGAATCACATCTTTGTTTCTCAATTGAAATATACCAAGATAACACTCAAGAAATTTAGGATGATGGATTTCACACCTATTGCTACACATATGGAGAACATATTGCAGTTATCTCATTTAGATCCATCTCTTACGGTAAATGCCACTCTCTATCGACATTTGATTGGGAGTCTCATTTACCTAACCTACACTAGACTAGATATCAACTTTGCAGTAAGCTATCTATCTAGGTTCATGTAAGAACCCAAAGTTTGTTATTGGAAGGCAGCAAGGTGCATCTTGAGATATCTTAAGGGATCAGTGGATCTTGGTCTAGAATACAAGAAGAAAAATAACTTCTTCTTGTCAGGATATTCAAATTCAGATCATGTATGCAACATTGATGACATAAAATCCACTTAAGGGTTAGTGTTTTTTGGGATCTGGACCAATATCATGGGGAAGCAAGAAAAACAGATTTTTTCTCGCTCTTCCACATAAGTCAAGTATCGTTGTGCGGTGAAGATGTTTGTGAAGTGATATGGCTACGTTACATACTAGAAGTACTTGGCATACCACATGACAAACCGACCACCTTGTATGTTGAAAATGAAGGTGTTCTCAAACTTCTTCGCAATCAATTTTTCATGAAAGAAAAAAACACATTGAGGTACATGTATATTTCATACGTGAGCATGTCTTGAAGCACAATATACAGCTTCAATTTTTTCCAATAGTTGAACAACGAGCATATATATTCACAAAGTCACTTACACATGACAAGTTTGAGTTTTTCATATAATTCCTCTCCTCATCCCTTAAGGCAATGCAAAATTAAGGGGTGGGGGAATGTTAGGTTAATTTATGCATTATATTACCTTAGGTAATTAATTATTCATTAAGGTAATTAGTTTATTTATTGTTCTATGGTTTTATAACAATATATGTAATATTATATCATAGGTTATATTTTTATGTAGTTGTCGCAATTATTTGTTTGATTTATTCTACTTCCCAGATGTATTTTGGAAGCTATTGTGACTACTATTGTACCTGTGCAACATCTCATTTGTTTGCATATGGATGTTCAATTCCTATAAGAATTGCAGCTCATCTATTGTAAATTGATTAGATTGATTATCAATAAAATAATTAGGCTTCCATCCCTATTCTTAGTTTACATTGATTTGAGGGTTTACAAATAAAATGGAACTTCTCATAATCACACATTCATCATTAAAAATTCTATCATGCAACATTCCTAGGTTAGTGACATACACTATATGATAAATGGTCACCTATCCTGTCATCTTGTAGTGGTATACACTTTAGGCTAAATCACCACTCCCTCTATTCATCCTATAGTGATATACACTTTAGGATAAATCATCACTCCTTCAATCATCTTATCGTGATATAAACTTCGGGTATAGGGTCACATGCACACATCATCTCTAGGTTGCATATCATCACTATGTATACAAAACATTGCGCTACACATAACACACAATTCGACCTTTTCCAGATGACGCACTCTCATTTTTGGTTCATTCTTGACTACTGAGGGGGAAAACCAAATAAACCTCATTGCATACAACTCCATTCACTTGGGGGCACATGGATCCTATCATCCATCTTGCATTCCATTCTATCCATACACAATGTGTTGCATATCTTGGTTGGTTTTACTCTTGCTTTCATTTTTTTCCATGTTTGTTTATTACCCATGCTAGATAGGTCTCTTATATGTCATTATATTTACCATACACACATGCGCGTTCACATACTTTTCTAGTTGTGATCGTAGATATAGGTATTTTACATGTATTATGGATGTTTGGCTACTACCAGTCCCAAAATGGTCACTAGGGGTGTCTGCTTTAGTATACTACGGGTGCTATTGTTTAATTTTGTACTTAGCACTTTACATTACTTGGTTATACACACTTTTGATATACTGGTTATCTTTCTAACATGCTAATGGGTGCTTCATATGCAACAAGCTTTCAAAATATTACTTACTACCATGGCTATCTGTTTATTTATACTTACTTATCTCTTGTTTTCTATTATATGCAGGCCTTGCCCTTTGTTTGGTGTGCATAATTATTTGATTGTATGTGGCCACTATGGCCTTGAGTGTCTTACAACATCATGAGTGGTGTCCATGTTTGTAACCCTCTTTGTGTGGAGTACATTATCTTCTTGGGTGTTTACATTATCATTTTTTAACTAGCTTCTTCATTGTTTGGTATCTTACACTTGTTTTACTCATGTATGCTTGTTCATACTAACACTTGTTTCTAGCCACTTGTATATGTGCACCTTGGTTTCTACCAAGTGCATTCCCTTCCCCTGTAGGGAACAACTTACATAATCGATCTTCTTTCGGGGCCGCATCCTCCTATCTTTGATGTCGCATGCACCCCCAAAGAGGGGGAATCATTTGGGGTTTACAAACTACACAACACTCTACAACAGTATAGTTTAGTTCAATTTTCCATCCTTGACATAGAGGGTTGTACAATGAGTGGGTTCAGACTAGTCTATAAAACTCTATACACAATGGCTTTTATAGGACATGTTGTCCCTAGTATTTTGGGGAGTAATTATATGTTAAAGGATACAACAGAATTTCCTTCATACACTACTTTGGCAGCAAGAACATCGGATTGCCCAAAAAACCAAGAAGTACATAGATCTATTCACATTCTTAGGCAAGTAGTTACATGTTGGAGAATAACACAACTTTATCCCTATATTTCTTTGACCAAAGTGGCATGAGATCACCAAAAAAACTCACACTTCACCGATAGTTATAGCATATCCTTTCTACACCCTTTCTCTCATCATGGATCAGGTGAACATGTTCCTTTTACATTTTTCATACTTCCATTACAATATTTTCTTCATTATATACATGCATTTTTACATATATACATGCATATTTGATTTCTTGATCATCTTATCCTTTGCAGGTCCTTTCATATGAGAAGCAAGCAATCAACAAAAAGGGCATAAAAACAACACCAAAAACAACATCTTTCATCATTCTATCATACTAACATGTAGGTACCACACACACATTATCATCTCCACATGCATTTCTACCTTAGGTTCAATATCATCACATTTTACACTTTTTGCATCTTTAGTATCCATGCTCCACTATATTCTCATTCCACACTTTTTCTAGTCCATTGACACACTTTCTACATCACTTTACATTAACATTAGGTATGCATCTCTATCTACTTTATGTTCGAGAGTTCCACTTAGCAACATAAAGTGGGGAAAATGTAGACATAAAATCACGCACTTTAAGTATTATTTATTCTTGGTATCATACTAATATTCATATGGTTTTGAGTGAAGAAATTACTAACTAACCCATGTCCTTTGACCATTTTACTTTACTTTTGTTGCCACTTCGACCTGCCACATGTAATTTCCCATTCTATTTTTCCATTTTACATTCACCCTGTTTCGATTGGGGTGCCCTAGGATCCCTTATCCCACTTGGGTGACATGATCCTCTTTGCACTTTACTCACTTCTTTTGGGAAATTTTTAGCCATTTGAGCTTTCCATATTTTTAGTTGTCGGCTTTGTTTTAGGGTTAAGTATGAAATTAGAATAAGAGAACCCTATAAATATAAAGTTATGAGACCATGATGAGGGACCAAGCACTAAACGCACTATCATCCACCTAAGGTTGCATCCATCTAAGGAATATATAGCTCCATTTACATTCATCTAGATCCACCACAAGGGACAAGGCCTGGTTCATCGACATCGCACTTCATAGGAGGGAGTTTATTCTATTCTATCCACCATCTATTTACATCTATACATCTAGTTATTTCTCATTACTTCACAAAGTGCAAATGACACAAGAGAACCTAGGGAATGATTTACATACATACCTAGAACTACTGATTGGGTTTAAAATATAGTACAACACTCGGTTAGTAAGTCCACCATTGTGGCCCTAGAGGACAATCCTAACCATTCATTTGCATATTTATGTTTTAGGGTTTTTATGCTTGGCTTGGGGTTTTGTAGGTGTTCTCTCCATCTCGATTATTAGAGAAATCTAGTATAGTTCAACGACATACATGTGATAGGTAGTAATGGCTTTGTATTATTCAATGACCCTAGAAAATTTGTTTATGAACCTCCTACACACACCGGGATGCCGGATCTTAGAACGCAGGTGCCCTAGGCACCCCATCCTTCTCTAGGTGCCCCAATATGCTCAAATAGCTTGGGTATGTGCTTTTTGGGCCTCAATATAGTCGTTTCCTCCTTCTTTTCATCTAGTATTTCTTTGTGACATAGTCTTGCGAGCTCGCTAAATCGAGATAAGCTTTTCCTAACCCTCTTTACACATTAGGGTTTCACATTTATAATTTCTCAGTTGTTTGGGTCATTTATTTTATTTATTTTGTTATTATTTACTACTTTTCATAACATTAGATTACACTAAATTAGGCCCCCACTTTTCATTTTACTTTAATCGGTTTCCCACTTGTTTGAAAAAAGGCCGACATGTTTTACAAGTGTGAAGAATGATGATTTTATTGAGGCCTTAAAATGATGTCGAGCTACTTGAGAGGATTGGGGATAGAAAATATGTTTTTCCTATCATTACATTTTGGCCTTTGACGTGGGCGAGTGGATCAATGGCCAAGTCATCAAGGTTAATAGTTGTTGGGTTTAATACTTGGTTTTATAACGGATTCAAATCTATACTATATAATAGAGGTGGAAAATGTATTAGTGATAAATTTAACCTCCATGAAACTGATACCTACCCCCACAATACCCCTCTCACAACTATGGTGATAGCGCCTAGTGTTTCAACCCCAACACCACTTATGACTACACTATCATCACTAGTCATGCCACCCAAGCACCTTGCTTTGGCTCCTCCACCCATGAATAAGTCTCCCAAACACTACTAGTGTCACTCTTCACCATGCACGTGTTACGTGTGGCCAAATACCCAAAGTGACCACATAAGAAAAATACTAGCCAAAGATGTATGTATAATACCACCCATTTTGTCTCCTCCCCCACTAGTCTATTTAGCCTACTGACTAGTAGATGAGTGTAAGCTATTATCCCTTCCCCAAGAAAAATGGACAATGTGGACCTAACAAGACCTTAGCACCGGAAAAGACACCTAAGGATGAAATTGAGGTTACGAAGCGGTTTTGAGGTTTGAGGAGCACATTCAGTGATTTTGGGAGTGTTGGGATCATAAGAGGATTTTTTTCCTTCTTCTAGGTTTTGACCCTTAAGGATCAACTTAAAAATGAAGAAATATGAGCCACACATGCCCACACCCAACAAAACACACGAAGAAGTGAAAAGGTGAAAAATATCCCTCGGGACACCCTACTTGGTTTCCCCTCGGTCTCCACATCTAGAGAAATTTGTCAAAAATGTAAAGAAAATTAAAATTACCTAAATGGGCCTCGAAGAGGTAATGAGCTAAAAGGTAGCTCGCTGAGTAGCTCGATGAGCTGGAGTTGTGCATAAAAGTAGAGATCCAAAGAGGGATCACCGAGTAAATCTATGTGTTACTTCACGAGTCGAGTTACATAGATGGTCGATTTGAGCCAGCGGTTGGCTCACGGGAAGCTCAAGAAAAGGCCATGGCGGCCAACACAACTCTCGTGGGGGCCCGATAAACGGCCCGAAAATCGAGTCTCAAGATCAAAAATGGGAGGCCGTGGGGTAATTCAGCTTTGCGTGGTAGGTGGAGGATCCATTCAATCGAGTGATTTATGGAGTCAAGGCGTTTGACATCTCATAGGTGGGATTAGGTTGGAACAATACAATGGAAACCTGGCATGACGGGGATGAAGTTGTGAGTATTTGAATGGACCAAGTTAGTTGGGTGGAATCGGATTTGAAGGCATGGAGATAGCTCGGTTCACGAGTCAAGGAATGAAAATCTTGACGAAGGATCTATGGAGGGGATGACTTAGCCATGGATGCATTGTAAGGCAAGAATTATTCAAACGAGATAACTCATAGAGTGCACAAGGTAGGAGGAAGCTTGATCAGGAGCTCATGCAAAGTCACGATTCATCGAGCCACTTTTTAAAAATTGGATAAATTAACTTTGGAACTCGGTGAGCAAAAATCTGAAGTGGGACGTGGGGAATTTTCAAAGTGGGAGCTTGAAAGTCAATGTGCTCAACAAGTGAACATCGACATGGCTTGATATGTCGTGAAAGGAATGTTTTGAGTTTCGAGAATGGTGACTTCGAGAGATCAATGAGGGAAAAGTACAAAATAGTGAGCTAGGATTATCTGAACTCACAAAAACCTGAAACCCAAAGTTTGTGGGGCGGAGTTGATTTGAGGATTTCAAGATGTGGAAAAAATTAGGGCGGTCACCGAGTTGGGGGCGTTGAAAACTACGAACCTTTACTCATAAAAAAATTCCCAAAAAGTGCCTTGGAACTTGAGCCCTACCGAGTTACATTAGGGGCTGAGTTGTCTCGTGATAGTGAAATGGTAGGTGGGAGATGCATTGGGTGGTGATCTTGCATGAGCCAGAGGACAGAGAGTTGGTGTGTTGAAGTGAGTTACATTCATGGAGATCGTTGTTAGGTGGGCAAGGAACTCAAATGGTGGCCTTCACTAAAATTAGAATAACTTGAGAATTATTTGGCCATTTTTAATAAAATTATACTCATTGGAAATGAAAATTTAGAAAGGAATTTAATGGAAGGATCAAATTTTAGAGATCATGTAGGTAGGTGAAGAATGAGTCATATAAGTAACCCGTGCAAAAATTATGATAACCCTTTTGCATCATCATTTTTTCCCAAATTTGATTGTTGGAAAGGTGTTTTAGAGATCTATATCATGTGATGATCAGAGATTGGAAATTAATGAGTTAGGTGGTGAGAAATCATCATGGAGTTACTGAGATATATGAGCCATACCGGGTGTAGTGATGAGAAGAATGAAACATAGACCCATTTAATCTTCATAAAGGCAAAACATAATCATAGGGTTTGTAGATCTCCTCATGGCCATTGCAAGAAAATAATGATGATTTTTGGTGGGTTTTAAAGCAATTTAAGATTTCTTCCCTCTCTCTCATCTCTTGAAATTTCTTCTATAAATTGTAAGGAGGGGCCCTTTTCAAAAGGTTGGATACTTTGCAATTGCCCTCCCTTATTTCTTGTCTATGAGAAATATGTGGAGTTCAAACCTCCTATTTGAACATTGTAATGCAATATTTGTGCCTTTGGCCCATCAATGTAATGAATTGTATCAATTTTATGGAGCAATAAAAATTAGATATGTGGATGTTTGCAACCCTCCTTTGTGTTTTATTGCATCTTCTGGTCTTTTCATTGCATATAAGTTTATTGTGCACTATCATACTTGTATTGCAGGGTTTAAAATAGTGTTGTTTTTATTGGAAAGTGGGTTTGTAACATGTTTTTGATATGTGGTGCTAAGTCACCCTCTTAAAATTTATTGTTTTCATTCCTATGCGGTGCGATTTTTTTCAACACTCCTTCTTGGTGCATCACCTTCCCTTAGAGTAGATTTCATTTTTATGCAATACTTCTATCCTTGTCCCCTTGGAAAGCATTAGAGTAGGGTTATATTAGAAATTATCTATACTTTGGAGTAGTTGAAACTAGGTTAGGAAAGGAAGCAGAACTTATCAGAGAGCTATCCCATTTCGTAAGTCCCACACTTCGGGATAGATCTATGTTTGACAAATCACACTGACTACCTAGTTAATCACTTGTAAGCATTTAGGGGTGTTGTTATTTTGCATAAACAGTAACCAACATGTAAAAAAATACATGGTCATTGCCTAAAGTTGAAATTCAAAGAATTGGGATTCAACCCTCGGACCTATAATTTTTGACTGTAGCATCCCCACCACTCTACTTGCATACGAGCTACATGTAAATAAAGCGGATGTTGTTTTATTTAAACAAGAGTATGTCGACCATTGCTTGATTTTTTTCTTTTTTATTCAGCCAACATGGGAAACACTTTGTGCATGTTGGATAAGGATTTCTGCCTACTAGTAACCCTTAACACCCAAAACATAATGAAGGAGAAGCGAGAGCCTTTATAATGACCCTTGAATCTATAACCAATGTAATGGTTGGAGGAAAAGGTAGAAGAAGATGATGAAAGCTAAAGAAGGCATGAGAAATTATGTGATGGTTTTTCTAGTTGCATCGTAGAGTCTCCTTGGTAACCACATGCAAATAGGAAAATTTACGTATATTTTCATCCCTAACTTTTCATATGTTAGATATAAAATCTCAAAATTTAAGGTTCCTTTTGCCACAGATTTTATGCAAATTTTTAATAAGGTTTCTTTTTAATGATTATGTTTTCCTATATGGATGGTGTTGATGACATTTTCCATCAACGACCTCAGGCACAAACTATGTACCATTTATTTCTATGATGCGTGCCACCAAGATTTCCATTTAGAAATGTACCTATCAGCATAATAAAATTACACACTATGTTTTTATTCACCATCATGTGCATAGGGTAGGATAAACTGCCCCTGAAAACATTCAAGCCTTGCATCAATGTATGTTTATTTAATCGTCGTGTGCACATGGAAAGAAAAACATTGAAAGACAATGAAATATGAAAAATCATATTAGAAAATGTTGCATATAGGAAACATCTATTCTTTCATATATTTAAACAAGGGAAGATCCATACCAAAGTTGAAACCAGATTATCAAAAATTACGATGGTCGATATCCCTTGGGAAGGACATAAAAAAACACAAGCCAATTGATATCCCTTGAGAAGGATATTCTTAATAGCTTGAATTACTTGGTCAATCTCAAGGTACCTTCCCTCCATCATAACAACTACTTTTGTATGAAATAAAATTTTTGCACACCATTTACCAAATTTTCATTCGTATTTCCATCGATAAGAGCATATTTCTAGAATTCTAGTGCTTTTCCAATTGTAATTCTAATATTTATGTCTAAAAATATCCATGGTATATGATTTGCTTCAGATTCAAATCATCAACCATACTATTTAAAGAAGAAAAGACACCTTCAACATAATATTTGTGGATATTCTCATCATTCATATCCCGAATGATGTTAATAAATGAGTCTTTTACCTTATTATAAACCTAGTGTTTCTACTCTCAAGCATTTCTCCTCCCATACTTCCTCAGTTTTCCCCTTCCATTTTCAAATTTATATATTGGTTAGCTCAAAGCTGGATCAATCCATTATCTTCATCAATCTCCAAATCTATTAGAGACAAATTTAATGATAAAGAATGATATTTTTAAAATCCAACCAGGGACTATCATTTTTACGGCTATTTTAAGACTAGTAGCTACCAAGTTGGCTAGGAAATTAGCTGGTTTGTTTATTTCTCTTAAACAATGAGATAGAATAAATGATAGGAATTATTACAAAAATTTCCCCACAATATTACCAATTCCTCAATTATTTCTCCGTTAAACCTCCAAATTTGCAATCTTGAGATCATCCACAATCTTCAAGCCTCTCAAAATTGTAAATGCTCCCAATGCAAGCTTATTTATGAAAGCACCTATCTTGCCAATATGTTCTGATTTCACGAATTTCGATGCAAGTCAAAATATATAAAATTTGGACGGATTCTTAGCATTTGTGTGTGCACGGGTGCAATTGGTGAAGATTGTCGACTTGAAAACGACAACTCTCGGGTTCAAATATTTTGTTACCGGCACGTAACGCAGGCGTGCGGTAACTTACGCTCAGCCTAATATCACTAGACTATGAATAACGGCAAAAATATTTGAACTGCAACAAGTTACCATTACATTCTATGTCGGCAACAAAAAAATATTTAAATTTGGAACTTGTCATTTTCAAGTTGACAATCTTCACCAACTGCACCCATGCACACATGAATGCTAAGAATCCGTCCAAATTTTATATATTTCAACTTGCATCAAAATTCATGAAATTGGGAACGTCATAGGAAAGATAGGGGATTTCGTGATATTACATGAAAATCAAAAGACATCAATCCCTTCACCATTTGTAATTAATCCATTGACTCGTAAGTTACCCACATTACCTTTAGAGGTTCCATAAAACTTTAGCTTGAAGAAGTTTTAATTTGGAACATGTGAGATTGTAATTTTTTAAGAAAAGGCATTGAAGAAATATTCCTGCTTATAATTTATATTTTATTGGAAAGTACATTCCCTCACCTATAATATTTTTCTTCTGTAAAGAACCTTGGCACCGAAAATTTCTTGAATAATATTCTCAAGATTCAACAAGAATTGAACATAAAAATATATCACAAGAATTAATTATCTCATTCCTTTCCTTGTAAATTGTCCCTAAGTTTTCCAATTTACTCCCTTTCTCCATCCAACCACTCAAACAAGACATTCTGATGTTACTTAGCATAAAGACAACTTTACTTCTACCATGCTCTGACAGAAGAAAATTATTAAAAACAAATAGATCCAAAGAGCATGATAGAAAGTTGATATTTCCAAATTCTTTGAATTTCTCACTGATGAGGAGATTTAACCGAATCACATTTGACATAAACATTGTGCAGTTATAGGAAGGATAACGGAAAATGGGATCATCCCTCCAACGGTGAAAAAATTTAATATTTTTAAAATATTTGAATTTCCAACTTAGGAGGAGATTTAACCCAATAACATTTGACATAAACACCCTACATTGAAGGAAAGATTAAGAATAATGGCATCTAAAAGGGATAAACATCCCTCTAATGGTGAAAAACTATTTTCTCATCGTTCTTTACCTCCTAATGTAAGAAATGAAAATTCAACACACATTATTTATTTAAATCCATAAAATAAAATATGTTTTATTTTTTAAATATTTTAATATTATTTAGTTTTCAAGTTATTATTGGTAATAATCTTGTTTTATGTTTGATATTTCATATTTTAAAATTAATTACTTTAATTTTAGAAAAAAACCCATGGAATAATTTGAAAAGATGTTTTGATCGCATTTTCATTTCTCTACGTTTTTCCGCTAATGGGAACCTATGGCCATTATGGTTCTTGTAACAAGGAGGAGGAGGCCAATTTTCATACATTTGGGTATAATGATAATGAGAGACGGTTAAGAAAAATAATAAAATGTTTTTTTATTAGGGGTAAATAGTTTTGAAGGGACTATACCCTATTACAAAAAAGGCTCACAATCTAGATAGCGAGAAAAAAGCATTCCATAGTTTTGAAGGGACTATATCCTAATACAAGAAGGCTAATAGCCAGATAGTGCAGTAAAATCATCAAAAATGGATCAGAATCTAGGATATACATGAGGACCAATTATAGTTTAGATGAAATGTATAAAGAGGGAGCAAAAAGTGTCAATATGAGACAAAGCAACATTAAAACAACATCCTTACAACATCAAAACAACAATTTGGAAGTAAGAAAAATTCTCTTTATTTGTTGCTTTATCAATCTTTGTCTTTATCTTCTGCAGAGAGGTGAATAATGCTAGGGCAATGACATGAGAGGGATCCTTCTTATCTAGTTGTGAGAGAACCAAGTCCCTTGTTGAATTTGAATCCCAGATGGCAGCATGAATGTCACTGAGTATACAAACACTTTTGACATGTTGCTCCATGAAGTTGTAAATAGCCTTGAGCACAGAAATGGTATAGTCATGCCTACCTTTTGCATTACCTAGTCTATTGTCCATAGAATTAAGCTTCTTGTAGATTTGTAAAGTCTTCTCATTATCCTTGTCAGGGTCATTATGCATCTTCCTTTTGCCTTCTCTCTTACACATCTCTTTGGAGCTCTTCTTTCAAGTCTCAAACTTCCTTTTAAAAATTAACAATTATGTTAAGAAGGCATTCC
Organism: Taxus wallichiana var. yunnanensis; assembly: GCA_018340775.1. Taxonomy (NCBI): domain Eukaryota; kingdom Viridiplantae; phylum Streptophyta; class Pinopsida; order Cupressales; family Taxaceae; genus Taxus; species Taxus wallichiana. The sequence continues at coordinate 260,927,482 of CM031237.1, forward strand.
TCTCTTTCCTTAGCATAAGTATAAACATGATTGCTAATATGGAGTAGTTTTTTTACCAATTCAATTTTTTTACTGCTTGAAGGACCCTTTGGGAGGGGAAGGGTAAATTGATGGGGTAAAGTGGATTTTTAGTTCTGATTTTCTACACTTAGAAATGGTGGTGGGGAAATGGAGTCGGGGTAAGGGGAGTAGGGGCATCTAGGATTGAATGATGATGGAAAAGACAATGTCGATGAAGTAGTAGGATGAGGCCTTGGTGAAGGGGGTGGCACAAGTGTGGTTTTGAAACTCAAGAATAGAGCGTTCTAAGGATTTTAAGAGATAATGCGGAAAGCTAACATGTAAATTCCTTCTAAAATGATTTAGGAAAACAAAATGTTTAAGAGGAACCATCACATATCTACCTTCTAAAGTGACATACCTGACAATCATCCTTGCAATTTTGTTGAAGGGCTCTGGAATGGAGGTCACTTTTATACTGCCGCAACAAACTCAATATTTTCTCCATCTATAAGGAATTTCTTGGCTTCAATATTCTTGTCAACCCTTTTACTGAAGAATCTAGCCCCTTCTAAGCTCAGCCCGTGACCTCAACAATAAGCTCTTCAGTGATTTTAACGCATATCTCCCCATATTCAACCATCACTTATTTCCATCTAGTCATGAATTGAATAGAGATGTCTTCAATGTGACCCTGCATTTTTTCAATGAGGTTAGAGCCCACCCATTTGCAAATAAGTCCATAGGATCGCATCCTCCTTGAGGCCGAGTTGAAAATGGGTTTCGTTTCTCACAGAGGTCCACCCATTTTTCTATTGTTATTTCTTTGATTCCCAACTGCAATGCTTCTTCCCAAAATTGATTTTCAACGGTGCCTTTGCATACCCAAAAAGTGTGTGAAGTGTGGGTGATGTTAATGACCCTACGTACGAAGGAGATAATCACTCTCAAAGCGATGGAGGAGGACTCCTTAATGATGATTTTTTATATCATATATATCCTTGATGATGACATTATGTACCTTACTAGGGAGAATGTCATCACTAAACTATTTTTGCATGCTATTACTAACACCATAGTTAGCAAGACTATCCACCACTTTGTTTCCTTCACGATAGGTATTGATGATTTGACAAGTTGCAAAATATTTACAAATCTCAATAGATTCATAAATGAAACACCTAATAGTCGATCTAGGGGGTTAAACTTGATTTAGGAGGTTTATTATGTTCAACGAGTCTCCTTTAATTACAATATTGGAAATATTGCAATCCCTTACAAGCCTTATCCCCCATAATGTTGTCAGGGCTTTAGAATAGTGATTTGTTTGGTGGCCCATTTTTCTTGCAAATGTAGAAAGAAGACAACCTTTGTTTTCAATGATCACCCCACCTCCTCGATTCCCCAAGATTTCCTTTGGAAGCTCCATCAAAATTCAACTTGTACCATAAGGTGGGTGGCCGAATCAAGGAACTGTCGATATGTCAATGCTATTTTGATCATCCCTATGTATGTTTTCAGTATTAATCTTCCAAGTAGCAAGTATATGTTCTTATGCCTTGGGTATGGTCTATTTTTGGAGGCCTAAACCTTTCAATTTTATCCTTGACATCAATAAAAATTTCCTTAAATATCTTATTGCATACCTATCTGTTATTCCTAAAAATTATATCATTTCTGGTTTTCCACAATCTCCATATGGTATGAGGTAGGACCAAATTCCATAATCTTCTTATCATGCAATTTTTATATGGTGGATCCCATTGCTCCCAGGTCTGCAAGAAGGTATTAGGAAGGGTCCAATGCAGATTGAAATTTGCAAAGATAAGACTCCAAACCTTTGAAGCATATTCACAATGCAAGAAAAGATGTTTGATGTCTTCAGCCTCTTTTTTGCACATGCAACACCTATTGGGCATAATGAAACCCTTTTTGATTAGATTATCATTAGTGAGAATCTTTCCTTTTAAAACAAGCCACAGAAAGAAATTAACTTTTGGGGTTAACTCAGGCATCCAAATTTTACTCAGTTTATATCACTTTGATTACTATAAAAAAGCAATTGTATCCCAATTTGACAGTATAGTCCCCATCAAAAGAATCAACCCATATGAGCTCATCCTTGCTATCCTTTTGATTAAGAGGAATGAGAGAAAGTTGTTGTGCAAAGAGGAGACATAAAGTTGTAAATTTTCCTTATCCACTTTGAGTTGTTTCCAATTTTAGTAAAGTTAACAATTTAATTTTTAATATATTAACATTTTAGTAAAGTTAATTTTTAATATATTATTATTTTATAATTTTAGAGGATGTTGTTTAAGGAGAGACAATCATATAAAATGTGTGACTTACAAAATGACAAAGATATAAAATTAATTTTAAATTTTTATTATTAACTTGATCTTTAAATGGTAGTTTTTTGTTTAGAAATCATAGAAAACGTGTGATTTAAGAGATGATAAAGAAAAAAATTATTTGAATTTTTTGTTATTTACCTTTTTACCTTTATTATTATTATTATTATTTAACCATTTCAAGATAGAATATGGTTTATAGGAGACAATCATATAAAACACACTATGAGACTTGGGAGATGTCTACAAGATGGGTCTATGTACTCAATTTTTAAGAGACGTGAGAGATGCATGAACCTAGGAGATGTCTCATATATACATCATAAGTACAAAGGGAGGCATATCTAGGTTTCTATGTTAAAATTTAAAATTGTTTTTACAAGAAATTGAAGATTTTCAAACATGAGAATATACAATCAATAGAATATGTACATAACTCAAGTATAATAGGTACATAACTAAAATTATATATATATATATATTTCACCTTTCAATTTTTAGTTGTCGAAATTCTAATCTCCTTTTTTAGGGTCACTAACATAATATTCATCTTCACTTCCATGTTAACTAATTTTATGAAACATTATTCTCTAGGGTCATAACTCTTAAGTTTCCTCCATTATCACACAACTCATAGTATCCCCTTAATTTCTCTAGGATTTTTAAAACTCAACTAAGAATTGCACTTACCAAACATGAGAGTTGTGCATTAATACAATACTCGAAAGAAAACCATGACAAACTAATCATTAATTACAAAATTGTGCCAAGAAAACATACCCAAAAAATCCATGATTATTCTCTCGACAACCATTTGTCTTACCTATTATTTTACTTTAGCGTTTATGAATGTTAAATATGCTAATGAATTTAGTTAAATTGAAAAAATTAAAAATCACAAACATACTAACAACTTAGTCTTTTCCAAAAATATATATCCTCGAACCATTAAGATTTCAAGTCACTTTACTTATCCATTGATCAAGGTAATGTCTCTAATTCTATGTGGTGATCCACATCAAATTTTCAAACTCAAAAAAAGAGGATGACATCAACACCAAAAATAGCTTCCTACTCACTTGAAATCTATTCAAAGTGTTGTATCGATGATCATATCAACAATTCCACTCACTTGATGGTGTAAGTGTTGGAACTCCTTAACATATACAATATTTGTCTTCTTTATTATATGTACCACATAAAACCATAGTTCGATCATTTATAGGACTATTCCTTCATGAAATTTAACTAGAAATAAAGAGTTACATATACAAGAACAACCATTTCATCTATTTGATTCCTTGAAAAATCTTGATCATAGATTAAGTCATGTAAATGAGCAACCCTAAAAAATTCCATAAGATTTCTTATGCCATTATGTGGTAATCTTGGTATACATTGAACATATATAATTAAATTGGGGTAGATGGATAAGCATTCATCTATTTCCACACAATGCCATTTACAAGAAAATTTAAATTAATGAAATACAATTATACATCTCTCATGATTGAATGATATCAATGCATTTGATTTCTTACCAATGTCTTATTCATATTTATAATTTTCTATTTTATGAATAAGAAATATGAATTTGAATAAATTAGAATATTTTCCATCAAATACTATGGGATTAGGATGTACAATTGTGCCAAAATCTTTTATTTCGTGATTATTATCTTGAACATAATATTTAAAAATAAGTGTGTGACATGTTTTGCTCTACGTATACCTAGTTTTTTATCATAACTAATATTTATATTTTATTAATTTTAATCAATAAACTAACAACAATAATAAAAATAAGAACTTGTGGAGATATAAATCACTACGGTAAAAGAGGGCCAAAAAGAGTCAAATGCCTCATATAACAAATCTCAATATGAAGACGTAAATTTTAATGGAAATGTGCCACTTGAAAGCGAAACTAAATGGACCTAGAAATTTTGTATAGAAAATTTTATAAGACGGACCTCAAATATGAAAAGGGGTCTATTAAAAAGAGTAACATAAATGTCAAAAATATGAACACATTAGAGGGATTTGATCTTAAGAAAACAAATAATATATCTTAAAACTTCTCATATCAAACAAAATATTATTTAAATTACAACTAATAAGATTAATTGACATTAAAATATTAAATAGTTAATAATATTTTATTTTATATTATTTAAATTAAATTAATAGTATTATTTAAATTACAATAAATAATATTAACTTATATTACAATATAATTACTAGATTTTTGTTTTTGCATTATAGATTTCTAATTCATTGTATTTGCATTGTGTAATTTTTCAATACCATATATTCCAATATTTCAAAGGTGTGTAGTGACTACCACTATAAATAATTTCTAGGGCTATGAGAGAATCTTTAAGCGAGTCTCATTTCTTAAAAGTTCACAATTTTGGAAGGATATGTGGTTACGTAATTTCCCAATTATGTGATAAATAAATAAATAATGTTAATGTTATTGTCAAAATACGGGCCTTCAAAGGCATCTCAAGCTGATGTAGGTTGTGCTTATCACTAAAAACAAAACCCTCTGATTTTCATGCCTATGTGAATGAGAAACCGGTGTTTTTGGGTAATATGGGACCATCTTTGAAGTTGTGGGACTTGTTACTTGAGATGGACCTCCAGAGAAGGTTGGTTCCTCTACCTAAACCTAACACTAAACTACTCCTAATGAAGGAAATGCAACTAACTAATCCTAATCTATCAATTCTAAGGGACCAAGGAGAGAGAGAGTGCATGAAAAAGGGAAATCCTACACTAGTAGAGGTGATAACACCAAGAAAAGAGGAGGTGTGGCCACTTCAAAATGAATGAAAAAAATGGAGATGGAGAGGGTGGACAAAGCACCATAGACCATAACAACACTCAATACACCAATTTCATAAGCACAAAATTATTCAAGCTTGCAATGAGAACAAAAAAATGCACATAATACCTAGAAACATGAATAAATGCAAGATAAAGTAGTAAAAAACCAAGCTATGGCAGTGAAACAACCATAAAACTTGATTTTATTGCTTCAGAAGTTTGCACAATACATCATAATGGAGGTAGAAGGCATGATTCATCATTAAAATGCTCAAAAATGAGGCTTAGAGCTCCAAAATCCACCCTAGTAGTTGAGAAGAAGAGATCACAACATTCCAAAATGTCCAACCACAACAAAAATGAGTTCTCTTTTACATATATAGAAGTTTAGAAGAGAAAAATAGAAAGGGAACATGAAATTTGGGCTTTACTAACAAACAAAGGGTAGTAAATGCCTACAAAAAATCATGTAGATGCCTATAAACTCATTCCTTCATTGTACCGTTATTTTTGGAAGAAGAAAATTCCCCCATGTCTTCATTAATGTCTCTTTTACCCACTTGAAACATGTTCATTTGGATTAGAGATATTTTCACCTTTTTCACCCACTAACTCTGCATAATCCTTATTTTTTATGATTTATGAGTGTAGAGGAGATAAATATGAATCAACAATTATATTTTTATCAAATTTGGTGGATGTGGGAAGGAGTTATGGAAATTGGGTTTGGGTTCTCTATTTCACCCATTTCTTAGTTTTTGGGCTTGTTCCTCTATTTTGTGCGTAGTTTCGCACTATATTGTCGTAACCTTTACCTCTTTTCCTTTGTATTTCAATGAATGCGGGTGATTCGGGCTCGTGTGGAACTCATGGAATAGGTCATTTGTTTTCTAGATTCTTGCATTCCCCATAGTTTTTATCTCCCCACACTCCATTATTTCCCTTCCCCGCCTCCTTTACTTTATCTTTCAAGCGGTTGTTTTCTATGTGGAGAACTATTTCCTTGATAGAACTAGTTCCTCGGGTTTCATAGTTCTTTGTGAGCCCATATGGCCCACATCACACCATGCCCCTGTTGCATTTAATGTAGATTTTAATACCTCGTGGGAACAATGTTCTTTGGTAATATTTTTCCATGCGGCCTTGTTTCGCATGCACCTCACATTCTTTGCACCTGAACCTCGGACCCTAGTTTATCGTAGACATTTTGGCTTTGCGTGTGGAATTGGTGACCTCGTGAAACCATTCTATTTGGGATTCTGATCCCACACTGACCATTGATCCACCGTAATAAATGCCACCATGTTGTGCGAAGCTTCTTCATCCCCAGGAGAAATTTGACTGCTAGGAACAAGTTCCATAGGGCCTGAAAACATGCTTTCACTGCAATCTATTATATCTACTCAAATAATTTACACCGTGGTTCCCAAACAAGTACGTGGAACCTTAGTTCCACCCACAATGGTTCCATATGCACCCCTTGAGTCCATAATACATTAAAATAAGCATTTTTCCATTTTTCTCAAATTTCTCATTTTTCCCTAACTCTTGGATTTTCATGGACTAAGGAGTTAAAGAAAAAGGAGTGGAGTGCTCCTAAAGAATTTTTCCCAATTTTATCCATATTTTTCTCAAATTTGGCTAAGTATTGGACTGAAGCAAAGGGAAATGCCTTAAAATGATTATAAGTGCCCTAAAACATGAAATTTACTTGTTTTCTCCAGATTCTCCATTAAAGCTCACTGACCTTTCCAACTCCATTTTTTACAAGTTGTCTACTTTTAATAGGGGTAAAAATGAATAATAATTTGGTGGTTCACCGGGACATCTACCTACTAGATGAGTTTATAAGGGGCCTTGAAGCATCCATTAGGCATAGAGTCAACTTGATAATCTAAACTACGATATGAAACTTTGAAATTCTGCTCTTTAAGACCATTTAAAGTGGTGCTTAAACCTATTATTGATCTTTCTTGAATTTTCCATTGTTATAAGAAATATTTTGAATTTTATTTGAGTGGAAAATTGTTTTGATTATGAAATCTGATTTTTCTTCCTCATTTGTTCCCTCTCTAAAACAATTTGCTAAGGCAAGGATGAACACCTGAAGCTTTCTCAAAATCTGATATCTACCAAGTTTAAAGGACCAAACTGATTGATTTCTTGACAAAGATGAATTATTGTAGAGTTTTGGATGACATGTTGATTTGGATACACTTGGAACTACCTACAAGAACTGATTTCCCCATGCACACTGCCTCTTCCAGATGGCCCATGCAACAACAACAGAGTAAAAATTATGTACAAATATGGAAAATCATACATGTTCCAAATAGAAACATTTAGAGTGTACACAAGAACTTTTTTTCTCAAAACAAACCTATGCTAACCTACTCTAACCAAAGGCAATGAAAAATTAAAAAATCCTACAACTAAGCAGGAGAAATAGCTTCCCTTCCTCTCAAATTGGGACCATGTGACTAATTTTGCACTGAACATGGTCATAAGTAAGAGTGAAAAATTGACTAGAAGTTGATTCTTCACTCTATCCATCAAGGTATCAACTAGAAACAAAAAAATACATCTTTTAGTTGCTCTGTATTTAGATTTAAGAGGTATTACAACTGATCCTTGGAACTTTGAAGTTCTTCCTCATGCTCGAAAGTAAGCATGACTAGTGAAAACTCTAATTATGGATCCAAAATAGCTAGGTATCTGATTGGGCATGGTTTTATCCTTGAAGTTTTCCCATTTTTATGAAGCTCAACTCCATGGATTGATTCATCCTATAAATTTCCTGAAAAAGGTGACTTCTTGCATGTTGATTCAAACCTTGTTATTTATCTACAAATACCTCATTATCTTCCTTGATGACTAATTTCGTATTGTTGTCATCATCCTTCTTCCTTTCTCCTCATCATCCAACATGAAGTTTAGAAGATATAACCCCTTCATTTCTTTATCATGAGGATTTTGTTGTGGGCGAAGGATCTTCTTGAACATTATCTTCCATGACATGAGGCTCTTTGTGTTGGAAGATAGGTGGTGGAACAAAAAAATTGGTAAGTTTAATGGGCTCTTATTCACCAATACAATCCTCCAAATCTGATAAGAATTCAACCTCTTATTTTCCAACTATGCCAAAGGATTTACCTCCTCCATGATGGATTTTGATTTTGCAATTAGCTCACTATGGGCCTCCTCATCCTCAAACAATTTTTTTTTAGAGCTCAACTCATCCAAAAATTTATATTTTTAAAGGATGAAGTGGAAGAAGGATATGAAATTTCCTCTATAACCTGCTCTTCACTCAAGACCTCAAATTTGATTTTCTCTTCTCCATGGCATGAAGTTCCTTGTGGTGTGTTGCAACATTTGAATATTTTATTAATGGATCAATGTAACCTTTAAAAATGCAAAGTAAGCTCAAACATGTAAGATAATGGGGATCACTTCTTTCTATTGAAACATCTTGCACACTTAGGAACCTCCTTCCTTTGCTGATTCTTGTAGGGATAAAACAAAAGCCTTTATGAATATGGTGCCATCATGCACACTACACTTAGATAACAAGGAATACTAGTCACCTTCTTCTTATTATTGTTCTTACAGTAGAATCAGTCTCCACCTTGTGTTCTTCGACCTCAACCTCTTTTGAAGGATTATTCATCAGTGGCATTTGACTGAATTGAAACTTGGAAGCCCAATTCTTCAAATTTTGGATGAGTTCTTCTCTACTAAGCTCTTTAATTTTCTTCCCTCATTGACTAACTTTATGATTTTTTTCTTCCCAAATTAGATTCGGGAAAGCAGAGGAGGGGGTGGGTTGGGTATTAACTATCTTTTTCAATGTTTTTCGTGGAAGGGAAGGTTTTGAAACTTCTTGTGGAGGGGATGAAGTTTTGGAAGGGAAAATGGAAAAGAATTGAAGATGGGGTGGAAGATAAGAGGATGGAGAAATGTAATTCATAATGGGGGCAACATATAGAAAGTTAGGGAAATAAAAATCAAGGCGATAGATGGTGTAGGTTGGAGAAGAAGAATGAGAGGGATATGAGATGGTGTAGGTTGAGAAGAAGAATGAGAGGGATATGAGATGGTAGTGTAGGAATTCCCCATTGATTGGGATGCTAGAACTAGATTCATGAGCCTCCATCTTTTTAACCCACTCTGCAACTTGAGTCATTATTTTGATTATAAACTACAACTTTTGTTGAGGATTAAACTTACTTGGTATGGGTCAATCCATGGATAAGGAATCTTGAAACCTATCTTGGATTGTCTTCTCAATCCTCATCTACACCATGCTCATCTCCAAATCTTTAATCTTTCTCTGCAAATTAACATTTCCATGTGTAGGAAGGCCTATGAAATCTACATACTCTTTCCCTTGAAAAATCCTTAGTTTAGTGAATGACCAATATTACTTACATTTGGCTAATAGGGGATTGCCTACTAAATTTGATTTTTCCCCATATCTATTCTAGAAGTGAGTTATAACATATTAGAGATGGATTTGAATGGAATTCCTACTAAAAATGGGAATTGCATGATGGAAATGAAGTCATGATTGCATAATTTCATGAATAGAAGGAAGTGGAAAGATATGGGAAGAAAAATGGATTGGAAGGGAAGGTCTAAAACTCATAAATGGGTTGTTTTGGATTAGTGGAGTCACCGGATGTGCTTTGAACATGCCTCAAATGCTAGATTTATAAATAACACATAAAATTTATAAAATGAAGATGTAAAGCTCCTCAATCTAGTCTCATTAGGCATGCCAAAACTATTATCACCAAAAAACAACACCCTCTAATTTTTCATGTCTGTGTGAATGAGAAACCAATGTTTTTGGGTAACATGGGACAATCTCTAAAGTTGTGGGACTTTCTACTTGAGATGGACCTCTATTACAATAAGTAATACCATAAGCTCTCATGCGCATCAGATCTGGCAGCATAACCTCACAATAATTCATATCTAGTTCTCACATATTCCTCCTATTCTACGTAGATCACTACATATTTATAAGGGTGGGGACTTTCCCTTCACCACTTGCATAATTCCCAAAATAGGTCGCATGCTGAAAATAGCCATGTGCCTTTACAATAATAGCCACACATGCAAGTGCACTAACAATAGATCTCTTCTAGTTAACTAGGTAGTAGAAATTCTATTATTAGCCCTTGAACCCATGCAAAGTGCTTAGTATAGCCACTCTTCCAATAATAGCCCATGCATGTCACGCAAGTCTTTATCCGGTTTGTGTGCTCTACACACGCTATCTCCAAAAATAGCCCGTACATGTGAAAATGGCTAAGTCCCGAATCTTCCCTTGTCTTTTGTGTGTGTGTCCTTCCCTATCCTTCCGTGCCTTTGACTATGCTTTACTCTACATGTGAATCTTTTGTGTGCCCTCTCCTTAATATCATACTCTTGTCACTCAACATTACCCCACACTAAACTGCATTTCCCCCGAAATGGTTGCTCTTTGAATAATAAAGAATAAAGAATGGAAAGAAATGAAATAATTTTACATAAAGAATGAACTCTCACTATGCAACATCCTCTATGTCTCAACTGGAAAAGAATTAATTCTGGATATTCTTCTTTTATCTCTGCTTCCAAGGTCTTCATTCGGTTAGTGACTTTCTTCTCTGGAATGTCCATTGCAATAGACTCCAACTCATCTTGGGAAATTTCTCCCTTCTCATTTTGTAACACTAGAACAATGTTGGACATAGCAGACATTCTTCCTTCTAACAGATCCATCTTTTGTGCTATACATTTTCCAATCTCATCCAATTTTTCCTTATGGGGGTCTGTATGTTGCTGCTGCAAGGGCCTCGCACTTTTTTTGCTTGACTAGTGCCAATATTTTCGCATGCATCCCAATGTCTCATCCTTCATTTCCTTTAGGACTTCATTGTCTTCTACTATTGTCCTGATCCTTATTACTACCTCTGGAGCTGCACATATGTTCAGTTCTTGGTCCACTTTCTTCAGCTCCTCCTACAAGGTTTGAAGCAATGCCTCGTATGATGAAATATTTCTAACTACTGAAGCCTTTTCCCTCTCTCTGCTTCCTGCTTAGGGTCCTTTGGTGTTGGCATCCAAACTGGTCCATCCTCAAGCACCAAATCAACTAAGGTACGCACATAGTGCATAGCCGAAGGGAAATTTTTGGGTACCTTGGGCTCTAAGTGTGGTCTTGCTTGGAGGACATGATCCCGATCTCCTCTGCCATGCCTTGATAAGAACCCCATTCTTCTTTTTTTCTCTAGGTCCTTCTCTCCTTTCAGAACATGTGATCTCTACATCTTTGGCTTTGTTATCTTCTTAGTGCTTTAATATCTTCTCTTAGTGCTTTAATGGTGGAAGCTTTATCTACATTCTATGCTGCCACCTCTGTAGACACCTTCACTAAGGCATTACTCACTGTTCATCAAGACATAACCATGGGTTTGATGGTTATATGTTTTTTTGTGGTGCCTTTCTCATTCTCCTTGACACACAGGACTCTTCACACACATCAAAATTAGGCTCGTCCATGTGAGTTTGCATGGACCATGAAAATTGTTTCCTCGTGTGTGGTTGCCATGTCAGGGTCCATCAACTCCCATCCATATAAGTCCTTAAGGCCCACTATATTCTAAATCATGCGTGGACAATTTTACTTGTGTCCTCTTCATAACCCATGACTGGTGCAACATACTCTCCACTTCCCTCCTTGATCTTGGCCCCTTAGGAACTTGAGCCAAGGTTTGGAGTTGGATCCTCTATGTCTGAGTAGTATCTTGCTCTATTTCTCTGGATTTTATACCCCTTCTTCTTCAACCTTCATTTCTTCATCCTTGGGCTCTTCCACATCCTCTGGTTGTATAGGAGATCCAGTGCACTCTCTTCAGACTCTTCCACCTCCTCATTCAACTTCAATTTTCTCCTTCTCTTCTTAGTTGTCTCCTTCTATGGAGAGAGTCATGGTGATCTCCATATACTGATTATTTTGGAGTAGCACCTTGAGTTCTTGTTCATTTGAACACCCTCTTAAAGTGGTGTTCTTCAGGGTCTGCTCCTACTTCCAATTCTTCATCTCCTTCTTCTTGTGCCTGGGGTGGAGTACTTGCGCTCAAACTTCTACCCTATCGAGGGTTACCTCCATCCTCTATGTACCAAGCCACCACTTATCTTCATGCTCTTCCTCCTCATCATCTACCTCTATAGGTTAGTGGGCTTCAGAGCTGGTACATTCTCCATTGTATGCTTACCCTTAGGTGGCCTGGGAGTGTGAACTCATTCTCCACATATTTTTTACCCTCCAACTTAGGCTTAAGATGAAGGTATATAAGTGTGGCTCCACTGTCTCCAATCACCAAACTCATAGGCTTCATGCTTATCATGTCTAAAATTAGCCTCTCAATGTAGGTAGTCTGACCTGGATATACATATGTCTTTTGTAGTGTGTGGTAGTCATAGTCTACCTTATCTATGCAAAAAATTTAGGCATCACACATTAGTAAAATGATGGATTGATGCCTAGAAGTAGCAGTGTTGTGAAGGCATATGATAGTTTACACTAGGGGCTCCAAGTCCCATCCTTCATTAAAATCATGTGATGTAGAAGTGTTGATATACACATGAACTGCACTACCTTTCCCACCACCAAAGGTAACTCCTTGGGGATGTGCCACTCCTCTTCAAATGTCCACATGGAGCTGTCATACCACATCTCCACCCTCTGCTTGAATGGCCCACTCATTGACCCTTCACACAAGTACTTGTCAAATATTTCCGCAAGGGACTTTTTTTGCATGGGGTACTCCCAGATCTTGTTCTTTGGCCCATCGGGCACTCGATCTCCATAAATACAAGGGATAATAGGATAGTGCCAAAACTAATTTTCTCACTGTGTGTGCTTCCTCGATGATAGTTTCCACAATGTAGCTTGATATGTTGTAAATTATTCCCTGTGACATTCTCCTTGTAATGTGTAGCCACATTGTATTCACTATGACCATCTCTCTTGATCATTCAATTTGGTCACTAGATGTGCATTGCTACTTCTGTACCATTGGGTACTTCTTCAATTTTTTGATATCCATTCCACGTGGACCCTTGGTATACCCTAACTCCTTCCGTGTCTCAAGATTTTTGCTTTATCTATCAAGTCACTATTTAGATCCACTCATGTGCCCTTTAATCTTGTTATAGTTGAAATCAAAGTGGTTGTAATCCTTACCCTATCATCGGTGAAATAGAAAAAGTCTTCATGTACCCTACTCATCAACCACTGGTACAAAGGTTCATATTTTCCAAAATATGGGAGCTCGTACAACTGGTAGACTCCAATCTACTTTAGAAACTTCTCTCAAAGCATCATCATACACTGGCATGTCCTCTATTGTGTGCACTTGTTTGTCTTGTACTCAACAACGTGCATCTAATTCCTTTTTATTATCGATGTGTGGTGGTTGTAATCACTTATCTTGCACTTACGGACATGAGAATCCCATTCTTGTCCCACTATCATGCCTTCTGGGTATTGCATCTCGAGAAATTACTCTCGGGAGAAATTTCAACCTCTACTTCCACTTTCTTCTTTCCCTTTGGCTCCTACGGTAGGTGCTTTCTTTGGTGCCATCTATAAATCACAACTTTTTATCCTCTGTAGTGTGCAAATGCTTGCCTTCTACCTTCTGTAATGAGAAATTCCAAACCCTAGCTTGAATCTGCATGTGCCCTAGTTGAAATCATGTGCCCTAGCTCTTTTCACAATGCACTCTGCTTCACTCAAACCCTTCACCAATGGGGATGTAAGCTTCTCTATGCACAAATATTCTCTCCGTCTGGTTTCACACTCTCTGCACCTCAACATGATTCTCTCAACTCATTTTGCACTTAGCTCATTCAAATTTTTGTGATTTACAATGGTAAAAATGAACTCGTATCCCTTCCTTATATAGATTTTGAAAAATTTAGTGCATTTATTGCTCCTTCACCTACCAAAAATCCTCATTAATTGACCCTTTCACATTTTTTTCTGTGTGGTACATCTTCGTGCCTCAATTTATAACCTTTTAGCATGCCTTCCTACCTTTTGGCTACAGACTTCTCTTCATGCATGCTTCCATGCTGAGTACCTCATCATTGTGCCTTCTCTTGGTAGTCTCCATGGCCATTGCTTACCTCGTGTTATATTGTTCCTTCATTTATCTCCATCTATGGTCCTTATTTGGAAATATTTTATCCACCAACTCTTCAAACTTGAATAACACTGTAGTAGTTTGTTCCTTTATGTGTACCCATTTTTCAATAACCACCCCACACAAATGGTATGTGTAGTCCTCTGCGCATAAAAATACTGCAAATGGTAATTAGCTTCTAGCGTGCAAACACACTTATTTCACAAAACACCAACTAAATTGACAAAGCACATAAGATGAAGAAGGAAATACATTAAGGGAATACATAATTGAAAACCTAATCTAAATGGAAACATTGCCTTATTACAAACACCAAGAAGACTTATTTATAGTAGGGCTTCAGCCTACTCCGTTGAAGTAACCGGGTAACTGTATTCCATCAAGCATTTCTAACTGACAAGCTCTATGTTTCAAGTATGTAAGTGATAACATATGGTCCTAACCAATGTACTTTGAGTTTTCTGGATGGCGCAGAAACTTAGAATCATAAAGAAGCACCATTTATCCTATCTCAAGATTTTTGTCCTTGATGTGCCTATCATGCCATGCTTTTTACCTGGATTTTTCTTGCTTTTGACTCCAGCGTGTTATTTCTCATCACTCATCAACTTAATCAAATTTTCAATTCATTCTTATAATGCTTTTCATCAGCTAGACCTCAGCATGTGTAATATACAAAGAAGGTAACATGAATTCCATAGGAAGAACTGCTTCTACATGCCAAACACCAATTGAAAGGGTGTGGCCTTGTTTAACCACTTGTATGTTGTTCTATATGCCCAAAGTACACTGAAAAAACTTTATCATCCCAATCCTTTCTTCCAACATCACAATTTTTTTTTGTCAATGTCTAGCTCAAAATCTTGTTGAAAGCCTCAATAGTCCCATTTTCTTGAGGATGATATGGTGTAGTCTTATGGTGTGCAATCATGAATTCATCAATAGAATTTGATTGTCTCATTCAAAAAATGTGTGCCCCTATCACTTGGTCAAACTCAATGGGCATCCATACCTTGTAATAATATTTTCCCATAGAAACCTGGTTGTTGTAGTTGTTGTACAATCCTTTGTAGGTGTTGCTTCTACCCACCTTGTCAGATAATCTATGCAAGTGATGATATAGCATGATCTAGTCCTACTGTGTGGCTGGTGAAATAGGACCCACAAAATCTATAGCCCATTTCTCAAATGGTTTGCACTAGTAATAGGTCTTAAAGGCATTTCATCTCTTTGACCTAGTTTTCCAAGGCATTGACAGTGATCACAAGCCTTGCAATATGCCTTACAATCTTTATACAGGGTCTCCCACCATAATCCAGTGAGTAGAATCTTGTGTGTGCAGTGGCATCACCTACATAGTGCCCCCTGCAATACCACCATGAGCCTCCTCCATGATATATGTGCACTCATGTTCTAGTACACACAGCGACATAATACTTCATCCCTAACCTAACTTGTATATAGGTCACCACTAATCAACATAAATGGTGCCACGTGAATGGTAAGTTTTTTTCTCTAAGGATTTCATCCTTCTGGCACCATACCTATGTTCGTAGAAAGACAACAATGTCCTCTAATTCCGATGGTGTGCATTGTAACCTATATAACTATGCATCGGGCATGGTATCTTCAATTTCCTGTGCTTCTTCTCCGACTGTATTATGGATAGATGATCCAGTCCAGAATTACTTTCCCTGGTTTTACCACAATTGTGAAATCAAATTCTTGGAATAAGAGTACCCATCATGCATATGTGCCCCTATAAAATGGGCTTGTTTACCAAATACTTCAATGCCATGTGATCGGTATAGAATACAAATGGTGTTGCTAGTAGGTATTATCTAAATTTATGTAGCACATAGATCATTGACAAAGCTTCACTCTGTAGTTGTATAATTCTTCTCTGCAGGAGTCAAATTTCTACTAGAAAAATAGATAGGATGATCTATAATACCTTCTCTAGGCTGAGCCAACACACCATGCCAATGGTCATGCTAGAGGCATCCACATGTACATGAAATGGTTGGTCCCATGAAGGAAAAAGTGAGAATAGGCATGTTGTAGTAAGTTTCTCCTTTAATGTCTCGAAATGTGTGTTGTTGTGGTTCTCCCAGTAGAATGTCCCTTTTCCTTTTAGTAACTCCTCCAAGGGTGTGAAAACCTTAGCATACCCCTTTATAAATTTTCTATAATACCCAGTGTGACCCAAGAATCCATGCACCTCACTTTGACTGGTAGGCTCTTCAGGCCGATAATGACTGCAACCTTAGTTGGATCAACCAACAAACCTTCCTTACAGATGATGTGCCCTAATAATGTTCCAAATGGTGTAGCAAATACACATTTCTTGATGTTCAAAGAGATGCTTAACTTGACGACATCTTTCAAACATTAAGCGTAAATTGTCACAATGATCCTTAACAAGTCCATACACCATCAATCATCTAAATAAACTGCAAGAAGTTGTGAATAAAATATTTGAATGCTTGAACAACTATGCATGAAAATACAACAGGCACATTTTTAGACCAAAAGGCATCACAGTATAGGAAAAACTTCCCCATTCAGTAGTAAAAGTAGTCTTTTCTGATCCTCTATGTAATCCTAACTGATGATACCCAAGAGAATCCATCTATAAATGAATAGATTTTTGCACCCTGCAATGCCTTCTAGTATTTCCTCGGTGAATGGCATAGGAAAGGGATCAGTCACACATGTAACATTCAGCTCCTGTAGTCCAGATCCTAATCCGACCATCCTTCTTGATATTGATCACCATTGGGCTAACCCATTCTGACTCATCTAGGGGCTTGATGATTCCAGACTTCAACATTTTGTCAATTTCTTCTTTGACCTTTTCATGCAAGTTGGGGTTCATCTGTAGGGTCTCTTTCTGATTAGGGTGCACACCTTCCTTAAGCTTTATCTTCATTTCTCCTAATGATTCATGCATGCCTTTGAGTTCATGGTATCCCCTAGGAAATAAGTCCTGATAATCTCATCGTAGTAACTCAATGATTTTTCCACTTCAGAGTCAGACCAATAGTCCCCAATTATGGCCTCCTTAGGCTCAACATCTGATCCAATATTCACTTTCTTTGTTTTCATAGGTTCATGATAGTGTGTGTGGTCTTATCTACCCTATCCAAAACCTCACGCCTACCTATTGAATGGTCTACATCCAGATTTTCTACTTCTTCATCATCCACTAAGTAGACCATCTTTCCTTTTTCCTTCTCAAGGAAAGTGTGCTTAAGTAGTGTGGCATCTGTCTCTTGTGTTTCTTCAAAAAAACACTCTCTGAGTCTTCTTCATCAAATAACTCCTGAATGAGTTCTTCCACCTTGGCACTATCTCCCATAGTTAAGCACTTTATAACCTTTAATGCCTCTTCTACTGGAGGTTTAGTAGAGAAATAGTCAAATGTCTGGATCATTCCTGTAATCAAATCCTGCCAATTTCTAGTCTCTCTATGGAGTTTCACATATACATACCAAGCATGCATGTGTAACCTTGTAAAGTGGAATAAAATTTGTGCACCCAGAGTGAAGGTGGTAAAGCTTCCTGCCCCTCTATCCAGAGTCTCTCACACACTGTTGAAATGTGGTGTTGAACAAGGTTGATTACCATGATAAGTGCAGATTTGAGTAGGTGCATTGCTCTGAAAACCTAGTAGAAAGAGAAATCCTAATTTCATTCCATCCTACAAGATTATCCTTGTGAACCACCCACCACAGTGCTTTTTGTCCCTTGTGTAGGGTATATGCTAGCATATTTCATCTCTCCAACTGGTCTATCCATTGTTCCTCCATGGCACGTAAAAACCATAGTAGGATCTCCTTCTCTAGTGTATCGAGGTACCGAGTTGTTACTTATTCTCTGATACAATGAGGTCTTTTTCCCCATGCAAAATGTGCTCTTTACTTTGTGCCCTACCAACTCATAAGTACTATGAGCCCAATTATCACAAGAAACACTTGTAGTATCACTAATAGACTGTGCATCTTCCCACTGAAGGATTCCTTCTTTAGATGGCTCAAGCACCTCTGGGTCTGGATGTGCGTACATAAATCCTATTCAGATCTTCCTCACTCAAAGGCTCAACATAGGGTGCAGATTTTCCATCTATTAAAGGGATAATAACTCTTTCCTCCTTGTTTTCAAAACTGATATAACCCTTGTTGAACCAAAGATCAACATTATTTGCATAGCACCAAGGTGCCCAAGTAGAGTTGGGAAGCTATCTACCTCTGCAAGTGCTAAAACCTCAAAATCCCAGTGAACTTGGCTCCTGTATGGTAATGGATGCATCTTTTAAAACTCGATGGGAGTGTCCTTTAGTTGGTTAGCCATGAACAATACATTGAAGATGGCTGCAATGGGGTCTCCCCATTTGTACCCATGCATCTAAAGTAAGAACATTGACTTTCACATGCCTGTATCAATCAATATATTACTCAAAATCCATCCATCCACAACAACATTTAGAGTGATTTCCTTGTCATAGTCTAAGCTATGAGGGGAATTTTGCATGTAGGATTTCATCCAGTCTCAATACTTGCGTGGAGTGTTTCCCTTTAGCCAATTCCCTAACAATGGAATGATATTCTCTTGGCACAACATCTTGCACACCTCTTTCAAGTCATCCATATCAGATTGGACCATCTCTGTTGCTTTCTTTTGCTCCATCTTCCGTGATTGCTCCTTTAAACATTGTATTTCACCCCTGAAATTTTTGAGTACCTCCATGGTTTCTTGATAAACCTCCTTCTGATGGATAGGATCTGGGTACCGTGCATGTAGAACCTCCTCCTTAGTGATGGTAGGCTTTGTAATGCTTTTTGTGTGCACTGCTTCAGCGTGGGTAGTGATCTTTATAGGAAATGCCTCGGATTCTGGTTCCAACTTGGGCATCCACTTGATTTTCCACAGTGCGTTGTATCCTAACCATCCCCTGCCTTTTTTTTTGCTTATTTATGCTTCTTACTAAGATGCTCATATAAGTCTGGGCATTCCTCATAACTATGATTCTTTCCATAGAAAGAACATGTAATATTCGAGGACATTTCATGCCTGTAGTGGTCAGGAGATCCACATGTATAACATGTTCCATGAGGAAACTCACCTCATCCACCACCATGGCCTCATCCTCCGAATCCACCATGGTATCCTTGACCTCTGCCATGACCTCCTTCAAAACACCCTTCATTTTGATCATAGCGTGTGCTTGATTGTGATCCCGATCTGATGCTCATTCTTCCTTTAGAGTTATCTGATACTCTTGTCTATCACACACCAATATCTATAGCATCATGGATCTGACCAATCAGTCTAGTAGTCTTTTCGTATCATGAGTTGTGGACCTATAAATTTTATAGTAGCAAGAGACGTTCTTCCTTATTATGTGTTGTAATAATGGGAAGTGGCTAGCATCATGGTTTAAATGACATATCTCATAGTCTAGCAATAATGAATGTATTGATCTATGTGGGGAAACTATCCTTGGTGTGACCTTCCACTTCACAATCTATACACCAAATCCCCATGTGTGTGTCTCATGTGTTGAATTTTTTCGATAGCTTCTCCAACTGTTTTTCCATAGCTGTGATATGTGCTTCCAAAAATGGGCTCACCCTAGTGTCTATACTTGACTACCTCAGCATGCGTAAAGCTACTTCAAGTGCTTTCATGTGGATCAAGTGTATGTCTTATGTGATAACACCCTTCTAAAAGGTGTAATCAGACCTCAATGAACCATTGTGCATGTTGGCTTGCATGAATATCATAAGAAAGCTTAGATAAAAGCATTTTGAAATGGGCATCATACTCTCTGACACTCTCAGTAGTGCCTTGCTTAATATCCTTGAGTGTGCTTATACTCTTCTACTCGAACTCAGGGATGTGAAACTCTTTAAGGAAAGCATATTTTAAATGCATAGTCTACACAAGTCTGATCAGGGTCAAACTTTTTGTACCAGTTGTGTGTGTGCCCTTGTAATGTAGTGGAAAATTGACTTTCCCTGCGCTCAGAAGTCATGATTCCTTTTGTGTGCCATAATATTTCACACATGTGCACATGTTCAACAACATCTTCTATGCCCCTATACTCTAGAAGATGAAGAGACATCTCCATATAAATATTTTGGGGTTGGTGTGGACCTTGCCCACTGATCAGAACCTCATGTGTTTCCTCTACCTCTAGAACCACCAGATCCACTAGAACTAGAACCACCTATACCTCTTGATCCTCCACCTATTTCAGAGATGGACCTAGAAGATGTACTTCCATGTGTCCCAATAGTAGTATTGAACTACACCCTATAGTCTGTGAAGTGTTACCACTCCCAGAAGTGAGTCCAAAATTTTGCACTTGAATTTTGTGTGGATGATGCACCTAAAAAGGTACCTCAAAAAACAATGAAGATGTTTTCCCTACCATCGATGTACTTCTATATGACTTACTCCTACTCTCCCACTACCTAAATTAGCTTGTTGATTTTTTCATACTAGATATTGGAAAACCAAGTGCAAGGGCAAGGTTTTAGGTAGATTCAGATGTGCACCCATGGCCCAGGTTGTCTCTCTTGGTGCTTCCATGTGAGGCCGAGGGGGTTCCCTATCATGCTTTCCCAAATGGGGAGTTCTGATGCTCTGGCTCCATGCCTTCTACGTGAGCTCAAATCCTTCGTGAGCCATCTCTCTCCTCAATGCCATTCACTCTGCAACATCCCTTGCTGCTTCTCTATCTCCCTCGTGTGCCTCATTATACTTAAGCCACCTTTCTTCTCTCTCCTTTCTACCACTAGGTTTTCCATCTTTCACCAAACCTGCTCTTCCCCCCCGTGGTGGGGTTTAGTTAGCCATCGGTTTGCTTTCCAAGTTAGGGTTACCATCAAGATTTTGATCACCAAGTGGAATGCCTTACAGGTAAGTTCCCTAGGATATCATAAAAAATGGAATTCCTAGCTACCTCTAGGAAAGAATAAGTGGAAATTGAGTACTCTAAGAATATAGTTGTTTAGAACACCATGAAACCAAGTATCCACAACATGTGTCCAAATCAGATCAGCATCATAGAGGGCCTAAAATTCTTCCTATGTCCAAACAAGTGTGTGATACCTCCAATCCCTTTTAGATGCATAAAAGAAACCACCACTCATATAGTTCTATTGGAAAAATAGTGAAGAATCTCTCATACAAAACTATCATACAGATTTTGTTCCACCCATGCATGCGTTAAACTCAGATCCGGTGTTGAACCTCCATGTGTATTCTTCTTCTAGATCATGTATCCACTCCTCAACACTTTTTAGGGTCAACCGGTATGTCTTCATCATGAACCATCTTGAAAACAACTGAAAAAGAGGTCCCGGAAATGGAACCAATGATGCAGCCTAGAATTTACTAGTAATAACCCAGGTGCGCATTGGCACATCACTCAGCCTAGACTGAGTGCTCACCCAAAGCATGTGCAAAGGTACCAGGCCCCTCTTTAGGGGGTTTTTTGTAGGATGTTAGCATGATGAAGACTTAATGCATTCAGATCCATAATTAATATAACATTCTATAGAGCATATTCCAGATCTAGATCTAAAGAGTAATAGATTTAAATAATACCCATAATGAAGTCAATCATGCAAGAACCAGTTATACTCATGATTAATACCTTGATTCAGCCAATACACTCCATTATATTAAACACAATAAATACACAGAAGCTTATTACAATAAGTAATACCATAAGCTCATGCATGCATCAGATTTGGCAACATAACCTCACAGTAATTCATATCTAGTTCTCACATACTCTATTCTATACAGATCACTACATATTTATAAGGGTGGGGACTTTCCCTTCACCACTTGCATAATTCCCAAAATAGGTCACATGCTGAAAATAGCCATGCCTTTACAATAATAGCCACACATGCAAGTGTGCTAACAATAGATCTCTTTTAGTTAACTGGTAGTAGCAATTCTATTATTAGCCTAAACCCATGAAAAGTGCTTAGTAGCCACTCTTCCAATAATAGCCCATGTGTGTCATGCAAGTCTTTAGAAAAACACAAGTAACCATCATAATGGAGGTAGAAGGTATGATTCATCATTACAATGCTAAAACATGAGGCTTGGATGTTAGGCTATGGAGCTAAATAGCTTCACTAGAGCATGCATTACAAATTGACTGGAAAACTTGTAACCGTCATTGGTCACCTATGACTAGCATCGATAAGGAAAGGAGGAACCAGCAGTGGTTAAGGCTAACTAACATCGGTTACCTATGTGGGAGTGTTTTAATTAACTCTTGGGAATTAGATCTATTTTTAGAATTAAAGTATATCTATTGATTGCAATTGTATGGCTAAGTGCCTTAATTTTATATACACCTATATAAGCATGAAAGCTAGGGTTTAGAAGTATAATTAAGAGAAGGATTGAATTAGATCCTTGATTCTCCTAGATTGAGAGGATGAAGATGAAGAAGAAGAAGAGAAAGAAAGAACAGGTTACATGAAGACAAAGTCTCCATGGAGAGAAGATGGATAGAAGAAAATAATAGGTACATCTGAATGGTGAGAAGAGGGTAACGTCTTCTACTATATTTTCTTTGTATAGTTATTGTCTCATTGTAATGGCTTGCATAGTATGCAAAGCACATAGAGTTTCTTCTTGTAGATCCACATGTTGGTGAGATCTTGTATTATAGATCTATGTATATCTAGTCTTGTATTACTGAGATCCATGAGATCATATTGTATTATTGATCCATGTAGATCTAGATATTTTAGAGGAGTTTGTCTTCATGTTTGCATGAGGTTATCTTTGTGATGGAGAGACAAACTTAATTCTTGGTGCATAGTCATGGTTACACATATGGTAGACCCATGTGAGAGGTCTTGTTTCAGATCCATAGAGAACTTGGTAGTAGTTCAGAGATGTAGTAGTTCCTAGTTATGTGAGATATGTTGGTGGTGTTTGGAGGCACAGGTTGTAGTGCACTCATGGAGATCCATTTAGAGATCTGGAGGAGAGGAGATACTCTTGGAGAGATGCATTATACTCTTGTATTGAAGAGTTGGTTTGTACTCTTGTTGTATTATATATATGAGATCTCTATCTTTGGTGGACGTAGCCCACATTGGGTGAACCACGGTACATGATGTGTTATGTGTGTGTACTTTGTTTTGATTTGGATTATTCTAGTTTATACTTCCATTGCTGTAGATTTTGGGGAATTTTTTAGATCCTATGTGCATGATTTTTTTATTATTAAATCATAGCACTATTCTCAGATCTCGAATTCCCAACATTGGAGCTCAAAAATCCACCCAACATATGAGAAGAAGAGAGAGAAACATTCCAAAATGTGCAACCACAAAAAAGTGAGCTCTCTTTTACATATATAGAAGTTTAGAAGAGAAAGAGAGAAAAGAAACTCAATATCCGGGCTTCACCAACCAATAAAGGGTCGTAAATTCTGTAAAATATCATGGAGACTCCTAAAACCCATTCCTTCATTGTATCATTACTTCTGGAAGAGGAAAAATCCCCATGTGTCTTCATTAATGTCTCTTTTACCCACCTCGAACATGTTCATTTGGAATGAGATAGTTTTTCACCCTTTTCACGACCAAATCTACCTACTTCTAATTTTTATGATTTTGAGTATAGAGGAGAGAAATATAAATCCAACGAGTATATTTTTATCAAATTTTGTGCACGTGGTAAGGATTTATGGAAATACGAGTTTGGGGTCTCCATTTCACCCATTACTCAATTTTTCGGGCTTGTTCCTCTAATATGTGCATAGTCCGCACTATACTAGCTTGTCCTTTACCTATTTTCATTTGGATTTTGGTGAATATGGATGATTCAAGCTCATTTGGAACTTGTGGAATGGGTCCTTTGTTCTCTGGATCCCCACGTTCCCCACATTTTCTTATCCCCGCACTCTATTGTTTATGTTCCTTGCCTCCTTTACATTATATCTCGAGTGGATGTTTTGTGTGGGCAACTAGTTCCCTAGGTTTCATAGTTCACCATGGGCCCATGTGGCCTACCCCATGCCATGCCCTCATTGCCTTTACTACAAATTTTAATACCACATGGGGAACAATGTTCCATGGGAAAATTGTTCCATGTAACCCTATTTCACCTGCACCTCATATTCTCTGCACCTTGAACCTAGGCCTGAATTTTACGGTGGACATTTTGGCTCCATGGGGAACTAGTGATCCCTCAAAACTATTCCACTTGGGCCTCCCGAGCCTAAAATCACTAATCCACCCACTATAAATACCGTCTATGTTGTTTGACTTCTTCATCCCAATAGAGAACCTTGACCCACCAGAACAACTTCCACTAGGCCCCCAAAACCCACTTTCTCTGCACTCTATTGTATCTCATCAAACCCTTTACATTACTGCTTCCAAACAAGGGTGGGGAGTATTAGTTCCACCCATAATGGTTCCATCCGCACCCCCTGAGATTGTAATACATTAAATAGGCAATTTTTCCATTTTTATCAATTTTCTCCAAGTTTTCCCCAACTCTTTGGATTTGTTTTGGGTGGGGAGTTAGAGAAATAGGAGTGGAGTGTCCCCAAAGACAAATTTTCCCTTTTTTTCAATACAAAAAACTCATTCTCTCCTTTGATGACTGATTTGTTTTATTGTTTTCATCCTCCTCCTTATTTTCCTCATCATCCACCATGAAGTTTGGAAGGTCAAACCCCATTCATTTCTTTCTCATGAGGATTGTTGTGTGTAGTAGGCTCTTCTTGAAAGTTATCTTCCATGTTATGAGGCTCTTTGTGTTGGAAGATAGGTGGTGGAACAACAAAAGTGGTAAGTTCAATGGGATTTTCTTCACCAACGCAATAATCCAAATCTGATAAGAAATCAACCTCTTCATTTTCTAGATGTTCCAAATACTTTTCCTCTATATGATGGCTAATGATTTTTCATTTAGTTCACCATGGGTCTCCTCATCCTCAAATGAAAACTTGGAGAGCTCAAACTTATCCAAAATTTAGATTCTTGAAAGGATGAAGAGGAAGAAGGATCTAAAATTTCCTTTATAACCTGCTCTTCACTCAAGACCTATGAATATGATTTGATCTCCTTCATGGAATGAAGCTCCTTGTGGTGAGTTGTAACATTGGAATATATTCTTAGTGGATAAATGCAACCTTATGTTATCCAAAATCCACCCCTCAAGGTAAATTTTGGTAACTTATGCAAATTCTTCAGGGTCAAGTAGGTTGAAATGGTTCGAGGAAAAAATTGTAAAAGATGCAATTTAAATTCGGTTTGTTTAGTGTTTGTGCGAGAAAAATTAGGTTTTTGGAGCCGTGCCGCATAGGTATGTGTGCGGGACGTCCGAGACCCAAAAGCCCAAAAAAGTCACAAAGATAGTGGGAATTGGAAAAATCAGACATTTTTGGTCCACATGGCCCGTGTAATGTTAGGATGTGGGACCCGCATAGCCGAAATGGTGAAAATGGAAAGAAAGTCGGTAAAGTTAGGTAAATTTGGATCGGGCGGTCCACGGGACATCGGGACATGAGTTCGTCACGAGCTGAAATCACCGCACCAAGAGTAAATAAAAAAATCAGGTTTTTGTAGCTCAAGCCGCATAGGTGTATGCGTGGGACATCCGGGACCCGAAAACCCAAAAAGGCCATGATCAAAGGGAGATGCGGAAAAAGTGGAGGTCAATGGCCATCGAGGCTGGTCAACTGGGGACATCTAGGACATCAAAACCTGATTTTTCCATGGAAGGAGGCTTGAGGGTGGATCAAGGTTTTTTTCTAGGACAGTTGGGACACCAGGACGTGAAATAGTTGATATGCCTGCATACAAAGGAAAATTCAATGTCTGACCCTCCCGAACTTCAAACGGCCATAAATTTTGACCCCGAGCTTTGATTTTCAAAAAATAGACTTTTAGAACAAGCACGGCATCCTTTATGCCACATTTATGAGGGTATCTTTATAAAAATAAAGGAAACTTCTTCAGCTCCATCAATCGGATGCTCATTCCCGTTAAATGACGAAATGCATGATGACCCAAAATAGCTTCCCCACTCGGGAAGGCCATAAATTTTGCATTTCTCAACGAAAATGCACAAAATTGGTACCATTGGAATCATGGTTCCAAGATAGATGTACATAAATTAAGAAATGCAAAATTTGTTGAATAATAGATGGAGATTTTTAAGAAAACGTCCCCATGCTCATAACAATGTTTTATTTGGTAGTTGGGATGCATTCAATGGAGCATGTGCTAACATTTATCATCACATGTTGTAAGTCAAGGGACAATATGGGGAGCCTTTTGCAAAAAGAACATCATTTCACTTCATTTACTACATCTTGCAAGTGGTTAAAGGACAGATTTTAGGATTTCCATTTTTCCCTCTCTCTCTTTCTTCTCAAATTTCTATAAATTGGAGTGTTGGGCTCATTGTAAGGAGAGATAGTTTTGTGTAACAAAAATCTATCAAAAATTGTTTTGTGAAGAAAATGAGCTAAAATCCCTTCTAGTGGACTCCTTGCATGGTGATCAGGCTTGTATTCTCGTAATATATTGGATTGTGCATACTTATGAAGCAATAGATGCAAGTTTGTGGATGTATCTTCCCCTGCCATGTTGGTTTGCATTCTCTTGCCCCTTCAATCTCATTGCATATATATTGTGTCTATTTTATGCTCTTGTAGGAATCCATCATCATTTTGTGTGTATGAAATATTTTTTGAATGCATTTGCTAGATTGTGGAGAACTATTATCACCCCTTCTAGTTTGCATTTTGCTTCTACTTTTCACACATTGGAAGACTATTCTCACTCTCCTTTTCTGGTGTATCACCGCTTTAGTGTAGGATTTTTTCATGCACTCTCTCTCCCTAGTCCCTTGGAAAGTTAGATTAGGATAAATAGTTTTCCTGCATTAGAGTAGATTGTGGCAGGTAGTTTAGGAGAAAGAACCAACTTTCTTTGGAGGTCTATCTCAAGAAGAAAGTCCCACAACTTGGAGATAGTACCCATGTTATCCAATCACATTGTGAGCTCAAGAAAACACACTTGTGCAAACCATAGGGTGTTTTTATTTAAAGATAAAACCTTCCAAAAGGGAAGCAAGCTCAAAACATGCAAGAAAATGGGGATCATTGCATTCTATCAAAACATCTTGCACACTTGGGAGGCTTTCTTCCTTTGCTAATTCTTGTGGGGATAGAATAAAAACTCTATGAATATGGTGCCATCATGCACACTACACTTAGCACAAGGCTGTAGTCACCTTCTTCTTATTCTTTTTCTTTTGTAGAATCGGTCCGCCTTCTATTCTTTAACCTTAACCTTGTTTGAAGGCCTAGTCATTAGTGACATTTGATTGAATTGAAACTTGGCAGCCCAATTCTTTAAATTTTGGACTAGTTATTCTCTACTGGGATCTTCAATTTTCTTCCCTCCTTGACTGATTTTATAATTTTGTTCCTCCCAAAATGTATTTGGGAAAGCAAGAGGATTGGTGGGCTGGGTCTTAACTGATTTTTAATGTTTGTGGTGGAAGGGAAGGTGTTAAATCTTATTGTGGAGGGGATTGATTTTTGAAGGGAAAAGGGAAGAGAATTGAAGATGTGGTGGAAGACAAGAGAATGGAGGAATGGAATTCATAATGGGGTAATGGTAGAAAGTTAAGGATATGAAACTTAGGTTGAGATGGTGTAAGTTGGGGAAGAGGAATTGAAGGGCTATGATATGGTAGTGTAGGAATTCCCCTTTAAAATGGATTCCTAGCACTAGATTTATGAGTCTCCATATTTTTGACCCACTTAACCACTTGACTCATTATTTTGATTATAAACTACAAATTTTGTTGAGGATTGAACTACCTTGGTATAGGTCCAGCCCACGGATAAGGAATCTTGAAATCCATCTTGGATGCATTCATTTTCTTCTCAATCCTCATATGCACCATGTTCAGCTCCAACTCTTGAATCTTTCTCTACAAATCAACATTTCCAAGTGTAGGTTGACCTTTGAAATCTGCATACTCTTTCCCTTAAATTATGGCTCCATAGTTAAGTGAATGACCAAAGTGATTTGTAGTTACCTCATAGGGGTATGCCTGATGAATATGATTTTGTCCATAAAACTATTATAGAGGTATGTTATAACAAATTTAAGATTGATTTGAATGGAAATATTGCTGAAAATGGGAATTCTATCATGGAAATGAAGTCATGATTACATAACTTCATAAATGCAAGGAAATGGAAAGATATCGGAAGAAAAATGGATGGAAATGGATGGGAAGGGAAGGTCTTTAACTCGGATATGAGTTTTTTGGATCAATGGAGTCTCTGTATGTGCTTTAAACATGCCTCCAAAGGTTGGATTTAAACAAGAACACATCAACTTGGTGAAATGAAGATGTAAAGATCCTCAATCTAGTCCCATCGGGTGTGGAAAACTATTATCACAAAAAAACAACACCCTCTAATTTTTCATGCCTATGTGAATGAGAAAATGGTGTTTTGGGTAACATGGGACCATCTCTCAAGTTGTGGGACTTGCTACTTGAGATGGACCACTAGAGAAGGTTGGTTCCTCTACCTAAACCTAATACTAAACTACTTTTAATGAAGGAAATGCAACTAACTAATCCTAATCTATTAATTCTAAGGGACAAGGGGGAGAGAGTGCATGAAAAGGAAATCCCATACTCGTAGAGGTGATCACACTAAGAAAATGAATGAAAATGGGAGAAAATGGAGATGAAGAGGGTGGACAAAGCACCACAGACCATAACAACACTCAATACACCAATTTCATAAGCACAACATCATTCAAGCTTACAATGAGAACAAGAAAATGCACAAAATACTTGTAAACATGAAGAAAGGCAAGATAAAGCAATAGAAACCCAAGCTAGGGTAGTGAAACAACCACAAAACTTGATTTTATTACTTCATAAGTTTGCACAATACATCATAATAGAGGTAGAAGGCATGATTCATCATTACAATGCTAAAAATGAGGCTTGGAGCTTGAAAATACACCCAACAACTGAGAAGAAGAGAGAGAAACATTCCAAAATGTCCAACCACAAAAAAATGAGCCTTTTTTACATATATAGAAGTTTAGAAGAGAAAGAGAGAAATGGAACTCAACATATAGGATTTATCAACCAACAAAGGGTAGTAAATGCCTCAGAAACATCATAGAGACTCCTATAAATCCATTCCTTCATGTTAGGAAATAAGGGACAAAATATGCGAGAATAATCCCTCTGAATTGCAATAGTAGAAACTAATATGCGAAAACATTACAGATCTCAAATAAAAGTGTAGAATAAAATAACACAACAAAACAGAGACAGTATTTAACATGGTTCACACAATTTGGGCTACGTCCATAAAGAATAAATTGCTTAGATTTTATTACAAGCCATCACTCTCTAAATACAATACCCGGATATGTTTGGATCTATGCTCAACAAAACTCTCTGAGAATTCACACCCGAATTCAAAACACATCTCTATGAATGTTACATATATCTACAATATGCATAAAACCATATAAATAGACAATTTCTTAAGCAATTTTACAAAAATGTGGGTATCAAAACCATGGGCCAAAACCGTCCCATAAACCTATGGGTCAAAATCCCGCCCATATGAGAAAAAACACATTTCTCGGTATATCGGGCATGTTTTAAGGCAAAAAAAAAAAAAAATTCACAGGGTTGTGCCCCAGAACCTCTGCTACGGAGGCTATCGCCCCGGACCCCGCTCGGGGCCGGCCGGCCCCGAACCACGACAAGACAATGTGGAAAGTGTACGGTACTCTTAGTGTACAGTCTTCAACACTTTCACACATGAAAATAGGCTCCACAACCTAACAATCTCCCACTTGGAGACTAGTTTTCCTGTAAGCAAGCTTCTCAACCCTTCACTAGTTTTCGTGAAGACCAACCAAAGTGAACACAACTTCAGTTTTTCCCTTGTGACCACCTTGGTCATCATGTCTCTAGGATTATTATTGGTATGAATCTTCTCTAGCTTTAACTTCTCTTCCTCCAAAGTTGTCCTGATGAAATGGTACCTTAACTAATATGCTTCGTCCTAGAGTGGAAAACGAGTTCTTAGCTAGGTGTATAGCACTTTGACTATCACTATGTAGCTTTCCTTCCTCCTTATGCCCCAACTCCTCAAGCAATTGTTGTAACCAAATCATTTCTTTGCTTTCCTCTATGGCAGCAACATACTCAGCCTTCGTGGTTGACAAAGCCACTAGCTTTTGTAGTCATGAAATCCATCTTACTATTGTCCCACCTACAGTGTAAACATAACCTGTCATGCTCCTCTGGTTGTCTACATCTCCACCATATCTAAATCTACATAACCCACAAAGTGGTGTTTGATTCTTGTAGCACAAAACTGTCCCCATGGTCCCTCTCAAATCTTGAAGGATCCACTTTCTTTGCTGTAATTGATCTCTACGGATCACTCATAAATCTACTCAACACTCCCACTACATGGGAAATATCAGGTCTGGTGCACACCATGGCATACATCAAACTGCCAACCATTGATGAGTAAGGTACCTTGGACATCTGGTTTCTCTCCTGCTCTGTCTTGGGACACTACTCCTTTGATAACTTGAAATGGCCTACCAAAGGAGTCCCAGTGGTTTAGCATTTTGTATATTAAACCTCTCCAAGACTTTCTTAATGTACTCTTCCTGAGATAAAGTCATCTTTCGTTCCTTCCTATCCCAAGATATCCTCATACCAAGGATTTGTTTGGCTGCCCCCAAATCCTTCATAGCAAAGGATTCACTTAGTTGTTTCTTGAGTACTTTTATTTCCTTGCATGTTTTTACTTGCAACCAACATGTCATCCACATACAGACAAAGGATAATATAATTGCCATCCTCAAATTTCTTTGTATACACACAATGGTCAGAATGACATCTAATATAACCTTGCTCCATCATGAAGCTATCAAATTTCTTATACCATTGACATGGAGCTTGTTTCAAGCCATACAAGCTCTTCTTCAGTTTGCACACCATCTCCTCTTTACCTTTGACATCATAGCCATCTGGTTTTTGCATATATAGTTCCTCCTCCAAATCACCATGGAGAAATGTAGTCTTTACATCAAGCTATTCTAAGTATAAGTCTTCTGTTGCAACTATTCCTAGAATAGTTCTAATAGAAGTCATTTTTACTATAGGAGAAAAAATCTCATCAAAATCTATACCTTTTTTATGCAAACCCCTTGACCACCAACCAGGCCTTGTATCTTTTCTTTCCTCCTTCTTCCTCTTTGACTCGAACACCCACTTGTTATGTAATGCTCTTTTTCCTTCGGGTAGCTTCACCAAATCCCATGTCTGGTTCTCCATGAGAGCTTGATGCTCCTCATCCATGGCTTGCTCCCACTTCTTCTTGGCATCTACCTGCATTGCTTCATCAAATCTCTTTGGCTCTCCACTATCAGTGAGTAATAAATAATAAAGAGAAGGAGAAAAATGTTCAAGTTCTCTTATTACCCTAGAAGACCTCCTCAATATAGGAGTTTGGGGTTCTTGTTAAGGAGGTTCTGAACTGATTCATGTGTCACTTTCCCATCGGAAGATCCTCTACCACTACATATTCTTTCTTGGATTCTTCCCTATTTTCCTAGCAACTGCTGCTTATACATGACTTTCTCATTAAAGACCACATCCCTAGATCGAATGATTTTCTTGTCCTTAATACTCCAACATTTATATCTAAATTCATCACCACCATAACTAATGAAAGTACATTTTTCTGATTTAGCCTCTAGCTTTGTCTTATCATCCTTGTCTATATGGACAAACATCTCACATCCAAAGACTCTAAGAAATGAATAATTAACTTTATTACCATACCAAGCCTCCTCAGGTATTCCTCCATCCAAGGCACTTGAGGGTCCTCTGTTTATCAAGTACACAATTGTGCTCACCGCTTCATACGCCTAAAAAGAAAAGAGGATCTTGCATGTAACCTCATGCTCTAGCATGTTCTATTATTGTTCTGTTCATCCTTTACGATACCCCATTCTTCCGTGGAGTTCTAGAACTTTCTTTTTGCATGTGAATTCCATTCTTAGAATAGTAATCATCAAATTCATTGCTGCAATACTCCCTCCATTATATCGACTGAAACATTTTAGCTTAAGACTTGTTTCATTCTCTACCAAGGCTTTCCATTTAACAAAAGTGTCAAATACATCAGATTTGTTTCTAATACAATAAACCCAAACTTTCCTTGTTGCATCATCAATAAAATTAACATAATAACTTGAACCCCAAGAGATGATACCTGAGCCGACCCCCACACATCAAAATGCACCAGCTCTAACTTACTCTCTTTCTTTATAGGTCCAACCTTAAGAAACCTTACTCGTTTATGTTTCCCATATATGCAGTCCTCATAGAACTCCAAACCTATTTCTGTATATTTGGGAAAATCCTTCTTTATGATCTCCATGCCCTTATGGCTCATATGACCAAGCCTATAGTGCCACAATGTTGTATCTACTTCTGAAGCCACAAGATTACAAACATTAGTGCTATAAGTGGTTAAATACAAGGTTCCAACCTTCTTACCTCTTGCCACCACAAGAGAACCCTTGGTAACCTTCTAAGAGTCCATTATAAATATCACAATACAACCATCACTTCCCAACTACCTTGCTGATATCAAATTTCATCTTAATGTAGGCACATGTATGACATCCTTCAATAGCCAAGTATACCCATTCTGCATCTTAACTTGAACAAAACCTTTTCCAACTATCTTTCTACAAGGCTCATCATCACCAGAAAAACATGCCCAAAATCTCCTTGAACATAATCAACAAAAAAATGCATATGTGGAGTAGCATGGAAAGAAGCCCCAAATCTAAAACCTAAGATTATGTAATATTGTGCAAAGAAAGAATCAAAGCATTCGACATACATTACATGTTGCCACATTTGCCTCCTTGTTTTATTCTTGTTGTTTCTTCTTGTCCCAAATTTCCCAACAGTCCTTCTTTGCATGCCCAGACTTTCCATAGTGCCATCATACTATCTTGCTTTTGGATTTTGACCTTGCCGATCCTTTGATTTTCCATGGCTTCCTCTATTCTTTTGTCTCCCTCTAGTTTCCCTTTGTCAAAGCATTCCTTGAAGTAGAAGATTCACCAAATATATTTCTTCTCATTTCCTCTCTTAGAATCACCCCTCTGACATCAAAAAACTTCAACTTTGAGTTAGTGGAACCGAGTTTCTTACCGCCATTACAGGCTATTCCAACTCACAAGTAAAGAGCCTGAGAACTAATAAAGCCCTAACTTCTTCATCAAATTCTATTATAACTGAAGCTAGCATTTTACAATCGTATTAAAATCATTTAGATGATCACTTCTTGAACCATTCTCGAGACATCTTCATATTAAACAAATTTTTCATTAAAAATATCTTATTAGAGGAGAGGGTTTTCATACAACTTCCTAATGCATCCATCAGTTCTTTTGTAGTCTTTTCCTTTGAAACATTAAATAATACCGAAGATGCAAGACACAACTAGATTGTCCCAAGTGCCTTCCTATCTAGCAAATCCCATTCCACATCCATCATGCTCGAGGGTTTGTTCACCTTCTCAGACAACAGAATATAAAGATCCTTCTGATAAAGGTAATCTTCCATTTGCATCTTCCAAAGACTAAAATTCTACCCGTTGAATTTATCAACCCTAAATATTCCATCATCTGCCATAGATCCCACTCAAGATAAAACTTTCCCTGCGATTCAACACTTGACAAACCAAACCAGGCTCACGATACCAATTGTTTGGAAATAAGGGATAAAATATGAGAATAATCCCTCACAGAATCGCAAGCGGTAGAAACTAATATGCGAGAAAATATTACGGATCTCAAATAAAAGTGTAGAATAAAATAACACAACAAAAGAGACAAGTATTTAACGTGGTTCACCCAATTTGGGCTACGTCCACAAAGAATCACTTGCTCAGATTTTATTGCAAGCCACCGCTCTCTCCATACAATACCCAAATCTGTTTAGAGCTATGCTCAAGAAACTCTATAACATTTCCACCGAATTCAAAACACATCTGCAATGTTACATATATCTACCATATACATAAAACCATATAAATAGACAATTGCTTAAGCAGTTTTACAAAACCGTGGGTATCAAAACCATGGGCCGAAACCGTCCCATAAATCTATGGGTCAAAATCCCGCCCATATGAGAAAAAAATGTTTCCCGGTATATCGGGCACGTTTTAAGGCCAATTTGTTTTTTTCTCGGGGTTATGCCTCGAACCCCTTTACCACGGGCACGGACTCTACCGGATCGGGGCCCCACTGCCCCGAACCGTGGGCAAGACAACATGGAAAGTGTATAGTACTCTTCTTGTATAGTCTTTAACACTTTCACACATGAAAATAGGCTCCACAACCTAACACTTCATTGTACCATTTCTTGTGGAAGAATAAAATTCCCCCATGTCTTAATTAATGTCTATTTTACCCACCTAGAACGTGTTCATTTGGACCGAGATATATTTTCACCTTTTTTCCCACCAACTCCACATACTTCTATTTTATTATTATTTTTGAGTGTAGAGGAGATAAATATGAATCCAACGAGTATATTTTTATCAAATTTGGTGCACGTTGGAAGGAGTTATGGTAATGTGGGTTTGGGGTCTTCATTTATCCCATTTCTAAGCTTTTTGTGCTTGTTCATCTAATTCGTGTGTAGTCTCGCACTATCCGACCTTTCCTTTACCACTTTTCCTTTATATTTTGGTGAATGTGGGTGATTGGGGATCATATGAAACTCATAGAATGGGTCGTCCGTTGTTTATTATATGGATCCCCATGTTCATGCATCTTTTTATCCCCCACACTCCATTGTTTCCCTTCCCCACCCCCTTTTACTTTATCTTTTAAGTGGATGTTTTGTGTGGGGAATTAGTTACCTAGTGGAGCTAGTTCCCTTGGTTTCATAGTTTTTTGTCCCATGTGGCCCGCGCCATTCCATGCCCCCTCTACTGTTGTTGTGGATTTTAATACCCACGGAGAACAACATTCCATAACCTCCCCTTTAATTTGACTTCCACGCGGATGTTTTATGTGGGGAACTAGTTACCTAGTGGAAGTAGTTCCCTAGGTTTCATAGTTTATTGTGGGCCCATGTGGTTTGTGCCACGCCATACCCCCACTACCTTTTTTATAGATTTTAATTCCCCACGGGAATAATGTTTTGCAGCTTTGTTTCACCTCGCACCTCATATTCTCTGCACTTGAACCTTGGCCCCCTTTTACTACAAACATTTTGGCTTTGAGTGCAACTAACAACCTCATGAAATCGTTCCACTTGGGCCTCATGAGCTTGCAATCACGATCCACTCACAATAAACACCCTCCATGTTGTGCGCCTTCTTCATCCCTCCGAAAAAAGTTTCATTAGGGCCCTAAAACCTACTTTCACCACACTCTATTGTATTTTATCAAACCCTTTATACTACGACTCCCAAACAAGGGTGAGGAACCTTAGTTCCACCCGTAATAGTTCCATCCGCACCCTTGAGTCCCAATACATACATTAAAATAGGCCATTTTTTTCATTTTCCTCAATTTTCTCCAAATTTTCCCGACTCTTTGGATTTTTCTTGGTGAGGAGTTAGAGAAAAGGAGTGGAGTGCCCCTAAAGCCAAATCTCCCAATTTTATCCATATTTTTCTCAAATTTGGCTAAGTATTGGACTGAAACAAAGGGAAATGCATTAAAATGATTTCAAGTGCCCCAAAACATGAAATTTACTTATTTTTCTAGATTCTCCATTGAAGCTCCATCATCTGCCCAAGTCCATTTTGTTCAAGTTGTCCATTTTTGTTAGGGGGTGAAAATGGATAACATGTTCCAAGTGCTTAATGGATGAAGTAAGGCGCCAAAAAATAGGAAAATGACGTGTGGTATGTCCACGGCCGGGTTGTATAATGCCATTGTATCATATGCGTAAAATAATAAGTGTAGGTTTGAAAATGGTTAAATAGAAAGAAAGGAAAAAAAATATTTTCTACTAGTGAGACTATGTCTTGTTTAAATATCAAATAAGGGTAAATTTACATATATAGAGGTGAAATATAGTTTGAGTACTACAATTAAATTATCAATTAATTATTGTGTAAACAATGGGAAGGAACATCTCTTTATTCAGTTATGTATTATAAATGTGGTACTATCATTAATATTATGTGAGTTATTATAATTCAAATAACAATACTTTATAATTTAGATAATAATAGTTAAATGTTATAAGGTCATGAATGGCATATAATTCCCAAGTAATTGCAAAATGAAGTTGTAGACATCTATGTTGTCAGAAATTGAGGATTTGGTTTAGCCATTACGTGACCATATAGTCGAGGGTTTCATGTATGATCGCTCAAAAGCCTCACAATTTGAAGTCAAAACTTATACTTCTGACTTATTGTCGAGGGGAATGTTTTCTAGTGTTGCTAGATTCACATGCCACAATTAGGGGTTTTAGTATAGTCTCCAAGTCAAATAAATTGAAGGAGACATTGTCTACAATTGGACTAACAATAAGATTTTTTGTTTCTTGTTGTTCTTGCTCGGTGGGTGGTTCTATGGCCCATAGCTTTTCCAACACCACTTTGCATTCTTGGAGGAGCTTGGAGTGTTTGCGCAATGAGGCATTTTTAGTAATCTTGTCTAGAGTGGGGCATATTTTGGGCCTATGTGGGAGGATTCCATATCTAGGGTTTTAGATGTAGCTAATGATGTTTGGAATAGTACCGGGATAACAACCGAAGAAGAAATCGTGACTACATTATTTAAACACCGGATGAATGTATTGAGCATCATCCAAAGGGGCGTTTTGTATTTTTTCAAGACCGGCGGTGATACTAGTAAGACATTGTAAACATAAACCATGTTGATATGCTGATTTTAGAGAATCTAAATATAAATCATGCTCTTTAACACCTCATTTGACTATTAAATGAATTTTATGTGCCATAAATTTGACATCAAAGCCTTAAATGGTGTTTACGTAAGATTACTTCCGGATGTGTACCATCACAATCGGGGATGAGATTTTATGGCCACCGTAGTTCGTCAATTAAAAATTATCCACAGTTTGACATTTTTACAGAGCGTAAAAATGCGTTTCCAATCACCGTTAACTACACCGAATTAAGTAATTGGGAAATCTAATTCCAACCTTTGAGTAATCACTTTTTTAAAATTTTAAAACCAACAATACATTTATGAATTTAGACTCTTAAGAGTATGGGAGAAGATATTGACACATTGTGGTTTCAAAAATAACTCTAAATTTGTAGGTTGTAATAATATTATTCAAAATAAATATGGAAATTATAAAAATATTATATTTTACAAATTAGAACTTTTAAAAAGCTTAGATCTTAGAAATTTTAATGGTATAAGATTGCTACTTTAATTAACGAAGGATCTATATTTGTAACCATATATAATTAAGGTTAATGCAATCCTCTATATTTGAAAACCTACAATGACACTTCTACAAAAACCATGCTCATACTTTGCTATTGGACTAGATAGGCGAGAGAGATTGCCATTTTGGTTTTGTATGTAGATGATCTTGTAATCACATAGAGTTCTGAAAATCTCGTCGAATATGTGAAGAATGATTTGAAGAAAT
Source organism: Taxus wallichiana var. yunnanensis (assembly GCA_018340775.1). Classification (NCBI taxonomy): domain Eukaryota; kingdom Viridiplantae; phylum Streptophyta; class Pinopsida; order Cupressales; family Taxaceae; genus Taxus; species Taxus wallichiana. Next base: position 260,965,640 of record CM031237.1, read on the forward strand.
CATTTGACATGAAATATTTGGGGCTACTTCACTACTATCTTGGCTTGGAAATATGGCAGAAGAAGAATCACATTTTTATCTCTCAGATGAAATATGCCAAGACACTCTTGGAAAAGTATGACATGTCAAATTGTAAACCTGTGTCCACTCCAATGGAAAAATTTTTCAACTTTCTAGGTTCTAGGATTCACCTCAAGTAAATGGTACTCTCTATAGATAACTTGTTGGGAGTCTCATTTACTTGACATATACCTAGACCAAACTTGTTCTTTGTTGTGAGTTATCTTTCCATATTCATGCAGGAGCCAAAGAAATGTCACTGGGTAGTAGTGAAACATGTGTTGAGATATGTCTAAGGTACAATTGACTATGGTCTAGAGTATCAGAAGAAATCTCAGTTCTTATTATAGGTATATATAGACTTAGACTATGTTGGATCCATTGATGATCAGAAAATCAACTTCAGGTTGTATTTTTCATCTTGGGTATGGACATATCTCATGGATAAGTAAGAAGTAACTATTGGTGTTCTCTCATCCACTGAGGTAAAGTATCAAGTTGCATGAGGAGCTACGTGCGAAGTGATTTGGTTACGTCACATTTTTTCAAATATGAGAATTTTTAAAGGAAATCGTCCATCATTCATTATGATAATCAGGGTGTGTTGAAACTTGTGAAAAATACGAGTTTTCTATGAGAGAGCAAAACACATTGAGATAGAATGTCACTACATTCGAGAAAAAGTCTTGAACCACCACACCCAACTCCAGTACTTCCAAAAGATTCTCAAATTGCATATATACTCACAAAGTCTCTTGACAAGGTGAAATTTGAATTGTTTCAAATGTACATTTGTAAAAACAATGTAATAAGGGGGATGTTAGAAAATAATTAATACATTGTTTGTTGGGACATTTCATCTCCTCCACGTGATTTTTCCCTCAACCTTCCACCTCCAGTCTCTTGTTATTCATCTTCTAGTGAGACAGATGAATCAAACTATTTTCGGAGCATGTATAAATATGTTGTTTGATGTTGTGAATAAACCATCAAGTTATGTCTTCGATCTCTTGTGTCTAATAGAATGAATTTTTTTCTATGGCCATCTGTTGAAGTGAAATGGTATGATTTCATGTGTGTTTCATCCTTCAAGGTGTGAACACACTACAAGATGTCGACGAGTTTTTAAGAAGAAGGATCAAATTCAATGTATAGTAAAGAGGGTACACACATTTAATTTATGATCAAGGTAGTGAAGTAAAGCAATGCAACATCTACTAATTTGTTACAACAGTCAAAATGAGTAAAAATGCAATCACACTCAAAATGTATTTTATTCCTCACTAAAAAGAAACTATCTTCAGATCACCACTTTCTCCCCACCACCAAAAACATTCATGTTTTCCTTAATTTTTCAATATCTAACTAAAAAAATAGCAAAAACAACTTCTGTTATTCCCACGAGAAAAGGGAAGTTATGAATTTTTTAATTAGTAAATTAAATATTAAATAAACTCCTAAACAATGACTTCTAATTAGCTCACTACAATAAGCAGTAATTAATAATAATTAGATATATCAAACATACAAACTACACAAAAATAAAATTAAATGCAATTGAAAATACTCATATGAGAGAGTTGTTCACTAGAGGAGACTTTTAAATCGTAGCAGAAAAATTACGGAACTGGAAAATGAATTATAGATTTTCACAAAAAGCATCGCAATTCATGAATGAGTGAAAATGGCATCCTCTGGCCATTAAGACGCTTGGTGGGACAATGTCGCAGTTGCACAAGAGTGAGCCATATGAGAGAGATTTCATTTTGAAGCAGTTCTACCGAATTTATGAAGATCATGTGTTAGATTGCTAAAAAGCTTGGATTTTGGAAGGAAATCTGTACACTAATAGAAAACAAGTTAATGCGAATAGGTTCTACATTTATTATACATAATATATGTGGCTTTAAACTTAATGGAATTAGATGTAAAATTAAAGGGAATCAAGTGGTCAAAGCATAAGATAGATTTGGGAGAGCTCTGTCAGGGTTTCCTTTGCATGTTTGTCATTCCACGACCTTCTTGGGAAATGCAATATTTTATCTCTATCAGTTTTTATGGTTTCTCGCCCTCTAGGAGCCTCTATATAATGAGATCTTCCACTTTAATCTCAGTTTTTGAAACCATGACTGGAGATAGTGGAGCTTTGAACAATGGAACCGCCACTGAAACACCCTCAGAAATTCATCGCGAAGGTTTTTCACAAGGTAATGACTCTCTCTCGATGTTGTTTTACCTATTCTTGAGTTTAATGCTACTTGTCAATGGTTGGAACAATTACTGTCTCATTGGGTATTTTGTGGGTCGCATCCCCTCTAAAAGTATGCTCAAATCTTGGGTTAACTCAGCCTGGACTCCTCATGGCATCCGACTTGAGAGTGTAAAGAATATGACCAAAGGATTCTTCCTTTTTTGCTTCTCTGACCCGTCCAATGCCCCAAAATTTTGACCCAATAGGCCACTTGGTATGTTCACAACTTCTTATCAGTCTCGGCCCATTTTAAAACCAATGCTACATTCATAGTTCTGATTTTTTTTAATGTCAATGCCTCCTTATTTCTTACTATTGTCAGAGGCCTTATCCCACTGCAACCAAGTGAATTCTATTCTTCTCTTCTATTCTCGTCCAAAGAAAGTTCTTTTGAATTCTCTCAATTTTATCCTCAATAGTAGGAATAAATAAAAGAGAGACATGATGTAGATCGGAAGGTTTTGGAGCATACTTTTAATGAGCAAACTTTTCTTGGAACTAGAGAGGGTAGTCCCCTTTCCGAAAAGATTTCTTTGAAACCTGTCAAGCAAATCATTCCAAACACTCATGTGAACCTTGTTAGTACCAAGAGGAAGACCAAGGTAAGTGGTAGGAAAAGAATTGATTTCACAACCAAGGATTTGAGCAATTTTCCTTTTCTAGTTGGTGGAGTTTAAAGAAGTATAAAGAACTTTTATCAAAGTTGATTTGTTGAGTAGAGGCCTCTTCATAGAGTTGAAGGATATGCTTCATTGTTTTGTCTTTAAGAATAGTAGAGAGAAGAAGAAGAATATTTTCATTAGCAAATTGCGATGGGAGACCATAATCTCTAAAGACGCGGGCTTAAATCCAGATAACCCGAGAAAAACAACTCTTGTAATGGTATGACTAAGACTATCTACCATGATGATTAAAAGGATGGGAGAAACAGGATCACCTTGATGGATATTCGGCTACTTAGAAAGAAGTGTTATCAATTTTTCCTCTCAGGAAAAATAGATAAACATGACCTTGCACGTAGAGAAATCGATGGGGTTGATTCAGTCATGGAGGATTAGTTGGGTGAATAAAGTTAAAACAGGTCAAGCAAATTGTAGGGAAGCTTAGGAGCTTGAGCTATTTCAAAGAATCAAGAAGTTTTGAAGTCCAAAAATCAGAATTTGGAGGTGGAGCTTTTGGAGATAGGCTAAAAGAGGATTTTGAGACTCAACAAAATTTCGAAATCTCAAACTCTAAAAGTCTAAAATTTTAGACTTTCGGGTTTCGGACTTTTAAAAACTCTCAGGCCATTTTGAGCGGTGAATAGTAGCTTGACTTCCAAAACCAAAATGTCTGAAAATCTAAATTTTAGGATTTCGGAGGTTGCATGCTTTTCGGACTTTGAATCAAGACAGAGTCAACCACCCGCCAATTTTGTAGAATGACACCTCGACCTTCAGATGGCCATAAATTTTGAATAGGAGCTCATATTTGCACAAGAAAGAATTTTTGGAAAGCTCTCACCTAAAGTGAGACTAAATTATTCAAAATGAATAAATATAGTCCACCATTTTTAGGGTGTCAGACTTCTCACCTACCACAATAATGAAGTATGGGCTTCCTTTCTTGCCCAACAAGAAAAGTACATGGAGGCATAGTTTTTCTGTGGCACTCATCATTGTTGTAGGTGAATTCAATGCATTTTAGGGTGGTTGGAGCAAGAATTTGAATTCTTCTCTCTTCCTTCTCTCATTCTTCCTATATATTGTAAGGAGGGGCATTTTTAAAAAGGTTGGACAATTTTGATTTGCACCCTCCTTCTTCTCTTATATGTAAGTGGATTTGTGGAGTTCAAACCTCCCATTTAAGTTGTAATGCAAGTTTGTGCCTCTTGGCCATTGTAATGGATTGTATCAAATTTGTGGAGCAATAAAAATAAGTATGTGGATGATCTCAACCCTCTCTTGTGTTCATTGTTTTCATCTGATCTCTCATTACAATCTTGGTTATATGTGTATGGTGGTTGTGTTACATTTTTAATGGTTTGTGTTTAATGGCAAAACAGGTGTTCAACATTCCTTTGGTGCATCACCTTTGTTAGTTTAGGTTTATTTTCTTGCATCTTCTTAACCATGTCTCCTTGGAAAGTTAGAGTAGATTTTAGGTGGATCCTCTACAATTTGTATGTGTGCATCAGAACAGAGGAATAGGAACCGACCTTCATCCGGAGAGCTTTCCTGATTGCAAATTCCCACACTTTGGGAAAAGCTCCATGTTATGCAATCAAATTGATAGTTTCAACCCATCGAGTTGCAAACATTCAGGGGTGTTGTGATTACGCATCAACATGTATCTTCTTAGCCATGTTCTAAGTAATAACAACAATGCACTTATATGATATCCTAGGCATTCTCTGTATATGATTGAGGCTATCAATTTATTTTTTCCTTGACACAATGACACAAACAATAAAAACATGACCTACATCACATTATACACAAAATCTTTAGTTTCAATAATTTATTCATTAATAAGTTCCATAACATGAGAAAAACTATAATTTTTACAAAATAATGCAGATATATAATACTTGGTTACACTAACACTAATATATTGTCAAAATTAATTGATGCTTCTCTCACTTTGAGTTGTAGAACTCGTAGAGGTTGATAGTTTTGAGTGGATATAATTGTCTACAACACCATTCATCAACCCACTCTTTTGACTTACATTCATCCCAAAATTAATATGTACATGAAGAGAAAGATCATGCCATTTTCCTTGTATAAATAGTCCATGAACATGCATTTGAACTTCTAAAAGAGTGTAACTTATTAGATCATGTTAATGTACAAAAATCTTCATATTTTTTCAAAATTAGCTTCTTCTACTAACCAAAAAAACATACAAACCGTAGACTTACCCTCATTACGGAACCATTGTTTATTTACACCATTCCATGATGGATTTTGCACGATTAACTTGGCACCATCTTTGTACTTAAATTCTTCTTTTACTATGGCTCCTTTAACACTTGCTCCTGCACCCTCATGTTCTCCTTTTCCATGTCGATCTCGGTGAAATTCGAAAAATGTTGAAACACTGCATATCCTATGCATCCTACTAAACCAATTCTAGAACATTCGTGCATTCTTGAATTGTGATGTATAATTATTCGAGCATATGATTTTTTTATCAAATATGTTGTTTATGTTATTTATATTGCCATAGAAGACCTCGAAAAAACCTTGCACGAACTAATGAATTTCCATGACCATTACTAATATATAAATGATACTCCCTCAAAATATTTTTATCTTCCTCTGTGTTGTCGAGAGCATGAGTGAATATTATATGTACAAATATGGAACCCGAATAGAGTTGTAGTATTGCGATTGAACTTCATTTTGTGGTCAGTAGAGTATATTTCTCTGCAAACTCAACAACTAAAACAATGGTAACAAGAGGAAATGTGACATTTCATAACCTGAATTTATCATCTAACCATTGATCTTTGTGTGTATGTCATGCATACTCATACACTAGCTTCTCTTGAAATATAGTGATAGAATTATATACACTTATTTATTTACTCACTAATCCAAACTTCTTGGCTTCATTATAATCTTTTGAAGTGTACGTCATCGAGTTGTATTTTCCAAAACTAACTAGTTCATTTCGATTACATGTGTATTCTTTGGGTGTATAAATCTTTGTAAACATTCTCGAACTACCATAACTATAAAAAGTTCCTTCTAAACATGATTTTTATAATAAAAAATTATCCTTCTTCTCTTGTACAAAAAAACTTTTGATGAAATTTCTTTTGATTTAGGTGGAACATTGATCAAACACTCTTGCAAAATATTTGAGTATGCAAATTAACACATATATGTCATAAAATATCACAATGTATAGGAAATTCTATATGGATCCTACAACAACAAGTAGTCCGTGAGTAATTTATTTTAACATAAAAAGGTTTTGACATTTCAAAATACCTTTGAAAATTTGTATTTCGAGATGAGTCTCTTTAAATTTATTTAAAAAATTGTTTTTTTCATATAAAAAAAAAAATTAAGATATGATTCACGGTTTCTACGACCAACTCTTCTTTTTAAAACATATTTTTTATTAGGTGAAACCCTTTTATTACTTTTCCAAAATCCATTTTTTTCTATTTTACTCATCATTATGTCTTTATCTTTTCATGGAAGACTACTAGAGAATGCCCAAAATTCATTGTTATTTGAATCTTTAATTATTTCACGATGCTCGAGAGATTTTTATAATGTTTTCCTATTTATTTTTGGTGCGCTACTTGTTTTTATAATTAAATGATATTTTTGTTGCTTTACTTACTATAGTCGATGTAATAACATGTCGAGTAACATTACTATCTTTGGTACATGAGATTGAACCTACTAATTGGTAAGCATTCATTAGATTTTTACAATAAATTTGTCACTTTCAGGTCTTATATGTTCTTAGACCAAGGGTTTTCATTGTAGGCCTATAATTAATATTTTTCATCATTTCAACAAATAATTGACATCTACATGTTTCATTTAAGTCATTAAAATAATGTTTCCATATCCGATTAGCTTTTCTTCTTCTATAAGGTGTTGACAAATCTTATTAAGCATGTGATTTAAAATATTTTCATTAATCTCAAGTAAAAGTTTGTGTGTTTCAGTAAAATTTTAATCAAGTGATTTAAATGGAAATGATTGTTGAATATCATCTAAACATTGTTCATTTTCTATATTTATTCCATCTTCATAATTCGGTAAAGAGTGTGTGTTTTCAATAGGTTGGTCATCTTGGTGTAACATCTATGTTTAAATTTGGAATTACATCATCATTAATTGAATATTCATTATTTATTGACTCAATTGGTGTTTGAGGATATGTTGCACCATCAATTTCATTTGGAAGAGATGACATACCTTCATCTCCATGCATTGATTTCTTTTTTAAAGTATTTTTTGCATTCGCTCCCTTGTTTTATTTTTTATTTCTTCTTTCTTGGCTTTGTTATATTATATAAGGTTTTTGACAACATCTCCAATATTTTTAAATATGTGTTCAATTTCATTTTTTCACGCCCTTTTTTCATCCGTTCCCTTTGTTTTTCCAATTGCTCGAGTGTTTGCCTTCATGGTTTCCTCCCCATAATTCTCAAAAATATCTTTACCACCACAAAACAATTGAAAAAAATGTTAATGAGTGTTAGGAATATAATAAACAATAGAAACACACTTAAATATATCAAATAATGCTTAAATATTTCACAAAATAATCTCTATATAACATAAAATATACAAAATTGTTAACAAGAATCAAAATGTGTAGGAATTTGCTAGACAACCCGTGACCAGTGGGACCAATATCACATATTCTTTTTGTCTTGTTGTGTTTAAATTTCATTTTTAAGCGCATTATAACGTGCTCACATTTCATCTTATTAGGGTTTGGAATACCCAATCCATAGGATTGGATTTACCTTGGATATCTAAACCAAAGGTTTGAGTATGTAATCAGAATGAAACTATGTTTGACATAAAAAATTAAAATATCATGTGTGCACCCCAATATCTCATGCATTAAAACATAATATTCAAAAATAAATTACTCTACGATGTCAAGCTCAGTTTTACCTCGATAATGATATAATTATTTCTAAAATCCAATTAGTTTAACGCTTTCATCCATAATTTCTTTTACTAGTGCTTTCTTTTCTTGCAAAAACTTATGCATACGCTTTGGTGGACAATTTATAATTTTTTCATCCAAATTTCAAACAAAAAGTGGTTTTTCTTAACTCCATTCTAAACATACTAAACAAATGACTTTTTTTCTCAAAGCTATGGGGTGCACACATAAATATTTCATTTTGAGATATTTTCACTTTGAAAATTAATTTAAAAATTACATATTCATCCAAAAATATGAAAAACTAGTGGGACCTCGTACATGGTATTAGCTAACTTTCTATTGAATGGATTTGAAAAATAATTTCTTGAACTCATAAAGCGGGGGTGGGGGCTAGAGGACACACAATAGGTTCTTATCTTTTGACACAAAACTATACATACTTTCTATGCACACTAAATTTGACCCTCTTAATCTCAACCATTTTAAAAAAATATAGTATTTTAGAAACTAGATTCCGAGATCTAGGGTACTTATTCTTATCACTTTGTCAAATTTTGAGCATGTGCATTTGAATTATTTGATGAAGTTCGGGTTTCACTTATTTGGGTAAAATGTGTCCCTTTTTACCCCCTTTTGGCCCCCATTTCGATGCACTTACCCCATATGCTTTAGAAAAATACTTTTCGAATCTCATTAACCTTAGTGTCAATTAGGTAAGTTTCCTTTCATAATGCTAATCTTTGAAGACTAATTCACAAGATACAACATAACAACCCATAATAATATATTGAAATACAAATGAAATAAAACCCCAATTATTTTTCTTAGAACATTAAGATGGAAAATTCTATAAAATTAGTCACTCAACAAAAAAACTATAGATATAGAAAAAATTGAATATTTATTAAACCATATACTAAATATTTAACATCTTCGAGGATAGATTTACTACCACATGAAAATTCATAAGGATGGAAAACCATATATACTACTATGAAAATTGTGTACATGTAAATAGTTTTCTCAAAAATTAGATCAAATATGTATGGCCCATTTGATCATTATTATCAAGCACAAGAGGTTACCCATGGGTGTTGGTACTCCCGCCATCATGGATGACCCCTTTTGTACACCTCTTGGTTTCTTTTCATCCCCACCTACACAACATTATTATTTCACATAAAACATTCTAATAAACGATTTTGGATCCTAATAGTTTGTCTTATTTTACAAAGGAATTCCACCATTTAGGGGATAATTTTCAGAATAAGATCTATATGATTAATTTGAGGCCATCCATATATATAATTTTAATCACTTTGCTCTTAACTTTGATTTCTCACTATTTTCATTAAATAACATGTTATCACTTAAAATAAATTCAAAATTGAGACATTTATAACGAGAATTCATAAATTCTCTAATAACACAAATTCAAATTTTCTTCTATTTTGAAGCTGGATCTAAATATTCTATTAAATCGTATAGAAAATAAAAAATGTATTTCTTCAATTCACGAATAATATAAATTTATTTTTTCTTCTATTTCAAATCCTAAATATCAGTTGATTGGTCAAGGATCAAGTGCAATATATTTGTGACTTTCTAGTTTTGTGTTTCTCGGTTCAAAGCTCGGTTTCCTTTAGTGCGTGTTTCGTTCCTTCATGTTTTGAATTTGTGAGTTTTTGGTTCATCCCGATGTTGTAACTCTTTTGTATATTAATATAAAGGCATGTTCTAATAACAAATCTCAAAATATTGTAAAGTTGCTAAAAAAATTGGAAATATTTATTATTTTGTTTACATTAATGGATAAGACAATATAAGATTGATTTTGTTGGTTTATCAAATAGGTATATAAGTACTCAACCTATCGGTTGAGTTCCTCAACCCTCATATATCTAGAACCGTATCTATAGGGGATCTAGATATGGACTCTACCCTTGGCTCCTAAGGCCCATTAAGGGTAAGATAGGGGAAACCTTGACCCGGTGGCCGAGGTGTATATCAATTGATGATCTCAATATTAATTTCTCTCTCTCTCTCTCTCTCTCAACACACACACACACACACACACACACACACACACACCCACACACACACACACAGAGGAGGTTGCCGGTTTAGGGGTGACCTCGACTTAATTAATGACCTTAGGGCTAGATAGATATATAGTGTCCTCGCCCCTCCCCGTATAAACATATATCTAGAGGGGAAATTGGACTATTGAGTGATATTCAAAACTACATATACTATCGCTCACCCCTTATATAGATATAAGGTTTATTCATGTTTTATGATCACGTCGTATTTTTTTAACTTCAATCATAATCCATTAAATTTCAATGGATGTTCATATGAACATTCTCATGGGAAAATATGTGCTACATTAATTATGAAGATATTCATTAATATTTTCAAAATCTATGCTTATATTTGTAAATATTTTATAGTGAGTAAATGGTCATGCTTTTTCGTTTTGATGTTATGGGATTTTCTTTTTTAAGAAATTAAAACCACAAACAGATGTACAAATATGCATTAGAAAATAAGATTATATGTTCAATGTTATATCCAAAATAATTTAGTCCATAAATTTATACAAAGGATGCATTAAAACATTGAAAGTAGGACGGTAGCGTAATGACTACTAGTTTTCATGCTTATGCATGAATGATAATAAAGAGTTAGAAACCAGGAAAGAAAAATAATTTTTCCTATAGAAATTACCCCTCTAACAGAGACGTGAGCTGTGAGATAACTGATCCTAATATGGCATATCAACTTTCAACGATGAAGAAGATCTACACAAAATTTAACGAGTCTTATTCAAAAATAAGTGACCCTAAAAAAATTGATAAACAAATCTGTTGACTATTTCACTTTCATAATCCTTCTGCTTACCCACTTTCTTCTGATTGCTACTTTAAATTTGTACATAATAAATAAATAAATAAAAATTAGACATTAGAGATAAAAATGAAAACGTTACCAAGAAATTGAACTTTAGGAAGGCCTATCGGAGATTTACAACATTTTTCATGAAGAAGAAAATTATATATAATGATTTCTTAACCAAAATTTAAATAAATTTAAATTTAGTAGGACCACTAGGAGATGGAGAGATATGTTGCAAGAAATGAGAAAAAATAAACATAACATCGGATCAGAAAAGCTTGTTTACAAGGAACATTTTTGACATATTTAAAGGAGCGAAAGCCTAAACGGGAGTTAATCACATATTATAAAAATATTATGATGGATGATATCATTTAATATCCGAAGTAAACTTACTAATTAATACATTCAATTCACAAGAAAAAATGACTCAAAGCATAACAAAAGTAAACCAAAAAACTAAATTGATAAGCTATTACATTTTTCATTAGATAATGTAATAAGGAATATTTTGAAGGGATTGGGAACCATGTACAACCAATATATAAAGTTTTGAAGCATAAAGGCGGATACATAAAGGATCAAGGCCTCAAAGGCCACAAGTGAAGCAACCAAACAAGACAAAAGAAACCTAGAGGCGGGGAAAGACCAAAAGGATAAAAGGGCCCCACAAAGAAAACAAGTCAAAATAAATTGTCCATCTACGCACATGACAACCATGACTACCATGTTACGATGAGATCTAAGGCTCATATTCAAAGGATAATTTCTAATTTTTCCTTTCATCCATCACCCCCATTAGGATCCACGTTCTCATCTGGGTGGATAGGTAGATAGATCTCAAGAACCTCTTTGTTTTTGTTTTTAGGGCTATGAATTTGCATAGATCTAGGAGGCCACAACAAAGATGCCTCCCTTTCCTACATCCTGTTGAGTAACAATAACTAGTCCGAAGGGAGAAGGAAACAATCTTTCCCTTCTTCTCTTCGATATTATCCATAAGACTAACTGAATCATCTTCTCTATCACTATCCTCAAGAGCATAAACCACTAAATTATCTAGATTAATTTTTCCTTCCACCACAAAACTCCTCCCTTGATCTATTTCTTTATAATGGGACAATCCGAGGCTAGATGTCCTAGCAAAAAAAAATCTGCATATAAAAGAAATCCTTCATAATCCAAGTTTTGTGTCCATATTGTATCCTTAACTTTAAGCTCCATGGTAGCCGAGAAATCATTGGACATATCCATGTCCACGAATCCGGGAATAAGTAGTATGATCATATGATTCAATCTTAGGATCTATTACTAAGAATTTTCCCAAAGCATCACCCATAGCCTTGAAGTAATCATCACCCGAAGTGCAAAGGAAAGTAGGGAAACCTTATCCACATAGGTCTAATATTAAATGTTTAAATCAAAGGATTAAAGTGTGGAAAATAGGGCTTCATGAGAAGAAGATACAACTGGAAATCCCAAACTTTACGAAATATTCTCCTTATTGAAGGAACTATCAAACACTTCAATAAAAATTCCATGAACAAATGGGTATATGTTAACTTTACCTTCAATGATTAGGTGTCAATGCTTAGAAATCTAGTTTTGCAAGGCAGAAGGCTAGAGAGACATCCATTGAACCTCTAAATTAGACCCGTATTATGGTAAAACTCGACTGATTCAATAACTTCCTCCCAAAGGAGACCACAAATAATATTCAGCGGAGACCATAGGTTGGGGGCGGTGACCACTAGCATTAGCTACAGCGAGGAAGGATATCCCATCCAAAGCCATAGTACCCAATACGTTCAAAGTGGATCTGTTCATTCTATTTAGGGCCTCGGTAGAGAGAGCACAATCCTACCACCCCCAAAACCCACCAGTTGATGTCCCAACCACTACAAGAAGAGCACGAAAACCCCACTCTAGAGTAGAGCCGCCACAAATGTTGTTGCTTGAGCCAAGGATAGGAAAAGGGCTTCTGCATAAGCCACCAAGAGGAAACCAAAGGGACCCCTAGGCGAATATCGCTTCTTAGCCATTTTCTTTGATTATTGAGATTTCTTGGATTTTACCTTTGATTGGTGACTTGGATCTCATTTATCTCGTTGGCCACTTGGCTAAATGTTTTCAAGAATGTTACGTGACATTGATCTCGTCATTGATGATACGGTTCTACATTGTTTATATTTTGATCTCTAATTTTGGGATACACCCTAGGTGCCTTGATTGTCTTCTTAGGTGCTTCAAGTCATGCCTTTGGTTTTGGAATGACGGAACCTTGTGTGTCTAGGATCTTGGAGTGACCCTTTTATACTCAACCTTTCTAGGGAGAGATTTTTTGTGTCGTGTGGTTTAGTTGGCAGTTTGACGATGGTTGTGTTTCTTTTGCACCCTAGTAGGAGATTTGTTCCTCGTTAGAATAGATGTGTTATATGCTATGGACTTATGGATTTTTTCAGGGATGGATTAGCTCTTGGATGTTTTTAGGTCATTGGTGGATAGTGTATTGTTTGGATGTGATGGTTCACGATGGGAAATACTAAGTTCTATCGTGGTACCCTTGTTTTATTTTAGAAAATATCGATAGTTGGATTATATGTACCTTGGGTAAATATGGTTAGACTTAATCCCCTTTGGGAATTGTACTTAAATAAGTGTGTTTATTTTGCTCTCGATGACCCATAGATAGACCTACCCTTGTCTTAACCTCTTAAATTTTTAAGTATACCACACTATAGTCTATTAGTATTGAGTTATGTTGAGACATATATGGATGCCTTGGGGTCCTTTTTGGACCTTGTTCTTAGAGATTTTTTTATAGGTCTTAAGTTCCGATCTTAGTTGTGTTTATGTCGTGATTTTTCATCTAGGGCTGCAACTCTTGGCCTTATAGGCTATGTTTGAGTAAATCAGTTGACTTCCCTCTTGATAATTTGATTTCCTCTCAATGAGGAAGAGTAGTGTTTATGGGGTAATCTCCCCTTTTTCACCTTGATTGTTTGGTTGATGATATCTTGGAGAGGTATAAGTTTTGTTTTGGGAAACTCACTCTCTTTTAAATATAGTGAACCTATTTTAGTATTAACCGTAAAAAAATTTCTCCCTCATACTACTCTAGACTCCTTGAATTTGTAAAAGAAAAATTGTATCTCTAATGTGTGCCTTCATTGTAACTCCTATTGATACTTGTGGATGCATGTATCTTTTGGGAAAACTCTTGTAAACTTGGTGTGTACCGTTTTGGTTAATGATCTCTTGTTTCTATAAAATTAATAATGTTATATGTTTGGCCCTTTCTACTCTTTAAAATTAAATGGGTAATGTGTTAAACCTGAACCTATTAGAACTCTAATTGAGGGGCTTGGACTTTTGAAACTTAATAAGTAAACTGGAACATTAGGAGGATGGTTCCTTACTCTAGCTTTGTAGCTTAATGGAAGAAATAAAACTATGTGAAAATAGAAAAGAATCCTCTTATACCTTCCATAGGAGTAAAATGAATAGTTTTGTCACCTAATTAGAATGGCGAGATATCATGCCAACAATGGTGATGACCCTTAATGACACAAGATATGTGATATCATAATAAAAGGAATGCATTAATTAAGAAAACTTATAAGAAATAAGCTTAGTGGATGTAACTATAACTTGTGTCTTATAATTTCATTTGTGGAATGTGTAATTTTATGAAATTGAACACAAATAGAATGTATAAATAGATAACCTTGATTGTATAAATTGCTTTTGCACGCCCTAAAATTTATAAAGAACATAATTTGAAAGTTTGAACTAATTGAAAGGTTCCTTGAACTACTGTAAGAGTATCTAATCTCATTTGTGGCCTAAGATTTTGGGGTGTGATGTGGTTGAGTACTTTCCATATTGTCCCTTGTTATATCAAACCATGCAAACATAAGTATAATGTTCATAACACAAGTTCCATGTGAGGCCATCCTGAGACCTCTCACTTTAGTTAGTGTGGAATATTTTAGAAGTATGCATAAGGATTTTATCCCCTTGTTAGAATGAATTAATTGTTATATTCTTATTATGGGGTCCTATGTCCATCTTGTCAATGAGTGGCAAATTTTTAACTTTTAAATTTTTCCACCTACCCTAATTAATGAAACACCTTGTTGATAGTGATATGTTCTAGCTTTTTCATACTCCCTTGTAGATGAATATCTATGATTTCCCATTGTTGGAGCCTTTCGGCTTGTCATGCCCTTGTTTTCTCTTAGCTCGATGAGTATATGATTTTTGGTCTAGGGGAGATTCTATATCTCTAGTTTTAAGAAAGGCACCCTCCTTGTGTGTGGAATAGGTCATTGGTGACCTAGGCTTAGTGGCAAGCTTAGGAAACATATGTTAAGGATATGGAAGAATTTTGGAATCCTCTTTCCTTTTGCGGAACCATGATCCTTTAAGGAAGAGAATGGTGCAAGTTTGTCTTCATAAGTTTCTACAAGAATGTCTTCTATGTTGCCCTAGTATTGTTAGTTGGACCTCTCTTGTTGCTGTTGTTTTCTACCATCTCGCTTGGGTATTGCTATGAGTTATGATATTATGCTTGTGAACGTTTTAAGAATCTTTGAGCTAGGGTAGATTTAAAATTAATAAATGATGTTTTGTTAGACAAAGAGAATGGTATCTCTTGTGTCGATATGTTAGTTTGGGCAAAGATTACTTTTCTCCTAATGGAAATATTATATAAGTGTTTGGGGTTTCTAAATCAGGATTAATGTTTGTGTGTTTGATATTTGAGTATAAATTTAAGTGATAAGAACTTTAAGGAAGGAGTAACTCCACAATCTCCCAAGATGGGAATCCACTTCGAGGGGGACACCTCCAATATACCTCTACCAAGTAGAAGACTCAACTCATACCCCCTCATGACCTTGATACTTACATCCCTTATATAGACATACATTACTCTTAATAGATGGGTAATACCTAATCCCAATGTAGGCCGACTCATTACCCAATATAACTAATTCCTATGTGACCCCATATAACTAACTAAGGGGATGTGTGCCACATGTCGACATCTCCATCAACCCATATACATTATATTATCATATCCCAAGGTACATAGCATTGCCTCCCTCTTTGACATGTTTCGTCCCGAAACATAAGAAGAAGCCATATAATGAGTGTGCTTTAAATTATTGCACACTTGTCACCAAGCTTGATCATCCAACCACCCATATGAAATCCTAGTGGGTGATGTTGCTCCAAACCTAATTCCATATTCCATTGTGCTCATCTGATTCCATCCTGGTCCATATGTGATCCTCCTCGGTATCCATGTATATCCATAATAATTATTCCTGTGATTCCATGTCATATAATTGTTGCTCCATTGATTCCGCATATAGCCCTGATTATTACTCCTCCAATTCCCTGCATATTTATATAGATTGTTGCCCTTATGTGGCCTAAAATAACTCCATGATTTTTTCCTCTCATGATGATGTGGGTGTCTATATGGTGCAACCTTAGTATGGTCAACCTTATCAATCTTTTCCTCTACTTTCTTTTCCTCGTCCAAATTTTTTGTTATTTCTTTTTTCTCTTGAGTAGAGAAATTATTTTTGAATTTTTCATCATGTTCTTCATCATCTCCTTTTGATTCATCCTTATTCCCTTCTTCACCATCTTCAAATTCATCTTCATGATCCAATTTTACATTACTTTTTTTGTTTTAAGTGTGATATCTTACAATATAATTTTCTTTCTCTTTCCAATAATTTCATGAATTTATTTTGCACATTAATATTGATTGTTCCCAAAGTCTCTAACCAAGGACATCAATAATATCCATACCATCCATATCTAAAGCATAAAAATATGAATGCTGAAAACATATTTATGCATAGAAAGCTTTAAATCTTCAAAGACTTGAATCGCTTACCATCCATTTGAGACTCCTTAATATGCTTTGTTTGCACATGTAGATTGTGAGCTACATCCATATTGATGAAGTTATATTTACTACTAGGGTTTATGGAAACAATTACCTTTTTTCTTTGAATGCACCCTTCAAACTGAAATATTGAAGCTTCCTTCCTTGGAGATGCACTATCATGTGTAGCAGCTTCATCATCAACATTTTCTTCTTATTCTTCTTATTCTTCTGCTTCTTCTTCTTCTTTTGTTTCCCATATGTCCATGAAAACTTGTTCCAATTCCTCCAAAGACCAATTAGAATTTTCCTTTTCTAACTCAGAAAACCAAATATGTGCAGGGCCACTAATCCACAACTTGAATAACCAAATATCTGATGGTTTAGAGAATTTATCCCTAAATTTGTTCCATAGTTCTCAAGCATCAATCATGTCATCTCCAAAAAAAGTTACCATCCCCATGATCCACAAAACTAGGGTTTTTCATAATAGACCCTTTTGATCAAAACTTGTTCTAACCATTTAAGTAAAGGTCGGCCAAAATCGAAATCACATAACACAAACCCTAATTTAATTTTTGAGAGATTTTAAAAATACGGCCTATGGAGAAAAATATTGAAAAACAATAACAATGCAATAACTCTAACAAATTAGATCAAAAATTCTAAAATTTCAGTGGTATCACCTTTGAATCTATCCACATCAACCCAAAAATTATTTCCTAATTCGTCATTATTAAGAAGATATATACGAAACCTTAGAATTAGGGTTTCAACCCTAAAACAAACATATCTTTTGCAAAATAGCTCCAAAAATCTAAAATTTGGAGGGCAGATCACTTTAATTATGTTTCTACGACCCACAAAAAAATCTAAAAATTCCATGTCAATCTCCAGATATAGGAGAATCAACAACATTAGGGTTTCATCCCACAAATTGCCATAGGATCAGATTGTTGCTCACGATACCACTTGATAAGAACTTTGCATATAATAAATGAATAATTTCAGAATATAACACAACACAAGAGATATGGGTGGGCAAATATGCCCAAATAATCAATATATGTAGAATAATACCCTTAAGGTAGGGCAACACCATACAATGCTCCTTAAGGAAGGAGTAACTCCACAATCTCCCAAGATGGGAATCCACTTCGAGGGGAACACCTCCAATATACCTCTACCAAATAGAAAAATCAACTCATACATCCATCACCTCCTCATAATGATAATCACATCCTTTAAATGGGATGGGTAACACCTAATCCCAATGTAGGTGACCCATTACCCAATATAATTAATTCTATGTGAGCCCATATAACTAAGGGGATGTGTGCCACATGTCAAGCATCTCCATCAACCCATGTACATTATAATATTATATCCCAAGGTACATAGCATTAAGTTATAGTAACCTTGTTGCCAATATTATGTAGTATTACCATGATAATTTAATTAAGTCCTTTCGAGTTATAAAAGTTCTTCCAATGAATAGTCTGCATCCTTGCAAACGGTTTGCTAATTCAAGTATTTTTCATGTTGTTAAACCTCGTCTTCTTGTGTGGTCACGATGTAGTTATACCTATGAGTAGGTGTGTTTTATCGTGCAAAATTGAGGGTCATGATTGGTAGTTATTAATCTTGTCTAAAATAGTGAACATTGAAGTGTAAATCAACCTAAGTGGAAGTCTTATCCTTCCTTGTTACAATGTGTTGTATCCACAAGTGGCTATGTGGACATCCTGTGTACATGAATTTCTTCCTAATCTTCTTGGACCTTGGTTTTCATTCTTTGGGTTCTATTGGTAATTTCTGTTTAGACTCTTAGTGTTGTAACTTGGTTAACCTCGTAGAGTTTACTATGTAAAATTAAAAGTTTGTAACCTTGTTGGAGGAGGTTTAGTATTTGTGCCTAACAATCTCCCTTATCCTTGTTGAATAGAGTTGGACCAAAATTTACTTCTAGGAACCCATGTAATGCCCACAAATTTTTGCACACGAAACCCAAAACCAAACAAATGTTATAATAGAAAAATTATGGAATAATTTTTTATTTTATTTTAAAAGAACTAAGGCGACGGTAAGGTCAACCTTAGGTTTAAAAGGGTCATCACAAAATAACTTAAATAATATTATTAAATAAAGAACAAACTTAATCTATGATTAGGTTTAAAATATTTCATTCGATTAATCCTAAATTAATTTAATACATAGGCTTCTAAGGTCATGCAATAATTTAATAATTAAATTCCAAGTCTAAAACAATCCTTCCATTTACACAAAGCTAATTATTTAATTTTCCAATATAAAATTGGGTCTAAATTATTAAGGGAGTTTAATTAACTTCTCCTAGGTCATGGTCTAATTAATTTTGAAATTTGTAAGGAATAAATTAAAAAGGAAATATTAAAATCTAATTTACTTGTAAATCACACAAGTGGCCCCATTCAAAAGAGACCCATGTGATCAAATGATCACCTCACCTACCCCCACCTAACTTTTGTAGAGACAATCTTGACCCTAGGATGAAACCAATATTGACCATTTGATGAAGTTAGAGATTTCAATCAACCTAAAATCTCTAAGGAAGGCTTTTATTCATTTCTTTGCTCATTTCATTCATTTTTGGTTTTGCAAGTTAAGGGAAGATGGAAGAGGAGGAAGCCATGGATGAGAAGGGTCAAGCTTGGGGATGGATATACACATCCCAAATCCATATTATTTTCTTTTCTTTTTCTATTCTACCCTTTTCAAGGGTTTGTAAATTTTATTACTCATTTGTTGTAAGCAAGATTTAACTAAAAATACCCATTTGGGTATTTTTCATTTACCCAATAGATCTATATTTTTATAGTATTTACATTTCCCTTATTTTCTTTTGTGAGTAGATATACACAAATAAAACTCTTTATATATGTATATATATTATATGTATATTACCCTTTTTCTTATGAGGAAATACCCATTTTGAGGGTTTGAGGTATATATACCCTCAAACCCTCAAAATGGGTATTTCCTCATAAGAAAAAGGGTAATATACATATGTATATATACCTCAAAATGGGTATTTTCTCATAAGAAAAAGGGTAACTTCAAATATATATATATATATATATATATATATATATATATATATATATATATATATATATATATATATATATATATATATATATATAAAGAGTTGTATTTGTGTATATCTACTCACAAAAGAAAATAAGGGAAATGTAAATACTATAAAAATATAGTTTATTGGGCAAATGAAGAATACCCAAATGGGTATTTTTAGTTAAATCATGCTTACAACAAATGAGTAATAAAATTTACAAACCCTTGGAAAAGGGTAGAATAGAAAAAGAAAAGAAAATAATATGGATTTGGGATGTGTATATCCATCCCAAGCTTGACCCTTCTCATCCATGCTTCCTCCTCTTCCATCTTCCCTTAACCTGCAAAACCAAAAATGAATGAAATGAGAAAAGAAATGAATAAAAGCCTTCCTTAGAGATTTTAGGGTTGATTTGAAATCTCTTCATCCAATGGTCAATATTGGTTTCATCCTAAGGTCAAGATTGTCTCCTACAAAATTTGGGGGGGTAGGTGAGGTGATCATTTGATCACATGGGTCTCCTGAATGGGGCCACTTGTGTGATTTACAAGTAAATATATACCCATTTTGAGGGTTTGAGGGTATATATACATATGTATAAACGTAATATATATATATATATATATATATATATATATATATATATATATATATATATATATATATATATATATATATATATATATATAATTCAATAGAAGTAAATGGCCATGGTTTTGAAGAAATGCAGACTGTGTTTAGGTTAGCACAGGGGCAAAAAAACATTGCAATTTTTAATAACAAAGTGGTGGCCGTATTGAATAACAATGTTTCAAAGTTGGGAGAAATTTGATATAAATTACAATGTTTGAGGGGGAGGGACACCACCCCCACCTCCACCCTAACCCATATTAATATGGGTTGGGGTGGGCTGTTTCCCCTCCCCCAACCCACCAACCATATTCCCACCTAGGCCCCACTGGTCTACACCAAACAATGTGCCAAAAAGGTGGGTAAAGTCGCTTCAACCCTCCCATTTCAAAACATTTTGTTTGCTAAATTTTTTTATTTTATTTTTGATATCTTTATTGATAATCTCATTAATATTAACTAATAGTATTTATTAATTATAATATTTAATAATAATAGTAATAATATTATTAATAATTAATAACAGTGATTATATATATATAATTATTTTTGTGGCAATTTCATTATTATTATTAAATTAGAATAATATTAAAATAACTTGATTTATTTATAATCTTTTTTTTTGTTAAATGGAAAAACACTAGTTAGATTAATATAAAACCAAGGAATTTGAGGAGTAGTCCTATGAAATTCACTTAACCATAGTCATATTTAAGTGGAAATGTACATATGTGTTTCCTTTGTATATTACATCTAAGGCTAAGTTGAGAAATTTAAGATGATTCCATACACAACTCATTTTACATAATGATAGTAGAAAAGGGATGT
Source organism: Taxus wallichiana var. yunnanensis (assembly GCA_018340775.1). Classification (NCBI taxonomy): domain Eukaryota; kingdom Viridiplantae; phylum Streptophyta; class Pinopsida; order Cupressales; family Taxaceae; genus Taxus; species Taxus wallichiana. The sequence goes on from CM031237.1 coordinate 260,986,964, forward strand.
CTTTATTTAATCTAAGGATTTTGACAACTATTTCCTTCAACTAATTTAGTATTACATCTCTAGTATGGATATTTCAATTTACTTTCATTTAATGAACACAAGGATAACCATTTCATTACTATCAAGATGTAAGTAGTAACCATTTCCAACAACCATATGTTTTCCAATATAATCTAAAAGATGAACATGACACATTTTGCAAGCAAGGAAGACACTCCAATTGCAACCAAGATTATTTCCATTTAATCTCATTTCAAACTTTTTACTTTCTTCAAAACAAGGAGATAAAGTGGTAGTTTCCTTTCACCATACTAATATATTTTAAAATGCATATTCTCAAACAAGCATTCTTAAAATAGTCTACATAAAAGGGATTTCAAGAAATAAAATGGTTTTCCTTCAAGTTTACAATTGTACAATCATCCACACAAAGTGGGAATAACAAATTGAATAATATACAACAAGGGCTATCAACAAGGCCAATAATATAAATCTCCCATTTGCATGACTTCTCCAAGGTACCTCCAAATTTTGTTATCTTCAACTTTCAATGGGATCACAAAACAAGGAAGGGGAGTAGGAAACACTCTCTGCCCAACCTTAAATTCATCAAGGGGAGAAGTTGCCCTCTTAATTGCCTCCAAACCCCAACCAAGGAACCATGAGGAGCATTGAACAACAATGAAAACTTCCAACAAAGTGGCTTCACAACAAACATACATACAAGACATTCAACTCAACCAAGATAACATATCCAACAAGTTTGCACATTCATAACAACACAAAGGTTTGAATATCAAACCAAATAGAGCAAGGGTTATGGGATACCACCTCCTTATGCCTCCCAAGTGAAGTGGGAGTCTTACCCTAAGCCTCCAAGTGCACAAAATAATCACACAATATCATTATCTCTCCCTTGTAAGCACGTAGCAAAACCATGAATTACTTTTATTTCCCCATAGGTAAGACTCCCATTCACACTACCACTAAATGCATGCCTTACAAAACTCCATTTTCCCTCCCCAATGGTCCCATAAGCCCTTCTCACACACCAAACTAAGGCCAACTACCCAACTAACACACAAACACCATCACAAGTCAAAAACAATCCTTAATATGTTGTTGAGTGTATTTAGTAGTTAGGAGACATAATAGATATAAGGAATTTCATGATTTTTTAGAACATGAAATTGGAATATTGATGATTGTAAATTATTTACTAGATTAGAGTTGAAGTGTTAAGTGAATTGCAAATAGTCATTAAAAAAATTCGTAAATTTGATGATAATGATTTAGCCACGTTATACGACGATGTTAATTGACATATATGTGTGTGTTGTATTGCTTGATGTATGTTGAGGATTTTATGATGGATGTTTTATATGCATTTATTTCCATGACATATTGATATGGCCTTGAGGCCAGAGAGGTATTTCTATTTGTGATTGCAAGAAAATTATATCACTATACATCGAAAGGGATAGGGACCAACCCTAGAAGGATGTTGTGTGTTTGCAACAAGGGCCAATTAACAATTTGTGTGAGTGTTTTGATTTTTCTTTGCTAAGTTAGGAGGTTTCCCGTGGGGGTGACCTCATGTATGTGGCCTAGAGTGGTGATGTTTTCCCTTTCTTTATTTTGTGTGTTTTAATTTTGTGGAGCATGTTTTTAATAATTGGGAAAATTTAGTCACTTTATTAACACTTGTTAATGTGTCTTAATTAGCTAATTTAACTTAAATTTTAAACTAAAAAAGAAGAGGTGACATGTGGGTAATAAATGGGGTAGTTAGTTCTTGATTTGTGCATGATGATGAATGAAATTTATTGCATTTGTGTTGTGTGCACTCTTTCTCCCTCTATAAACCCGAAATTTGACTTGGAGGGAACTTTTTGAGACTTGTGGGACAAGTAAACCTTGTCTCTTGTCTCTCATAATCATCTACCAACCATACTTATGAAGTATGGGGCTAATTTTGACCATTTTAATGATTTTTTGAGTGTAAAAGGCAAAAAAAGTCATTTATCTTCTTATCACATTTATTTTGTCCTTGAAAGGTATGGGGTGCATGTGGGCATGTCATAACCTTACCCTTTTCATTTAATTTCCTTGGTTTTGGGGTTTGAATTGTTGTGTTGGAGTGGAGGAATGATGAAGTGGCATCCTACATGGAGCCACCTCATCACCCTCATTCCTTTTTCTATTTATGGGTGTGAATTTGGAGGAATGGGGGTTACTTGTTTCATTTTCTTGATTTGCATTTTAGAAATTTGGTCTTGGGAATTCTTTCTTGGAGCTTGAAGGATTGCTTTGGTGCTTGCTTGGTTTTGGAAAGGATTAAATCTTGTGGATTCAAGATTGTGAAAGCTAGTATGGAAAGGTAGGGTCTACACCTTGTTCTTTATTTCTTGTTGTATTTTTTGTAAATGCATGTGTGTGTATTATGAGTGGGATTGGTGTAGTATGGCCCTAAGATGTGTGGGAGATGGAAGTATGGGACCATTGGGGAGGGAAAAGGAAATTGTGAGGCATTGTGGAGGGAGTATGAGAAGGGGGTTCCACCTATGGGGAGAGAAAAGGATAAAATTGCTATACTTTGTGTATTTTGCATTGGGAGGGAAAAGGGATATGTTGAGAAGTTGGATGTGCACTTGGAGGTATTTTGGGTGGAACCCTAACTCATTTGGGAGGTAAAAGGAGATGGTTCCCATATTCATTTCTCCTTTTGGCTTGTTGTCAAGCCTATGTGTTGTTGGAAAATTTGTAAATCTTGTTTTTTTGTGTCTATTTGAATGTGTTGTATATTTGTGGAAGCCATTTTTGTGAAGTTGTCAAAGTTGCAAGACACACCTCATTGTTCTATGGTTGGGGCTCGGGGGCCAATAAGGAGGATGACTTATCCTCTTATTGGATTATAGGTTGGGTGGAGAGTGTCGCCTATTCCCTTTCATTATATTGTGATTCAAGATTTGAAGAGGTGAAGTAATGTAAATTTGAAGCTATGAAGTTGGGAGAAGACATTGAAATGAAGACTTGTCTATTTGAATATTTGGAAGAATCTCTATGTTGTAAATTTGACCCCATTGTTCTCACTTAGAGTGGAAGGTTGTAATTATTGTATTTTAAAAGCATGTATTGTAAATTTTATTTATCAAGTTGGTAATGTTGTAGTGGAAAGAAGGAAACTTAAGTTGTATATTTGTTAGAAATGAAACTCTCAAAATTTAGGATGTTACTCAAAGCTTGAAATATGTATTGTTGGAAAGAACTATTTCATTGTAAGGAAATGAACTAAGATTCTTGTATTATAAAGGAATGTTCTTGCAATTTTCATTTATCAAACTTGTATTGTATGGTTGGAAGAGAAATCTCCAAGTTGTATATGTAAAAAAAACTATTTGAGTTGAGTTTATAGGCAAATTTTACATTTTATTGCAAATTTATACAACCCAACTATACTACTTAGTTGAATATTTATAAATTTATATCAAACCATCTCTACTTCCATACTTCATTTCATTACACAATTAAACTTGATTTGATTATTTAAAATAAGATAACATTAAAAGATATAATTATAATTACTTATACCTATATATATATATATATATATATATATATATATATATATATATATATATATATAAGATTGTTAAATAGGTCGAATGGCTTATAAACTAAGTTTATATATATCATATAAAAAAAAAGTGACATGTGTTTAAACCATGCGGCCATACTATATAAATTAAATAAACCAAAAGGGGCATATATAAACCCTTAAATATTATATGGGGGTGTCGACATACCCATTTATAAAAATCTTTGCAACATGTAACATGCCTAAGCTGTATTTCAACGTAGTATTTACTTATATATCGTCGGCCGAACCTTATATTGCAATATATGTGTGTGAGTGTATTTCCGCATATCTAGCCTAAGCTGTATTTCAAATATGCTATTCTCTTTTAATTTGGGATTGTAAAAATAAATATAAAACAAATGTAAAACTTGTGTGTATATATATATATACATATATATTCTAAAACTTAAATTTATGTATATATTTCTATATTTAACAAAAATAAAATAGGGTAAATAATACCCACAAAGAGAAATGGGAGATCTCTCATTTTAACACAAAAATAACATAAGCAAACCCTCCATAGCTCTTTCAATGGCTTCTATGGCTATGCAAAACTTCTTAGCCTCCTCTAACCTGTAATGTGCAAATGAAAATGAAGTTAGGGAAAATGGAATAAAAGAAACTCATAAGAAAATTTAGGGCAATCTAGATCCAATGGCCCAAATAGATCAAATCTAATGGTTGAAAATAAACCCTACATCACTTAAGTGATGGGGATTTTGTGGGAATGAGATTAAATTAAAAGGGTATGGGTAATTGGTTGAATGGGGCCACTTAGTGGCTAGGCCAAGTTGTTAACTTTTATGGTAGGAAATAAATTAAACATGGTGCATGACAACTAAATAATAAACTATATATATAGGAAGGGGTAGTTAAATAAATTAAATGGACCATGACTATTAAATAATTGAAAAATACTCTAATAAGTAAATGAACTTAATGGGAGAATTTTAATATGTAAATATTTTGGGGAATTAAATTAATAATATTTAATCATTAATTTAATTCAATTCTACAAAATTTTGATATAGTAATATTAATCCGTAAACTAATTAAATCGTAATATAATGTTTATCCTATGCAACCTTCTAAACAAAACAAAATATAAATATTTTTCCTTAATAATTTAGTAGCTTCTACTTTGTTTTGAACATCAAAATTATGGGCGCTACACCACTAGCACAATATATCACGGGAATCCTCCATGTTGTAGCAAAGTTTCCATAGGTATTAGGTTATAACACCGAGTTATAGAGCACACGACATATTCGTTTATTAAATTGTTCCATAAAAATAATCTAATTAGTTCCAATATATTTAACCATCTCATATATGAGTTAGAGAATACAACAATATAATCTCTACCATGAACTTTGTTTTTAATAGTCACAATAAGGGTTTCAACCATGTGAGATTCTCCATAATCAATAATGTTGATAGCCAACATTCACATATACATCAATATTTTTTTCTTTTAATTATGTCTTCTACGGAAGATCCTATCCATCACATGTTTGCAAGGTTGGCGATCAACCAACCAATGAATTTTTTCAACACTTCTTGGGGGTATTTATCGATTGATTGCAAATAAAAATGAAGTTAGGTCAACCTTGCAAACATACATAATCTTTAGGATGAGATGTCTTCCACAACTAGTGACTTTAGAAGCTTCATCATTTAATCCAATTAATTTAAGATCAAAGCTTGGATACTTCATATTTTCATGCATTCTATGAATATTAGTGGGACTAAAGAGAATAGTCCAGGGTTCTATGAGTTAGGAAACTTTCAGAGTATCAATTCATGGGGTGGATTACTAAGGATCCTTCATATCTTAAATTACTTGGTCAATCTCAATGTACCTTCCCCCAACTTAATAGTTACTTGTGCATGAAATAAATTCATTGCACACAATTTTATGAAATTTGTATGCTTAATTCCATCAACAAAGCAGATATCTAGAATTTTAGTGCTTGTCCAGGGTAATTCTAATATTTTTATCCTAAAAAATCATGCTTCATGATCTACCTCATATTAAATCATGAAAAAAATACTATGAAAGAAAAAAGACACCTTCAACATAATATTTGAAGTCAACTAATTTTTCATCTCTGGATGATTAAAATAGATGAATCTTTTACCTTATTATATACCTAGTGTTTCTCCTCTCAAGAATTCCTAAATCCATCCTTGATCATCTTCTACTCTTCCATTTTTAGATTTACATATAAATGCAAATTGTTGTAATCCATACCAAAAATAGAATAATGATTTCAAAAGTGGAAAAATAAACCATATTTACCAATGGGAGGCTTCAAGACAACCGTACTTAGAGGCTCATAAGTCTCTGCGTCTCCTGACTAGTAGTAAAAGTAAAAATAACATAGAGGAAATGAAGGCTTCAAATTCAAAGTTTCAACATCAAAGTTTCGAACTTGAAAATGAGGACGACATCAACACCAAAACCAACCTCCTACTCACTTGAGATCTATTCAATTTTGTAATGATCACATCAACAATTTAGACGTGATGGTGTAAATATAATCTCTTTAACATGCATAACATCTACTTTCTTTATTGTATGGACCCCATAAATCTATAGTTTGATCCTTCATAGGACTACTCCTTCATAATTTTTAACTAGAAATAAAGAGTTACATAAGCAAAATTAATCATGCATCTATATGATTCCTTGATAAATCCACGATCTTAGATTAAAAGTCATTTGTGGAGGAGAAACCCTCTCAACTTCCATAAGAGTTCTTATGCATTCACAACGTGGTACCATTATATATTGAACATACATAATTAAATTGGAAATATGGATAAGCTTTCATCTACTTCCACACAATGCCATTTACAAGAAAATTTAAATTAATGAAATACAATTACACGTATCTCGTGATTGAATGATAAAAGCAATGCATTTGAATCTTTGATTTCTTATCGATATCTTATTCATGTTTCTCATTTTCTATTTTATGAATAATCAATCTGAATTTGAATAAATTAGTATATTATCCATCAAATACATCATGGGATTTAGATTAACATTTGTGCCAAAATCTTCTACTTCATGATGATTTGTGAACATAATCTTCAAAAATAAGTGTATGACATGTTTTTTAGGCTATGCATACCATTTTTTTATCATAACTATCTCAGTATATTTTATATTTTATTGATTTTAATCAATGAATTAACAACAATAATAACAAAATCAAAACTTGTTGAGATGCAAATCATACCGTAAAAAGAGTGAAAAAGAGTAAAATGCCTCACACAAAAATCTATTGAAAGAAGAAAAGTAACAACCGAAACTAAATAATCTTTCGCATCGGCAACAAAACAAACATTAATTATTAAGAAAGCAATTTTGCTTGAAAGCATTAATAAGGTGGATTAGGTTCCATAAAACACAAGATAATATATATGTTTTTTTTTAAATTAGAGTAACATACATACCCCAATTCTTAGAGGAAAAATCTCAACAAATGAAAGGAATTGACTATTAAAAAAAAAAAAATGATCTTAAAATGAATAAATAAAAACAATTAAACTCTAATATCAAATAAATATTATTTATGTTACTATTAAATAATTAATAATATTTTATTTTGTATTATTTATAATTTTTGTTGTTTTTGTATACATTTTAATTTTCACTATAATTTGCATTCTCTAATTTTTTCAATACCATCTATTCCAATATTACAATGTCCACCACCTACCACTCCTATATTACAATGTGCCACTATAGAAATTGTAGAGTTATGAAAGAATCACTCACCCATTTTCTTTTTTGTATTAAAGTTTACACTTTAATAAGATTTCCTGAACTGGAAGAGCTCCTTGACCAATTACGTGATAAATAAGAATATGCGGTTACACAATTGACCAATTACGTGATAAATAAATAAATCATGTTAATGTTGCCGTCAAAATATGGACCTGCCAACACATCTCAACTGATGTATTTTGCAGCGCTTAATAGATGAAGTAATACGCCACACGGACAGGTGGTCTAATGCCATCGTATAACATGCATAAAGATCAATTGCCGGTTTGAAAACAGTTAAATAGAAGGCATGGAAAAATTATTTGCTAATGGTGAGACGATGTACTGTTTAAATAGCAAGCAAGGGTAAATTTACATACATGAAGGTGAAATCTGGTTGAGTTTTATTACAATCAAACCATCAATCAATTATTGTGTAAACAATGGGCATGTACGTCTCTTAAGATAAAAAGGACTCTTAAGTGTTATAAATGCTATCATTCTTTTATGTGAGTTCATAACAATATTCGAAAATAATAAAATAATGTATAACAAATTATTCATCTTTATGAGTAGAAATAGTCATATTTCTAATACTTAATATGACTAGTAATCATACACAAACTACTAATGGATACATTGATAGGGATATTAATGAGTGTAATAAGACTCATTTCATAGTGAACACAATTCGAGTGGATTTCAAGGGGATATAAGTGGTGAAGCCAAAGGTGATGGTCAGCCCCATTGAAATGTAACAATTCAAATCCAATTTTTCCATCTATGATCCTCTTCTTTCTCCCGGAAAGTAACATGGAGTAATTTCCATTTGCGTTGAATACTGGGAAGGGAAAGAGTATGTGGACTTCATGAAAGACACGTGGCATATAGTGTCGAACTTGGGATTATATATATATACATATATATTATAGAGAAAAAAAGGCTATGGGACTTCAGTCATATTTCTAATGGAGCTTCTCATGTGTGACAAAAGGTGAGAACAACATGAGTGGATTTGAAGGGGATTCATATGTGAAAAGTAGTGTGAGATGGATAACCCAATTGAAAGTGCCTACAAGTGAAAATTCGTCCCCCACCATCAAATTTTTATATACTATAATGGACTTTGAAAACCTTTTTATTTAATTCCCTTTTGAGTTGAATTCCATTTGAGTTGAATACCATTAATTGTGTGGTGCCATGTGCACTCTAATGTTTAGATTAAAAATAAATCACAAGTGTGTCATTACATACTTAGACATTAATGTTTGTATAAATTTTATCTTAATAACTATCAACCTAAACAATATTTTATAAATTGGCTTTGTAACTTTTTTGGATTACTACAATTATATAATGTTATATAGTCTAATAACAAACATTGATGCAAAAGACTAATGTAATCACAACGAAAATTAAAAATACTTTAGAGCTAAAAAACATCGTATATAAAGTCTAAATTGAAACATATTGTAAGGTTGAAAAAATAAAATGATAACTTTAAATATTATTAATAAAATATATGTAGGATACATGGAATCATTGGAGACATTAGCCTATGACACACAACAATTCACAAAATTGCACTAACCATTACAATAGTGGAAAGGACAAAGCAATGTTTATAAAACTTAAATTTCAGTGGTGCTCAAATAATGCTTAGAAGGAAAACATGTATATATATTCAACACATCATAAGCATTAAAAAGATACATATTCTTCTCTAGTACTAACATGAATGTAAAACAAAGGATATCGATGAGCACCACCCTTAAGAGAGAGGAGAAAACATGAAATGAAGATGTTATCTTGCAAGATAGTTGGCATGGATCACATAATTTTCCCTAACATTCACATTCTCCCTCTTCTCTAAAAGCAATTAAGGAAAATTCCAAATTTGAGGGTCGTATGAAACCACAAGATAGAAACTTGATATGACAAACTATCTCATGGAAGAGGAAAAATATGATGCCATAAGAAAGTAATAAAATATTTTAATTGAAGGAAAGCAAGCTCCTCATTTGATTAAGAAATTTAAGGACATGAGGTCTCCCAAGTCTCAACTAAAGAAGCATAAGTAAAAGGGATTATGTAGTCAATGCCTATAAAGGTTCATGTTTTGCCAAGGAAAGTTATCGAATGTGATAAGATGAAGCTTTCATTTACTTGTTTTATTTTAAACATTGCATGTCACCCCACCATGTCATTCCAAAGGTGAGACTACAAAAAATAGATGGACAACAAATATCACATTATACATCATTAACGGCCCACAACCAATCTCTATTATACATTATCAACAACATATTAGACATGGGCTAATCTCCATTATACATTATCAACAACATATAGCGGTAACCTTAGAACACTTATGTTGAAAAGACCTATCAGAATCACTTTCAATATTTTCATTTGATTAAACCTTCTAAATCCAAATTCTACTTCTCTAAGATATATATTTAATTGTTTCTAGAGCTTTTGTATACAATGCTTAATTTCTCTAATCATTTAACACTTTTTCCACTTTTCCACTAACTACGATAAATTCTAATCCTATAATTCTTTGAATATTGTTATTACCAGATCACCCTACCCCGAATGGCCCGATTGTGAATGGGAATTTGATGTGATGGGGTAACATGCAGTTATTCCAAGGTGTGGGACCTTGCGAATGGGATAGCTCTCTGGAGAAGGCCAACTTCCTCTTCCTAAACTAAGCACTACACTACTCCTAATGTAAGGAAAATAGCTAATTAGACCTATACTAACATTTCTAGGGGATTAGGGAGAGAGATTACATGAAATAAAACCTATATTAGAAGTGGTGATGCACCAAGAAAGGGGTTTGCTAGACAAATTTTCAGCTTTCCAATGAAGAAATATGAACATGGGAAGAATGGACATGCATTAAAAACCCAACTACATACAATACTTCATTCCCATTAAGCACAACATTCTTCCGACAATGACAAGACACTTGTAAACATAAGAGAGGAAAAAGAGATTAACAAACAACAATTCAAGGATAGGAAATCGATCACAAGACATCATTTTTATTACTTTGAGCACTTGCATAGTACATCGTTATAGTAGGAAAAGGAAAGGGTTGCCATTACAACTTTCATAAGGAAGGCTTGAAAGCCTCCAAATTCACAACAACTCAACTTGTGAAGTGAGGGGAAGCCTTGAAAAAAATGTCTAACTCCTTGAACTAATGCATTCCCTTTTACATTTATGAAAGTTCTAAGCTAGTGAGAGAAAGAAGGATGAATCCTAAAATCTATGCATGAATATAGCAGAGATAGGTGGAATGTGCTTTTCCTAGAGCTTGCCTACAACACTCCATACTTGCTTATGTCATTCTTGCCCCCCAATGAACTTTTTCTCCATGCCTTCATAAATGAACAAATATGAATTTCCTCCACATTTTAATAAAAAATATATTTAAAATCCCTTGGAGAAGTTTAATTAGTCTATTAGTGGGACCCATGGATGAAAAGATGCATTATGGGGCTCTTTGGGTTGTTTAGATGAGCAACTCGGCAAACAACTCACCGGCTAGCTCACGAGTGACTAATAAGCCCTTTGGCGAGTTCCTCCTTTACTACGTGGCTTCTCCTATAGCTCGTTGTTGACAAACTCTTTACATCTTATAATAACGTCTTCATTTGGCGACCAACTGGAAACTTTATATTTAAACCTAAACCGTCGAGCCAAAACCATGCATCCATCATTTGAGTACGTATGGATCACCGCCATGTTTCTATCTGAGCTCCTCCACATTAATTATGCAACTTCTCACCTAGGCTTTCACACTAGCTTGGACATCCTGAAATGCTTTGATCTTCTCCTATCAAGTTCCTTGTTAACCATTTTCAACTTTGTGAGTGGTGGGTTATTTGCGTGCTGCCAGCTTGTTTTGCATTGATTTAGTCTTCGCACTGTTTTACTCGATTACCCCCAAACTGCCTCGTTGGATGACTCAGCTCACATTTTAACATTCCCCACATCTTCCTCAATATCTCGATGGCTCCTTGAAAACTGTTCATTTCATTCATAAGCCGAGCACCTTGGTGTTTAACCTGGCAACCACAACAACCATTTTTTCTCTGACTAGCTTGACTCTCGAGATCTTCCTACTCTGACCCCATCCAGGTCAGATTTCAGGATCCAAACACCCTGAAACACTTCGAGCTAACTAGCCCACAACCTCCGCATTGCCAAAGAACCCGAAACCCGAAGTCTGAAATTAGAACTTCGGGTTTTAGACAACTCGATCACTTTCACCCCACCATGTCACAAAAACCTGAACTCATGACATGTCATGATCCTGGACTGCGAAAATGTTGACTCCAAAGTCTGAGTTGACTTTGACTAACTCGTCTAATTTCAGGCTTAGAGATCTTTGTGCATTGGACTCACATTTTCCATACTCCAAAGAGTTTCAACCCTGAAAACGACAACTTCATATTCGGGGTCCGAAATTCATTTTTCCATTCTTTCAAACCGAGATCCTTCTTCCACATACGATCATTGAGATGTTCGATCCATTTATGTCATGATTTCTTATGCGGCGAGCTCACCATGACTACCTATCGAGGCATCATTGATATGCCTTAGTTCGCCTTTCACTCGACTTCGACCTTCAAGTTTTTGTGGCTCACTGACTTGAATATTGAAACACCTCACAGCCTCGAGATAACTAGATGGGATGACACTCGATCCGTGACTCGAGCACTGGTTCAAATGCCTTCATGTCTTGTCCCCGCAACTCTTGTCGACGCATCCAAATTTTAGCGATCCCTTAACCGCCCGATCCATCTGTGTTCGGTTTACCACGATGCCGAGCAATGCAGCAACATTCTGAGCTACCTCCTGTGCAGGCTCGGCCCATTCTGTGTGATGACTCGATCTTGTTTGGCAAGCATCTCACCTACCTGTCCGAGTCGGACCTGTTTGTTCCTGTTGTTGAGTTCCATTGTGACTCTATTCAAACTCCTGAGCTCGATCCCAGTGTAGCTCAAACCATGACATGTTTGATGACCTGACCCATTCCACCCGAGCTCTATTATCGATGGATTGCATTGCAAGTCACTGCCGACCCGACTCTACCACCATGAGCTCACATTCGAGCACCTTAGGAAACTCGCCTGGGAAATCATAACCTACCATCTACGAGCTATTCTCAGAAACCCGATCTCGAGAAACCCCGAACTCGCCCCTTGCCGAACATAGCTCGACTCTATGGTACTCAAGCCGATTCCTCTGTATTCAAATACACTTTGAGCACAGGAGCTATCCAACATAGTCACTGCCGACGCAACCTTACAACTCAACATCCGTCCCTTCACGTTACCGCCTCTAGTTTTCTCAGCGTTTCAGTTTACTTGCTCTTGATTCGTTCCACTGGTATTCCCTCCAAGTTCAATGGATTTTGCGTTGAGGTAAATAGTGGACTCTCCTTCTGAACCTGATGCATCGAGCACCCCGTAGCACGGCCTCTTCGAACCAATTCTCCTCCACCTGTGCTTTGTGTGTGACTCACCAAACCATGTAGGAGCTTCGTATACTGCTCGATGTTCTAAGTGTCTTCTGCCTTGCACCTTGTTCGACGAACGCCCCTGGTCTGACTCACCATGCCTGGTGAACACACTGGTATTCATGCCACGATGCCGGCGACCTCGATAATCATCTCCCTTCATGCTCAATAAGCTCGAATGTTGATCTCATGCATAGCGAACTCTCCTTAAGCTTAACGTAGTTGTCTCCATAATGACCTGGCAACATCTTGCTCACCATGAGCCCTCCGCCTCGATAGTTTTAGGTGGACTCTTAAACCCTACTCGATCCGATATTTTCCATGTCTGACCATCAACCTTGGAGTGCCCATGTCGAGTTTTATCCTGCCAACTCAGTGAGTTGATTCTTGGGCCATCAAATACCAACTCGCCATCACTTCAAGTAGCTCGATTCCATACCCCGGTGTTGAGTTCCTTCACGACCGCTAAGCTCTAAATCATTAGCTCGTCCCCATCTATCCAAAATAGCTCGGTCGAGCTATTTTGGAGAAGGCTCTTTCATTGCATCACGAGCTCACGAGCTGCTCGATGAGTAACTCAGGGAGCTATTTCATAGCTCAATGTTATTTGACCCCTTTAAAATTAATCTTTCCCTGATTTTGAGTTCCTTGGGCTTTCTCTTAAAACCAGGGGTAATAGAGATACAACAAGAACGAATTTCTACCCATAATGACTGAAAGTGGGCCCACCGGGCCAATTTTTTTGTTCCAAGCAAATCTTAAGCCTCCTAGACCCAAAAAAGAAACAATAGCCCAAAATGATCCCGTTACCTCCTAACACAAGTAAATCTCCCCAAAGCACAATAAAAATTCATGTAGGCCCAAAGTTCTCCTGTGAAACCCTTTCCGGCCCTAGGGTCCTATTTACCCCATTGTCCATTTTTGCCCAGGGGCAAAAATGGATAACAAATATGAAAATACTCGTTGTCGTGAGAAAGGCCCTCTTCTATGTTTTGTATCGTAATGCGGGTGATTTTTGAATCGACATGATCTTTTTGTTTTCTAAAAACAAAATCAAGGTAATTTTCTAATGCATAGCTAAAGAACCACAATTGTTAGACTTCATTGTCACAATTTCATTAATGTCTCTAAATAACTTGTTGCCTTTCTTAAAAATTTTCATGCCTCCACACACATATCCAACAACTCCACTCGTAATGCATAACATGGTCCTGAATAGATTCAATAATACACATTTGAAAGCAATCTTACCCTCAAATTGTTATCTTGAAAATAACAACAAATTATTGTAATTTTATAATTCTTAGGGTAATGAGTGATATACACTTTTACATAGGATAAATTTGATACCCACTCAATGGTCAATGCTTCTTATCAATGATATTTTTATAACACTTCATTTTTATTAAGAGTAAAGGTTTTTTGGCATGGATCCTACCTTGGTACAACCAAATAGGTTCTAACCACCTAGATAAACAACCATGAAGAAAAAACAAGAAACCAACCTTAACAAGCTGAAAATTCAACAAAACAACATAACTAATCGAGTAGAAAATCAAGACAAAAACAAAAAACCACCCAAACAAAGAGGAACACAAGAGCATATGAGAATCAAAGGGTGTAAGATCTATGTAACTTTTGTATCTACTCCTAGTGAAAATAAGTGTGAAACTTAGTTCTTCCATTTATCCCTTATATGGTGTATTGTGTTCCACCCATCATCCGAACCTTCAACACTCCCAAATGTCTCTTTGATGTAATCTATGTATCTCTCATCCCCCGAGAATTCAAGAACCTTGAGGGAGTCTCGGATCAACTCGGGGGTGGAGTTTCCTATAATGATATGTTAATCCCCAAAACCACCTCCAATTATCCATAGGAGACCATTTTTCAACCACAACCTAATTTGAGCACTTGTTTTCTCATTTTTTGTTTCGTATCTACTATGGATTTCCTATGCCATGTTTTTCTCCTCATAATATTTCCATCTCTCCTCTTCGAAGGAATCCAATGCTGCTTTCAATCAATCTCTTCAAATAAACATGTGATTCCATTGTTTATTTTTCACTTGGTTCCTTCAATTCATTACTAGAAAATAAATCTTCCTGTTTGTACTCAGGAACCTCGTTATCTTCCACCTCACTATTTAATTAGAGTCCTCAAGATTTCCCTCTAAAACTTTGGGATCTCGAGATCCCTGTCTTTTGGTCGAAATTTAGGACACATGTGGAGATGATAAAGGAGCGCATCGCTCTAGGCTCAACTACCTTCCCATCAACATATACCACTTTAGACCCAGAGTTATTAACAACTCACCATTTCATAGATCGTTTAACGTGCCATTCATGGACGGTGGACAAGTTTTGGGACCAATGACAAGTTCTAGGATTACAACACACTTCGCACTAAGATTCCACACACAAGTGGCTTCAACTTTCATTCTAGGAAACAGATCCATCCCGGGACCAAGTGCCCTACATTTTCATATTAAACATGGGAGTGTTCTGACTTGAAATTTTGTTCTAGTTCACCGTGATCTCGAGAAGATGCGAATAAAAGTTAACTATTTTCTAGGATTCACATTAACGCACATTTTAGCTTAGACCATCCTTGTCATGGAAAGAGTCGAGGATCAATACACAAGAGATCCCCAGGGATTTGGCTATCACCCTCAACAACTTAGTTTCCCAATATTCGAGAGCACAAAATAGGGTGTAGTGCCCCACTTTTTAAGTAAGATTCTAGGTGTAAAGCCAAACTCTACTACCATTGTCAACATCCCTCTCCCCTCGATAGTACTCTCACCTCGATCTATACTCTCACCTCCTAAGAAATTTCTTTTAGCTTCTATTAAAACATGGAGATTAACATATCCTAAATGCCTTTTCAAACCTTTCATTTTCCTTTCATAATAAGACAAGCACACAATTTCAGATTTTTGGTGCTTACGATAAACCCAACTTAACGTTGAAGTTTTAGTAGTAATTAGATGGTCGCAGCAAGTATAGGTTATCAAAACATTATGGGAAATGTACAAAATGGAACCCCATATATAGTTTCCTAAAATCAGTACCATTATGGGTTAAAACAATCATGCACACAGAATCCAATATCTCCTCATTTTACTATACACAAATTTATTGATTTGGATCTATATCTGCATTCGAAGTGGTTGCATTTTTCTCTGACAGCAAAGGAAACTACTGCCTTCCACTGCTTTGTGGTTGTATGCCAAAAAGTGTTTGAGGTTAGGAGGCATTTTTTTTTGGCATATTGTTTTGTTGTATTTTTTGGTCTCTTCTGCTTCTGAGCACCTACATAGCATTGTAACCTTACAGCACCACACTCGGGGTATACGAGAGCTACCACTTCTTCTTTTCCTGCTCCTTATATTTTATTTCGAATGGACTTCCAAAGTGTAGGATAATCCCTTTTTCTTCAATGATAGGGTGTTTTCATTTACTCGAGGTGTATTTTTAAAACAAAAATTACCATCGTGTATACAAAGTGGTGTTATTTAGTAAATGCTCATAAGTCTCTGACGAAATGACATAACGAGACTGCTTTTCATGGAATTTGATAATCACCGGTTACAGAATGCATGTGTCCTCTCGAGACATTGGCACTCTTTTATTAAATCCAACGAACAGTTGTTTAACCTGATCGATTTACCTTTGGCTGCATTGTTTCATCCTGTGCCGAAATAAATTGTTTCATCTTGTGCTGAAATAAGAGGTCTGGAAGAGGGTATGAACATCCATGAAAACATAATTGAGAGAGGATTTATGTCAGATGTGGTAGTTGGGACTTCCCCGATAAAAACGTAAGTTAAGTTTGGAAGTGTATAGAAGGCACAAAAAGAATTTTTGATAAAATTCCTTAGAGAAATATGGTCTCTTGGAGTGTGAGGAGGAGAAGGTATTTCATCCTTACCGTTATGCTTCTAACCCGTGCAAAATAAGAGCTTTGCAATGAGATATGTGTACTAAATGTGGCAACATAGATTAACATGACAAGTGTTGGTCGGGGTGGTTAGAAGGATTGAAATATCCTAAACAAGGATGTGTCTTGAATGGTCCAAAATAGAGGGGTTTTAATACACACAAACTATTTGACAGAATGCTAAAATAGATTAGGATTCTTGTAGAATGTGGGTAAACCCACCTAGAGCACCACTTGCACTACGGACGCTAGTATTTCCAGGCATGGTCTCCTCACCTTCATCTTCTATAATTTTCATATAATTTGGTTCTTCATTTGCAATGTAATAGAAATATCAAACCATTAGATACTTAAAAATTGGATATTCTAATCACACTTTTAGTGTAAAATAGTAAAACTTCACCTTGTGATTTATGTTACTGATTTACAATTTGATCATCCAACTTGTTGCTACCACAACCTTATGTATTGCTAAAAAAAGTTATCGTAATTAGGTGCTTGTGTCCACTGGTACTAGCAAGAGTGAGAGGATTCGTCAACTAAAATAACTATTTTCTTCTACCTTGTAAAGTTAGAAAAATGTAATATTCGAGAGGCTCACTAAACAACACTCGAAACCCAAAAAAAAAAAAAAAAGATGTTGAGTTTTTTTTGTCTCCCTTGTTATGTGGGGAATCATACCGAGCTTAAGATTGACCACGAATGACCATTTTCTCTCTTCTATGCCCCTTTGGGTGCCATGTTACCCCTTTTGGAGTTTTAGGACGCCTGTTAAAAGTGAAAAGTTTGTTTTTGTTTTAGCTCACCGTTTGGACTCTTAATGAAGAAACACTTTTCGCTTTCGCAAACCTCTAATATTTCAACTATACAATTACTTGTAACATCCATTTGCAAAAAAACTTTCTAGCATGTTTGGAAAACGGTTTTGAGGCCTTCGGTTGTTGTTTGACTAGGTCAAACTGGACCAATCTGACGGCTGTGGCTCGGAAAACATGTTGCCATTTGTAACCCAGCTTTCTATTTTTTTACTTTGCAGTGAATTATTCATATATAGGAGATCGTGTAGGAAATTTTCCATTCCGCGTTAATCTATCCAAAGTCATTTTTTGATGAGGTTTCTTAGCCCTTGAGCTAAAATTGGTTGTTTTATAACTTGGCCACTTACGACAGATGGCCTCGAAAAATAAGCCATAAATTGTAAACCATTTTCTAGTTCTGAATTCCACAAGTTCTTATAAATTCATGGTATATAGGAGTACACGAAGGAACTTAACTGTTGTGCGCTTGCCAATCGGAAGACTTCTTTTTAACATGGTTCCCCAGCTTTTAAGCTAAATTTAGACGTTTTTGCACCTCTTATAAAAATGTAAAATAAGGCTGCAGGATCCTAGTCAAGACAAAATAATGTCATGAAAGCTTTTTGAAACTTAGAAATAGTTGTATGAAACTCTCTTATGGCTTGTTGTGTGAAGTGTGACTTTTGAAAAATAGTCTCTTCCCTATCTCTTTCTCTCTCCTCCCTTATATAGTAATTAAAATGAAATGAAATGGATATATGTACCTAACCCTCTCTTATCGTGTGCATTATTATTATTATGTAAATTGAAAACTAAAGACAATAATTATATTGTATTTAGGTGGATGCCATGCCAAAAAAATCGTTGATTCATGTTCACATGGTTTTAAGCGCTAATAAGATGGTGAAATGACATGGTTGTAATTCATTATGTATTATTATAATTTCTATATGATGTTGCAAAAAGTAATGTATTTATATGTTTATAGTAAAGTTTCATCTTTCTATTGCTTTCAAATAATAGATTGTCCTTGTCGTGTATGTAGTTTAAATAAAATTGTAATTGTTCCTTGTTATCAAGTTTTAAGAGGTATCCCATTAATTACTTAATGCTCTTATTGACTTCATTTATAGCTATGTTGTGAAGACTTAGATCATGAACGAAAGGAATAAGTATCTCCTTATAAATTAAAACCGAATTTTCTTTAAACAACTTCAATTCGTCATCTTCCCTCAATTATTACATGGCTAGTAGGTAAGCCTTGACACTAGACAATTGAGAGAAACTTGAGTTTTGTTCCATATTGAGTGATACCCACTCTGACCATGACCCGCGAACTTATACAAGTGCTAATTTTTAGCAACTAATAGATCTTCTCTTTGGTGATGTGCTTTGAGAGAATCTCGTGATGATGGGTTGTGCCTTTGTGTTTTGCTTGGTTAATCTCGTATCTAGCATAAACCTATAGACTTGGCCCTAACGAGGTGTTTGACTTAATATAAATCAAACTCATGATTTATTCCATGGACTTAGTGTTAAGCATATTATGTACCTATGAAATGAGGGTTTGAACCATGAGTGGAACCCACGTCGTAAGATACCTATGCATGAAACCTTTGATTTTGAAGCTCGCCTCTTCACAAATAGGGTTGTTATCTTGGAAGGAGTCCCTCTAGTTGTGCATATGTTGAGGTAGGAATAATTGTTTTATCTAGTTTTTCCTATTGGTATGGTGTAAGCCCTTTTAGGTGATAATGGAAATTAGTCAAAAGTGGACCTCTTTTGAGAATTAGGTTGAATTACACATTAGTATATTTTGTCCAAAGTGAGAAGGGTAGTCGCTAGAAGATCATAGGGTGTATAAAAGTATAATTGCATATCACCTTATAATACACATCTAATACTTAAACTTTCCCACTAATAATCCAAGTTTGGTTAAGTGCGAAATCATACCCCTTAGGAGACCTTGTGACTCAGTAAAGGAAAAATATTATATGCACCTTAGTTTTTTTTAACAAGAAGTCACTTTGAAGTCAACGTAATGATGTATGGGTTACAAGAACATGAGAGGAGACTTTGGAAACTATTTTCCAATGTCACTTACATATGTATGATGTCCACATTCTAAGATGACTAAGATGACTTTATAACAAATAAAAGTAAAGTAATGTCTCCTTAGTAAAATTTTAACCTAGTAAATGAGGAAACTTGAGGTTCGTAAGGGAAGAACACAGTCACTACCCCTCGACACATTTTAATCAATATTTTTAACAATAAAAAAAATAAAAATAAATTTGAGGATTTACACGTTTGACTCGAGGAAAATCCTCTACTGTGTATCATGATCAATGCAAAATTATCTAAGGGAAGTAGTTATAATATACGGTTAGTTGTAATAAATTAAAGCAAAATAGTGTAACTCTAGTGCTTAAATGTTATTATGTGTAATGTCCACTCCTCTTCAACACTTGAATGAACCATGTTATCAATTTCGAATTGATTATAATCTTAAACCTTGTTGTTGTATTCTAGTTAGCATACAAATAAAATGTGCGGGACATCATGATTACTATTGTGTTTTGGTTATTATTTTGACTATATGGTTGTATTGTGGACTTGATGGGAATTTAAGGATATGATGATGATCTAGAATGGTTTCCTTGTTATAAATTAATTGTGATGTCATTACTCTTCGATATTGCTTTACTTGTATTTGATTTATCTTTGTGACTGGACACATAGACATTATTGCACATTGTACCTACAAATATTAATAGACGAACAAAATTAACTCATTGTGATATGGGAATCAAAGGATAGACATTACTGTAACTGAATTGATTAACTATTGATAGACATTCAGTATGGAAGACAATGATGTGTTGTCAGCTTAGATATATATTGATATTTTGAATTTTCTTCGTATTGATTTTATTATGATGTTCAAAGTTATTTTTTGATTTCTTTGATATTGAAGAATTGGTGAAATTGTGAATGAGTGAAAGTATTGCTTAAATTAGATGATTCAATTGGTTTATGATCTTAATTGCAAACTGATGTATTAGTAGAATCGAAATGTTGAAAATTGGAGTAATTGTTGAATTACTTGGTCTTAGCAATAGTAGTTATGATATTTGATGTTGAAATTGATATGTAGATATAAGTGTTTTATTAGTTCGATATTGTTAATATGGCCATGAGGCCAAAGAGGTATTGTGTGATTTTGTAGGTAATTATATCACAACAATAAACTACGGGGATAGGAGACCAACAATGAAGGAATGTGGGGTATTGGCAATAGGTCACCATGGAAACTCATGTATTCATATGTTGTGTATTGTTGTTGATTGTTTGGAGGTCCCCATTGGGGGTGACCTCAATAGTGACCTTGGGTAAGTTGTGACTTTGTCTTGTTGATTTTATTTAATTGTGAGTTATTGTATTTTTTTATGTGGAGTCACTTTTATTATTTTGTTTAGCACCCCTCTTAAGTTAATTTTAGAAGTGTTTAACTTGTGCTAATTAGGATGTGACTAAAGGGGGAAATAAATGTGAGTTGGTAGCCTTAATGTGTGTTGGATTAGAATGAATTAAATTTGTTTTGGAGTAGTGTGTACTCAATCTTTCAAGTGAAATTCGGATTTTGACCTTCTAGGCCATTTTGGTGACTTGTGGGACAAGTTAAGCTTGTCCCACACCTCTTAAAGTGACCCACCCACTAGGCCTATGATGTGAGGGACTTATTTTAGGTCCTATTTTGTGTTTTAATGGAGGAAAAGAGAAATTATTTGCACTTTTCTTACAAGGGTATTTATTTGTGTCCTTTTGGGGTGTGGGTTGGGTTGAGTGTAAGAGGGTGGTCATTTCCCCAACTACCAATTTATTATGCTTTGGGGTTTGGGTTTGACCTTGGTGATGTGGGATGGAGGAGAAATGATGTGGCATCCTACATGGAGCCACATCACCCCTCTCTCCCTCTTTTCTATTTATTTATTTTTGTGTGAGGATTTGGGGTTACTTGTTCATTTTTAGGGTGGATGCTTGGAATTTTGGAGAGCTTGCTTGAGAATGGTGATTTGAGCTTGGAATGGATGGTGCTTTCTTGGGATTTTGGAAGGCTTGGAACTTGTTTGTGTTTGATCCTCTTCATTTGTAAGGTAGATCTTCACCCTTGTTTTTACCTTGCTATTTTGTTGTACTCATATGTGTGGATGATGGTTGTTGTATTGCTTATGATTGTGGGAAATAGATTTGATCCTTAGGTTGTGGGAGAAATGGAAATGGGGGTAAAACTTTTGGGAGGCATAAGAGAAATGTTATTGGGTATTTTAGGAGGGATTTGGGTTGGGATGTCCACCTTGTTGATAAATATGATTTGTGTTTATCTTTTTATTTTCTTGAGGGAGGCATAAGAGTGAGGGAGGCATAAGAGTGGGTTGATTTCTTGAGGGAGGCATAAGAGTGGTGTATCTTCTTAGAGGGAGGCATAAGATTGTTGTGTGTATTATGATGGAGTTTTTGGAGGCTCATAGGTGGACACCCAAGCCCTTGGGAGGCATAAGAAGAACCCCCATGTTCCTTTCTCCTCCTTGGATTTAGTATGAAGCCTTTGTGTTTTGATATTTGTTGGTTTTGTTGTAAAATTTGTATTGTGTTATTTCATTGAATGTCTTGATTGAATGTGTATGTGGAATCCATTTTGAGTTGCTAATGGTTTTCTAAATAACCCTCATTGCTTCCTTGTTGGGGCTTGAGGGCCAATGAGGAAGAAGGCTTCTCTCCCTCATTGGATATTTGGTTGGGTGGAGAGTGTTGCCTACTCCCCCATTTTTTTGTGTGCATGACTTGATGAAGATGGTGAACTCAATGGATGAAATGCTCTTGTTGGAAAAATACATGTGGAGTTGTAACTTGTGCTACTATGATTCTACAACTTGGTACCAATAGTATATTGGATGTAATTTTATTCATTGGTTAAACCCTTGTAAATTGTTTATTTTGATTTACATTACTTCATATGAATGTGAACTTTGTAATGATCTTGTAATGGAAATTAAGCTCTCACAAATCAAAGTTTGTGTTTAGGAGTTGCATTGAAAATCTGTTTATTCTTAAAGGCTAGAGCTCTTGGATGGGAAATAAATGTTGATTATTTTCATTATTGACAATCTTTGTTTACTTGAATATTGAAATAAATTTCATTTAAGAGTGGTTTATTTTTCCTTACCCAACTAGATGTATAAAAAGGATTAGATAGAAATTATTTCATAATGCAATTTCCTCTTTGTTGCAATGGAATCGTTGTAAGTAAATGAATAAATCTTAATTAATCATACCCTTAAAGTAGCTATATAAATGAAATTGAAAGAGCTGATTTGGTTAAATTGGATAAATGCTCAAATTTTTACTCTACCATATATACCTTCGTAAATGCAAATTTGTACCCATATGAATTTTATAGTTGTAAAATTCAATCTTCCACCCTATTTGAAAATTCCTATTTAATTGAAAACTTAGTTGATAAGAAAACATATATTATTAATATATACTATAAATATATATTAATAATATACCTTGATTATTTTCAAAATTTATAACACCACTATATAAATACCATTAATAAATATTGATACTTACCCATAATAACACACACACACACACACACATTACATTTATACGTAGTAATACATATCACATATTAGTATTTATTAATAATTAAAATTAGTAATATAATGCTAAACTACATGAATCAGTTTAGTATAGGTAGTACTTTTTAAAATTTAAAAAAAAAATTGTTTGAGAAGGCTTGGGGTGCGGCCTAGGGTGTGTATTAGGTTTAATTAAATAAAAGATAGGGGGAGGGCACCAACCCCACCCCATATAATGGGGTGGGGGTGGGGAGGAGTGGGGTCGGTGCCCCTCCCCCAAAGACTAACCCATTTCCATTAAAAAAATAAAACCTTGACTTTTCTTTGTATGCACCACCACTCTATATTTTTTTCAAAGCATGTGTATTCCAAATGCGGATTATTTTCTCTCTCCCGCATTTTTTTAGTACGCGACTTTATGTGTGTGTGTGTGTGTGTGTGTGTGTGTGTGTGAGAGAGAGAGAGAGAGAGAGAGAGAGAGAGAGAGAGAGAGAGAGAGATTCAGCTTTCTTTTTTTAAAGTAATTATAATATATGAAATATACATACAAACATATATAAATATATATGTGAATATATGTAATTGGACTAAATGAGTAATTAGGGTTTTTGTTTTACCCAAATGGGTATATACTCATTGTATATACAATTAACCTACAAGAAAATACTATATAAAAACAAATAAAGAAGAGAGACCAAAACCCACAAAGGAAATGGGTAGATCTTTGCCCTAAACACAAAAACTTAACAAAGGAGAGCTTCCAATCCTCTCTAATGGCCTCCATGGCTTCATCTTCTTCTCCTCCTTCCTTCACCTGTAACACAAAACAAGAGAAAATGAGAGATTAGATTTAGAAAATGAATATAAGAGAACCCATAAGGATATCTAGGGTTTCTTTAGTCTAACCTAGATCTAATGGCTTAGATAGATTAGATCCAATGGTGTAGGATGAACCCTACATCACTTAAGTGATGGGGTATTTAGGTGGGAAATGAAATAAATATAAGGGCGTGTGTAATATTTAATGGGGCCTAAGGGGTTAGCACAAGTTGTACACACTTGACCTTTTAAAAAATAAACTAAATATTAAGGTGCATGATTTTGAGCTATAGGATTTTGGTCTTGCCTAATTTAAATTTAATTAGGGGCCTTTAAATAAATTAATTTAAAGGGATTAATGGAGTTAAATAATGAAAAGCTAAATGAGGATTATTTAAATAAAATATTTGAGTCTAGAAGAGAAAGAATTAAATTGTAACATCATTTTGAAATTGGGTTTAAAATATTAATCATTATTTTAGTTCTGATTGCCTTGTAATTGTTTAAAATTTTATAATCGGGATTTAATTAAAATCCTAGCTAAGGCCTTGTAACCTTTCAAAAAAAAAAATATTTCATAATTTTCACGGTTTGCTATCGGGTTTATCGTGGCATTTTGTCGAACCCGGTTATGGTAAAATGTTAAATTAAATTGATATTCTTATGAACTCCTAGTGGTATCGGGAACTTAGTCCCCTTACAAGGGTGTGTCTAGTGAGTCCTAGCTCTTAAATTTTTAATCGTGTGATGTGATGACTCATTGAGACTCTTCCTTGTTGGAATCTTTGAATTGTATGGTGTGACTCTTGTGGATTAGCATTAGTGGTTGTGTTCAAGGGTCAGACAGAGTAAATAAGAAGTTAGTTGTCTAAAGCTCCACTTTTCCACTAGTGGTTAGATGATTTAGTTTTGGTTGTCTCTTTATTGATTTAGTACTGTATGGGAGAGTAGATATCAGGTCTTGGTGTCATAATTGATCTAGTTTTCTTAGAATGGAGCTCGAGGTATAGTACCCCTATTGGAGGCCATAAAGGGCTGTGAGGTGAATGTGATGTGGACTTTTTGTATTTTACATTCGTAAACTTATTTTATTTTATCATGGACCAAAGATTTATTTTATGATTTGATTGAGAAGCTCGAGGTTCTTTTGTTATGTACATTTTTACGAGATTTTCGAGAGATTATAATGAGGTTACTTAGCCATTTTCCTTAATTTTTGATATTTATTGGATTTTACTTTTGATTGGTGACTCGGAGCTCATTATTTTGTTGGCTACTTAGCTAAATGTTATGTGATTCTTCTTGTCTATTTATGAGTTGGTTCTACACCTTTGGTTGTATCGTGATATTTCGTCGTATGGGGTACACCTAGGTGCCTTGATTGTATTCTTAGGTGCTTTAAGTTGTGATTTGGTTTTGGGAGGATGGAACCTTGAGTGTGTCTAGGACCTTGGAGTAACTCTTGTTACTCAACCTTCTTAGAGAGAGTTTTTTCATGCGAGTCTAGTTTTTAGTTTCGATAGAAGTGGTTATGATGCTCTTGCATTCTCGTAAAATCTCGGTCCATCATTAGAGTGGATGTGTTTGGTTATGGACTTATGGATTTTGTTAGGATCGTATTAAATCTTAGGTGATTGTAGGTTTTAGTGGATAAGTGTTTTGTTTGGATATGACGTTCCATTGATTGCATGCTTAGTTTTATCATGGTTTCCTTGTGTCATTATAGAAAGTATAGACTGATGGATTGTATGTATCTTGGTGATTTTGGTTAGATTTATGCCCATCCAGAAATGTGATTAATTAAGTGATTTTTTTATTTTGTAAATATATGATTTTTTAATTTTCAAAGTGCTTAGCTATGTACACAAAAGAAGTAGTAGTAATGATCTATCCAATGAGAATATTCGGAGGAGGTGGAGCAATCGGCTAAGGGGATGGAGGCTTAGGCCTTGATTGTTGTATAATGAGGTTACTCAAATATTATAGGTATACTAGTGGTAATGGTTACAAAAGAGGGTCTAGGGGATGAAGAAGATGTATGAGGAGTGTGTGAATAATAATAATTGAATGGAGGGCTACAAGAGTGAGTAATCCTATATCATGGGCTCGAATACCTCTTGGAAATGTGTGTGAGAGAGAATGTGTACTAGAGGACTAGATATAATATTTTTAGTGGAAGATACATGAGATAAAACATGTGAAACCGAAGGCCTATCATAATATCTAGCACGAGAGAGAGAGAGAGAGAGAGTTGTAAGAGGAAGTGTGTGCAACCAAAGGATTATCAAGAGACCTAGGTGAGCTATAGCCGTGAGAGGAACTATGTGTAACTAAAGGCCTGTCAAAAGATATAGGAGAGAAAGCACCTTTGTGATAATTAGTGGGTAGAACTACTAACCTAGGGAGAAACCGGGAGCTATAAAGTTGTGAGGTACATTATGTGGAATCAAATACCTATTTTTATATGGAATTGGTGTATGAATTGGAATTGTAGAAGAATGACTAGGTAAAATAGGATAAGGAGCCTAAAAAATAATACCTCTAATATTTACAACCTGTTGGTTATGGATAAACTTGACATATTGGTGGATGACATAAGGAATATCCTTAATATTATGTAGCCAAGGGAGACATAGAAATAATGCCCTAGAACTAAGAGTAACAACAATGAAGAATGAAGTCTACGTAGTGATAGAATCAATAGTGATGGGTAGAGTAATGCATTTCTATTGAGGGTAAGTGACAAATGAGATATTCTATGTATAAATACAAAGAAATTGAAGTAGTGTTAGAGTGCAAACATTATATTTATTGTGTGGGTCATCCAAAACATTGTGTATATATACTTGATTAATAGGTTCAAGAATAGCTAGAGTATCATAGCCATGCATGTCATATACATCAAATTCATCTAAAGTAATAATTGTTGCATAAGATGGTGTATGAGAGATAGTGTTAATCATTTCATCTAAGGGGTGATCATAAGAGGGTAAAGGTGGCATCACATGATAAGTAATGTGCACTTTGAACTCGGATTTTTCATTTTGATGCTTAAAAAGTGGATCATTGGAGATTTTGAGTTTAACATTATCATTGATTGGATTGTAAGATTTTTGGGCTCATCCCATTTGATAGCATGGGATTATATGAGAGAGAAAATGATATGGTGAATCTTAAGACACATGCGGGTGAAGTGAAAAATATATTAATTATAGATGTAGTAAGCATTGGTATCGACATTCTTATTTTGAGGCCTTTTTGTATTAACCTCCAATGGTAGATGGAGAGGCACAAGATTACACTCAAGAAATTGTTTAAAGTAGGCACAAGGTAAGTGGTTAAATTGTCAACATACAACTTAGATTTAAAACTTAGTGGGTTCAACAACATTGAAAATGTCCTTAGAAGCAACCTTAGCATCATTAATTTTTCTTTTGAGTGTGAATTTACTTAGAAACTTGGCTTTGGATGTAGTTGCGGTGCTAGTAATGTACTTGATTTTATTCATATATAATAACTTAGATTTGTGTTCTTTGAGAAAATGGCATATATGGTCAAAATATCAAAATTTGTCAAATAGGAATGATTCTTGCAAAGGAGGAAGCAACCTTCATGTGAATAAATCTTTCAGATCATTGTTAGCTAATATATTGCTCATTTTGGTAAGCATGGTCTTGTATCATAAGATATAATCATTGATGAGTTCATTAGATCCTTGTCATTATTTAAAAAATTGTGCATAATAAACTTTTCCCCAATATTAATAGAGAATTGTTCTAAATATTGATATTTCAAAGTGTTAAAAGAGTGTGCATAGAATGTGTTAGGGGATCATAGAACCATTGCAATGTAAAATAATTAAGAATCCTAGGAAATATATTGGTAATAAATATTTCATGAAAGGTGTCATCAAAACAAGACACATGGAAGAAGTGAATATTCTTGGTGGTGTCTTTATGTCAATTGTAAGTAGGGAGTTAGGAGCAAAAAAAACCAATGGATGAAGAGTAAGAAACCAATTCAAGTGAAAGTGGATTGTGAAGAAGTTGAGTAGAATCCAGATCATGAGTATAAGAAAATGCACCTTGTTATAATTGTAATATTTTATCTTATAAGGTATGAATAAGTGTTTCAAGGGATTTCGTGTTAGATGAGGAAGTGGGTAACCATGAGGAGTGGATGTAGGATGTGGAGAAGTAATAGTAGTTGCAAGAAGAGGAATTGAAATATTAGGTTCCCTCAAGGACGTAGGCATCATAGATGTAGGAAAATCATATGCCTCAATATGAGAGAGTGAAGCATGTTTAAGTTTCTCTCTTGCAGTATATAGGAGTATATATGAACAAGATTCACTTATATCGAAGTGTGAGGTGTTGTACCTAATTTTTGGGAAGGTCATGAGACTTAGTAGTAGGGTTGTTATTGTTGATCTGGAAAACTTTTTCTCGTGAACACCGAGACTACAAGCCACCAACAACTCTGAATGATAGAGGGATTAGGACCTCAGATGCAGATATGGATTCTGGATACGGGCACAGAGAAAATAGATCTATGAGAAAGAATATAAATTTAAAAATGGAAATAGATAAGATTAGATAACGATAGGCGGGGTTTCCTGACAAAGTAGATCCGAGAAGCGTTAACTTCCTTGGTGGCTGTCAACCCCCGTGTTTACAAGAAAATAATGAATATCCAACGATAAGATGACATTCCAAAACTACATAGATTTGAAATATGTTGAATAAACAATATAAATATGATATCAAGCTAGTGCTTCGATATAACAACAAATTAATCATTAGAGTGACAATATGAGACCTGATAGAGCTTCGCCTCCAAACACTCCACAATATGATTTGAAGCTTCACAAACAATTTGAAAAAATATTATGAATTGTAAGCTTGAGAATTTCAAGAATTTTCTACCTCTTCCTTTCTAGAGGGGGAGAAAGAGTTCTATTTATAACTTGAATTGGGATTGAAAAAAATGATTAAAAATAATTATAATTTGCAAAATAAATCTTGATTAAGAGGACATGATGAAGAGTTGATTTGATGGTGGGGTTCATGATGTGAGAAAAGGAAGAGGTGTGATGTGGAGTGGGGACATGGTTAGGTGTAATAGTGAAGTCATGTGCACACTTTACACTATTGATTTTAGATTTTTTGTCGGATAGTGAGATTTTGAATTATTGACTTCATGGGTGGGGTTAATAATTTAATAATTTGAGGGAATTGAATTTTTAGGTGGGAATTGATTTTTAGGTGAGAAGTGATTTTGACTTAAGTGGGGAACATGTGGGGTTGTTGATTTGTATATATATTTTTGAATTATTTAATTATTAAATAGGATGATATGACTTATTTTAAAAAAATAAATTATTTAACATAATATAGTTTTGGCATGTAATAAGAGATTAATTAAGTTATAAGATTAATTAACTGAATATGAATTGTCGGTGGGAAACGAGATTTGAGTAAGCCTGTTGAAGGAGACCAAAACACGGGGTGATACCAAAATTTGGTGTCTACATTTTCCCCTTTTTGTTGAGTGGTTTGCGATAGGAAGCCACAAAACAATAACAAAAAGGTTTAGATGAAATATGTCTCGAGGATGGATGAAGACATGACCAAAGACAATATTCCTCAGGCAAAAAAGGATCGCAATAAATAAAAAAAATATGGCGGTGACTCCAATATCACATCGGTAGAGGACAATTGCAGTCTCAACGGAGACAGATGACAATGTTCTATAGACTAGTGAGTGGGTGAAGACCACTGTAGTATGGATGTAAACCAAGATGACCAATGGGTCATAGGAAAACATCAAAATATGTGCAATTGAATGTGAAAGATGTGCGCAATCCTTTGTTTGCGAGGAATCATGTGAAAAATCATGCATCCACAAAAGGGACGTGGATGAAGATAATGATGCCCTAGCACAGGGCACGAGAAGGACACAAAGTGAGGGTAAGTGCAGGAAGTTGATGGACAAATATAGGGTCATTCGTGGACATCATATTGCAAATAACAACATAATATCAACTTGTAGGGATTATTAGCAATAAATACACTCAAAATTAGACAAAATTATATTAATATGAATCGTAGCATCTGGAATCTAGTTTCTAAAATACTAATTTTTGTAAAAAATGGACAAGATTAGCTATATTAAACACTCAAAATTCAATGACTTGGTTTTTTTTTTTTAAAAACGCCGATAAGATTATAGTCCGTTTGCCCACAATTTGGATGACCAAAAATTGATGTATATTTTTTTCCTTTAGTGAGAAGTTATATACCACTATCTATCTTGGGATGGATTTTATTTTTTATTTTTTTGAGTAATATTTTATTTTTTATGATTTTTTCTGTGAAAGTGGTATGAAAACATAAAGAAAACAGAGCACTTTCCGTTTGCCCACCATAACTTCATCAAAAAGTATTGAAATCAAATATATTTTTTTTGAACATGTATATAATTTCACCACGGTTGGGATGGTATAAGTTTTATCACATTCTAATAAGTGAAACAAATTTTGAGTCTTAAACGTAGACATAAACATTCACGGGAAAAAGTGTCTTAAAGACCTACTATTAGTAAAAAATTATAAAATGATATTTATCCTCTTCTATTCACTTTAAAATCAATATTTCTACAAAGCTAATAGTCTCCCTATGCAATGGTACCATTTTTATGACATAGTTTTTACTTTTCGGCATGGTTCAAGTCCGCGGAAGACTAAATTTGATGTTTTGTTGTTTTTAATGTAAAATTCAGGATTTGATGTCCACTTAATTGTCCCCCAACTTGGTGCACTTACCCGTGAGTTATATGTGTTGACAAGTACAAGGGTGAAAAGGTTCCCCAACATAAGACATAATTAGAATAATCATAAATGTGAACAAGATAAGTAGATAGGTTAGAAAGGTGAGATAAAATGCCTTAAAAGGATAATAAATATGATGGCAATCATGTTTCATATGAAAGATGCATAAGTGTTAGCAAATTAGAAGGTGAAGAAGACAAAAAAGTCTTATTTCTTCCATAAGTAGGATAAGAAGTCAAGATACTTTTACAATAAAACAAAAGCAGAGCAAATATTCATGGAAGAGAACAAGATTAGATAGATGAGGGCCGTTATGGTATCTTCCAAGAAAAAAATGTCAAAAGAATATGGGAAGAGATTCTTAGAAATGGATATGATGATGTCCCGTGAGAGGACTGATGAAGATAAAAGATGTGATAGGGTTCTCAAAAAGAGAAGAGGCCAATGTGGCAAAGAGAAGAAAAAGGATGCTAATGAAAGGGATAGATGGCAATACATAAACGGAGAAAAATTGGCATTGACTGTGAATGCCAGATGTAAGATATGTTGAGAAAGAGAAAAAGGAATAGACAGGAGGATTGGTTGATTATGAGAAGAGCAAGAAAGATTGAATATGAAGGTGACAGGGATATGGAATAGAGGGACGGAGACAGAGGAGGAGAAAATAAGGAATGAAAGGGGAGGAAGAAGATAACAAAGAAGGATTATAGAGAAAGGGGGAAGGAAGAAGGACAAACAAAGAGAAGACAAGAAAAGAACATAGCAGAGGATGAAATTATGAAAAAGGGAGAGAGTTATTCAAGACAAAAGGCGTGATGAAGGTTGGAGTAGAGGAAAATAGAGAGGTAATGGAAAATGAAAGAGATGATAGAGCAAAGAAAATTTAAGGAAACAGATCATAGTGAGGAAATCCAAGGCAAAGAATATGGAACTGACCGCATGGAAATGCATGTGGATGATGAGATGATAAAGGAAATGGGATAATGCTGAAGAGTCAGGTTTTCAACGGGGAATTAAGGAGGAAGGGCGAGGTAAAATGGGAAGAAGGACAATGTAGAGGAAGTGAAATAAGATGAAGATCAGAAAGGAGGAGAAGACAACAAAGAAAATTATGCAGAAGGAAGGGAACCAAGAATGAAGATATTTGGTAAAGAGTGAGAAGCATAAGGAACGTAAAGAGAAACTTGAGGGAAGGAATGACATCGATTGGAAAAGAAACGAAGATGCATGAGATGAGGATATGCTGATGACAAAAAAATAGAGAGAAGGTGTATGATGAAGACAGTGAAGAACTTGGCAAGGAAGAATAGAAAATGGAGAGGTGGCGAGGAAAAAGAAAGGATGGGATAGGAGAGGCAATGCCAGTGAATGGATGTTAGGAGAAATCCACCGATAATGATTAGTAGGAAAAGATGGGATAAAAGATGAGACAAGGCAGAAAGTAAATGAAGAATGGGAGGGGGAATGCTAATGAAGGGACGTTAGGATAAGTCCTCCGATAATGATCAGAGGACATAGAGGAAGGAAGGAATGAAGATAGAATGGAGGAGGTCAAAGAAAAGGATTCAGGCTGTGCAGAATGGGGATGAGTGATTTTTAGGAGAAGTCCACCGATAATTATAGCACGGAAATGGAAGATGATGATGAAAGAATTGGAAGATCAATGACAATGATGGGTAAACATGGGAGTAGATATGTGGGAGAAATCTAGAAGACAAAGTGGAAAGAGTAAAGAAAGGATGAATAACGATGTGTTGGAAGGTGAAGGTGAGGAGAGGATGCAGTGGATGAGAATGAATGAGAGAAAAATGAAGAAACAAGACATGAAATGAACGAAGAAGCAATGGTTAAGTAAGATTACCTATTGATGAATGATGGAGATGAAAAAGAGACCAGTAGGAAGTGGTGTTTGTGATAATGAAGAGGATGTGATGATGGGGAATGCCGAGAAAATGTAGATGGAGAGAATGTGGGGTAGTGGGGGAGTGTAGGATGACAAATCATGCTTAAGAGGGACTCTTAAGTAAGATCGCCATGCCACAGGAGGATTTAAGTAAGATCACCAAACCGGCAGTGACGATATGGAAGGAGAAAGACAACATTGTATTGGATGCAGGTGTGGAAGGGTTGGTTGGAATGGATGAGTACGATGAGAGGCGGAAGACAGAAGATGAGGAAGAGATGATGGGAGATGGAAGGATCAGATGACCAACCATTCTTAAGAGAAACTCTTAAGTAAGATTTCCCTACGACATGGAGATGGTTAAGTAGGATCACCAAACCGAAGAAGAAGAAGAATGATGAAAATATTGAGTAGTGTATACCAAAATGGAACAAGAGATGAAAGGAGGTGATATTAAAGTGATAACAAAGAAACAAAGGAGTGTGACATGAGTGGATGGAGGAACATATGCAATGTAGATGGAGAGTGTAAGGGAAATCCTTAACTAGGATGCCCACGTGGTGGTAGTGATGATGCAAGAGTGTTAAGTGGAAAAGGAAGAGTGGAAAGACATTTGTGGTGGTGATTGTCATCTGTTGAAAGAGGAAATGGTGGAGAAGCTTCTACAGTGGGAGGATCCAAGGAAGAAGATATACCTTAACTAAGGTTCTCTGGCTATATGGATGGTTAAGCAAGATTCAAACTGAAAGCAAAAGAGTAAAAGAGAAACTCAAGAGGAAAGACAAGTAAGATATCTGGCGTCATGCAAGGGGACAGAAAGGTGAGAAGGATGATGTGGAGACAAATGGTGATGAGTGGACATGGAGAGCGAGGAGTAATGGATCAAAGATGTATTGAACATGTTGAGAGATAAGGAGTTGTAGGATAACGAACTTGCCTTGAGAAGGATCCTCAAGTAGGATTCGCAAACTGCAATGGTGATCAAGTAGAATTCACAAACCAAAAAGTGTATTTGCAAACGCATTCATGGAGATGATGGATAGATATAGAATTCATAGTGTGAAATTTGATATGATTTTTATAAAAGATGATTTGGATGAGATGAATGGAACATAGTCTGTAGCAAAGGGGTGTATGGAAACTATGTTTCAAACTGGATTGGAGATAAACAAGAAAAGGGTTACCACTCAAGGCATTGCACTTGTAGCCAATAGCAAGTGTTAATACATAACCAACGATAGTTAGTTATACCAAAAGATCATGAGGGAAATATGGATGAAGGATGCTCATAATCCTAATATTGACATGACAAAGGGATCAAAGATGTGACTTGTACGTGGGAAGAGGGATCTCCAAAGGTGGTGTTCCTTAAGTCTATGCCCCAACTCTAGGAAAGGGAAAGAACAATAGCAAAAAGTTGATCAATGCGGGAAGCTTTTGGAAAATGTTGATAAAGAAGGTTGATCAATGCGGAAAACCTTCCAGATGCCATAATAACAGAGTAGCCATCCTTCGAGGGTATGGTCTACTTTATACATAATATGGATGGCAAGAATAATATGATAGTCATCCTTCAAGGGATCGGTCTATTTCTTTTGATTTTGCTTGGATTTTGATTTGTATACTTTTTTTTTTGTATTTTACATGAACAACTTGTCCTTCGAGGGATCAATCTATTTTTGATAACTTTGATTTTCCTTTTACATACTTGAGTTTGAGCTTCACATGGGGAGAGCTCGAGAATAGCTAAGTAAACCACTTAAGAGGGGATAAGGAATGTACAAGAGACACCTGGACCCTTCGCATGGCTGTAATAGGAGAATGAGAAGGTGATGGATGTAATGGTTATGGGATCACATCAAAGTAGTGAAGGCGGACCACATAATTTAGATCATTACAATGACAAATGGAAGGGGCTAAAGATGGAGGAATAATCTAAGGATGTAACTAAGTTCTCATTGGTAGATATGCTAACAATAGATTGGTTGTAAGTGCAATGCATTAAGAGGTTCCATCTCTGGTTTACCACCAAGAGAGGAAGACATTAAGTTGCAATAAGATGAGATGATAGCCAAGCAGGAAACAAAAATACTATGTCCTGAAGGAAACGAACATATGACCACAATGGTGGATTTAGATGAAAATAAATGATGCCCTAAGAGAGACATAAACATAGAAGGACAATCATGGCCTCAAAGGAGGGCTTGATGAAATAAATGGTGTCCCAAAAGAGACACACATATAGCCATAATGGTGGACTTCAAAATAGATGGTGCCCCAGAAGAGACACAAATATAGCCACAAAGGTGGACTTAGAGAAAAAGGTCCCTCAATGGAGAGACAAACATGGCCTCAAAGGAGGGCTTTAATGAAAAATATGATACTCCCAAAAGGAGCACAAACATAAAAGAACAAATATGGCCTCAAAGGAGGACTTATGAAATAAACGAGTGTCCCAAAGGAGACACAAATATAAAATAGATGGTGCCCCAAAAGAGAACAATGGTGGACTTTGAGAAAAAGGTCCCTCAATGGAAGGACAAAGATGGCCTCAAAGGAGGACTTAGAATGAGATGAGGATTTGGATATAATTAATTTAGATTGGATGGATGTGAAGAAAGTAAACAAAACAATGTCAAAGAGCGAAGTCCCCTAGTAACAAGGGATTTGTACAGATGATGTGTTCAAGGGTGAGGGAAGGTTATTCCCCCAACAAGTTAAATGTGAAGGAGGTAAAGGATGTCAAAAGAGCTTAGATGAGATTGTTTTAGATTTGGATGGGGTAAATGATGGAGACCACAAGTGTGTTTAGTAAGATAAGCGGTATTGATGAACAATGGAGGGAATTCCTTAGGAGGAATGACATGGGCTGGATGGATATTAAGGGATGATGTGGATGGAGGGATCATGGGAGATCCGACAGATGGGATATGGATTGGATTCAAGGTAGATGGAGAAGGAACTTTCCCCTGAATGAGGAAATCATCTTTCTCAATAATATTGTGGATGATTGACCGAAAGGCCTTATAATGTTCGATGTCATGGACCACGGGGTACGATGATAGTGCAAAATGCAATTAGGATTGAACCATGATGGCTTGGGACCATAGGGATTAAAGGCTTTAATAGGAGGAAGTTTGATGGCAGATGTTCGAGTTAAATGTCGAAAGATATCTGTGTATGACCCCATTGAAGTGTCATGGGGAAGGTAACTCTTGTGGGTTTTGATAGGATGTCTCAGCTTGGAGTTAGGAGAAAATGTAGATGTAGATTGGATGTGTGAATTTCATGTTTTGGAGGACAAATAAAATTTGGTTGAAGGATGATATTGTTTGGATGTGGATTGATTATTGCAAGATGTCATAGATGGAAAAACTGATCCTGACATGGATGTTGTGGCATTAGATTGTTGAGAAGAGGGAAAACCTGAATGTTTCCGAGGAGGTGCATAGGGGACTGTTGGGGATGTTTTCCCCGAGCCTTAGACTTCAACCGAGAAGATTTACCTCTAGTAGGGATGACAATAATTTCAACCGGAGGATATGATAGTGGTGGTGTGGTTATTAATGGAGAAACTGTCCTAAAACAAGATGAAGATGTTAATGAAGAGATAGGTGTTTGTATGATGTGATTAATGATATCTATGTGAGATGTGGATTGTTTTGGTTTTGGCATGGGAAGAGTTGATTTTTAGAGGGAGAAGGTAAAGCATATTTATTTGATTTAGGTGGATGTGTTGGTACAAGTAGGTGATTCAAGGGTATATTTGATAGGGTTATAGATCGAGAGGATTGGTTGGTGTGATAGAAGGATTAGGTAAAGAGTATTGGGGTAGACTAGGTGATGTGGCCATGGGCAAGGTTGTCAAGGTAGAGATAGGTGGACTTGTTGATATGATAGGTATAGGGGTCGTTGGGATAGATAAAGATGTAGGCATTTTTGGAATATGTGGAGATGTGAGTGATGTGATAACCGATGGAGTAGACCTTATGGGTAAGGGTAATGTAGCAAAATGGAGCATTTTAATGTAGAAGTAGAAGGACTGGTTGTTTCATAAATGTTTTGAGGGGTAAGAATGATATGTTTTCTAATGGGGTTGATGTCGAAGGTGGGGTTGTAAGGGTGCATGTAGTAGAACTGAGTTTAGTTGGGATGGTTGTGAGTAATGTAGGTGTAGTAATAGGTGTATTTGAGGATGAATATGGTGAATGAAATAGATGGGAGAGATGTAGGGATATGTGTGGATACGAGTGGGGCCAAAATAGGTGCTAAGGATGAATCTAATGTGGTAGATTGAGGTATGTATTTGAAGTGGCGAAATGGATGATATAGTTGAATTTGATGTGGATGTGATAAGGATAGGAGAAGGTGTAGGTTCAAGACACAAGTAGTAAAAGTTGATGTAGGTGTGATAGGTTGAATAAGAGGTGGGAATAATGTCCACTGTGGGAACATGTGGAGTTGGTGATAAGATGGGATCTTGATTGACAATGTCAACCATACAAGCATTTGATAGTTGAGATGTAAAGGGGGTGCTTGATTTGTTGGTGGTTGATTAGTTTGTGTAGTGGAAGTATCAATTTGGATATCCCCTTGATTTACAAGTTGTTGGACACGATCTTTGAAGGAATGACATCTCTCAATGTCATGACCTTTGACTCGATGATATTTACAAAAGTGGGCCTCATGATACCAAATAGGCTTGGCTTGCGAGTTGTCCATGGGTCGTATGGGAGGAAGTTGGATAGAGTTTACGCTCATCAACTTATCAAATATAGAACTATATGATTCTCCTAAAGGAGTGTAGTTGGTTTTGATTGAGGAGATTGTTGTTGAGACCATGTGCTTGGTGTAGATGGGGATGAGGGTTCAATGACCA
The DNA here is from genome assembly GCA_018340775.1 of Taxus wallichiana var. yunnanensis. Taxonomy (NCBI): domain Eukaryota; kingdom Viridiplantae; phylum Streptophyta; class Pinopsida; order Cupressales; family Taxaceae; genus Taxus; species Taxus wallichiana. Next base: position 261,024,741 of record CM031237.1, read on the forward strand.
CAGTGTTGGTTGTAGCCTTGAACTCGTCATTATGTGTGAATGGTTTAGTGGATTCAATTTTTGATTTAGTTGAACTTAATTTAAGATGACCCTGCTCAATGGCACGGGTTTTGAGCTTGTGAGCCATTGTGAAAGCTTCATCAAAGGTTCGAATGATTGGATCTACAAAGTGGATGATATATGTTTGGCACACGAACGTGAGAATAAGTTGATGAGTTTGGTTTGTGGGATAGTGAAGGATAGTTGGTTTATAACATCATGCCATCGTGTGACGAAGTCGGTGATGGGCTCGTTTTCATACTGTTGAATGGTATATAGATCAGCGATAGTGGTTTTGTGTGTGATATTGATAGAAAAGTGTTCTAAGAACAATTGTGCAAGTTGAGTGAAAGAGAATAAGGAATGTTGTGGGATACTGTTGTACCAGTCCAACGTGGGACTAGATAAAGACATGGGGAAAGTGTGAAGAAGTAATCATGATCATGCACAATAAGACAACATGTGTGTTTAAATGCGAGGAGATGTTGTTGGGGATCTTCTTTATTGTTGAACTTATTAAATGCAGGAAGTTTCCAATGAGGGGTAGGGTTTAATTGGAACCGACGGATGAATCGGTTCGTTATAATTTTTCATAGGATAAGGTGTTCTTGGGTGGTATGGTAAGGGTTTCTAAACTAGCTAACCGATTCATTAAGGCGTGAATTGAATCACTCGAGGTGTTGTAAGGTTGAGATTGGATTGGTTGTGTGGTTTGAAAAGTAGTTTGATAAGGCAAATGATGTGTTTGTGGGTGTGTGGGTGTTTGAGGAAGTATCTGATAAGGTGGTTGATAAGTTTGTGGATAGGATGTTTGCGGAATGGTTTGATAAGATAGTTGATTAATTTGTGGATATGTAGATGTTGGAGGACTACTTGGCAAAGACTAACATGTGTCACAAGTTGGGATTGTTGTATAGGTTGATGTTGAGCAATAAGGGCATGACGATAAGTGGGATATGTGTGTTAAGAATGGAGATGGTTGGACATGCCTATTAATGGAATTGTCAAAATGGGATGTGGGTGGAATGCGATCCACCAATTTTGGAGATTGGGAGGATTGAGAGATTATAGGATATTTTGGAGTAAGAAGTCATATATGGGGTTAGGAGGAGATTTGAGTGTATCTAGAGGAGTAGGAGATGGTGGTATGATCGATTTAGGAAGACTGGCTTGACGAGGGATATGAGGGTTGGTGTCAAGGTGGGGAGAATTTTGTATGACATGGTTCTCATGAGGTGAGACCATGGAGATTGGAGATTGGGTGACTGAAGACGTGGTTTTGAGTTTAGAATCTGTTGAGTGAGATCATCAGAGGAAGTAACTTTATTGGATAGAGTAGATTGTTGTTTTGTCTCGATTTGGAGAGAGCGACAATAGGTGTGAAATAGAGAAACATTTGTTTATGTATGTTGTTGACAAACAAATCAAGTAGAATATTTTTAACATCATGATTAATTTATAGGATGTGAACAAAAAAGAAAAGTAAGTAATGAAGGTGCCTAAAGGAGTCTAAGGCTGGTTTTAGGTAGTTATGGATTGGGAGATGTCTGAGATGGTTTCTATTGGGTGTTTAGGTCCCAATCAGTTAACCAAGTGAGAGGAATGTTTTGATGTGTTAATTATGTTTGTGTAGTCTCAGGCAGTGTGTGATAAGTGAAATGCAGAGAGTTAAATTCTTTACTTAAGCTATGTGATCAGGCAGGATGTAGAAGGTTCATTTTAGACCAAAATGAAATGTGACGTTTGATGTATACAAACACTCAGGAAAGGGAAAGTTCGATGCAGAAAAGAGAAAATAGAGAAAAATGAGAAATACCTGGAGAATCACTTTTCTTGTTATTTAAGTGCATGTGATAGTGATGTATTTTGAAAGTGCTAGTTAGTGACTGAAATGCCCGGGTACCCTAAAATGGCACCATTTAGAATCTCGGATAGGGTCGGTGAAAGGAGATTGGTGGCGTGTTTATGTTTCAATGGTTATCTTTGATAGCACAATGTTGTTGTCTCGAGTTTTTATAATTCACCTACAAAATTGAAGAACACAATTAGTCATTTTAGTTGGAAAATAAGATAAAGAAATGGAAAGATCATAAATTTGTTGGTTGATTTTCAAAGTAAATTGATTAGAAAAATAACTAATCTAAAAATTATTGTATATCAAACTAAGGCCTAATGAGTTGTGAACGAATATCAAGTGAAAGTGACCATATGATAAAAAAAAGAATAGAAATGACCAAATGGTGGTTAATACTTTATTAAAGTTGATATAAATATAAGCACGAAACCTATTATCAACTTGATAACATGAGTTAATGAAATGAGGAGCATACGACAAATTATGTAAGGACATCAAGCTATTTATAGATTAAAGAGAAAAGTAATAATAAAACTTATCTAAACAATGGATCAAATTAAAATGTGCTAAATAATAATAATAACGATTGTTGATTTTAATTTAATCTATGAAACAAGGATGATAATAACACAAAATGTTTTGATTGTCGATTATTTTAATTATTATTTGTTTTTTTTTTTTTGGTTTGATGTTAAGAGGAAAATTAGCTTTGGATTATAACTTGAAAATAATTTTAGCGCTAAGATATTGAATACACGAGACTCTATGTTGATTCCCTCATAAATATTGTCATATATAAATGGTTGAAGATCATTAGGAATCTTTTAGGTAGGTTCCAAAAATGGGAGTTTGATGCATGGAGGGTGGGGAATTTTTAAGTGATTAAGGGTATATGCGAGAGATGGGAGGATATATAATCGGAGAGAGCTCAATGAGAATGACCAAATGATCTAACCATGGCCCCAAAAGCCACATATTTTTGTGGCGACCAAATATAAAAGGATTATTCACTTTATATGCCCACATATGTGTGAACAAGAAACTAGACCTTGCAAGATTGCATCGAACCAAGCACTAAGAAACATTCCACGTGGGAGAATGGGGTGAACTTTATCAATGGTGGATCAGGTTCAAATAGATGGGTAATCAAATCTCACTTTATGTAAGGTGAATGTGTGGTGATCAATATCACATGGATGTGGATTTTCACATGTGTGATGTCAAAAATATAATCACAGAAAAACAAAAAAATGTGAAATATATAATTGGCTATAGTGCAATGTTTATGACTATATCATTTAAACTTGTGTTGTAGAGAATTGCAAGCTTATTGATATGAAGTGATTGTACAATCACTACCCAAAAAACTTGTGTGAATTTGAAATGGAACTAAAAATAGTTGGACACATCAAGCATCGAGAATCGTGTGATTCTTGAGTTAAATAATATGAATCAATTTAATTACCGTCTAAGGAGGCAACGTGAGAGGCAACTTAGGAGTTGGATAGGAAGGTGGAATAGCTCGGGGAGGAGACTCGAGTAAGTTGGTCAAAGGAATGGAGGGAGATGTCGCATGGGCATAGTGAAGGAGAGTGGTGGAAAAATAATGTTAATGTTTATGGTTTGTAATATATATATGGAATATATATATATATATATATATATATATATATATATAAAACTCACATTTTATTGTTGTTTTATTTTATTTTTAGGCATGAGGTGGGGGAAGAATGGATGCGTGGGAGGGCTGAGAGGAGAGAAGGGAGCAATGGGAACGAGTTAAAGAGATGGAGAGTGGGAGAGAGAGGAGAGGAGAGCTGGGTGAGGGAAATGGTTTGAGTGTGGAGTGGGTGTGGAGATGGTATGTTGGGGAGATGGGAGCTCGGGAGGTGGTGGTAAGGGAGATGAGGGAGAAGGTCGGATGGGTGTGCGAGGGAGTCAAATGGGAAGAAGGATCGGTTGTGAGAGGAGGAGATTAGAAGGTGGAGTGGAGGACTGACGATTGGGGAAGGGAGGGAGTAGGAGGAAATGGAGGAAGGAAGGAGAGGGAGAGAAGGAGGATAGGAGAGGAGGAGAGATAGAGGAAAGGGATGAGATGGTGAGGGATGAAGTGGAGAGGAGGAGAGTGTGAGATGGGAAAGGAGATGTAGTCGAGGTAGTTAGGAGTGGGGGAGGTGAGGTAGAATGCTTAGGGAATGGGTGAAATAGGAGCTTAGTATTTTTTTTTTTTAAAATTAATAATTTTTTTTTATTTTTAAATTATCAATGATAATATATTTTAAATATAAATTAAATTTATTTATTTATTTAATATTATTATAATTAATTTTTAAATTACAAACAAGCAATATACAAACTATCTACGATTATAAAACACCAAATAAAAACACATATCTAAATAACTAAACCTATTAAATGTAAAGTTTGTGAAATGGAGAATAATACAACTCGTAACGTGTAAGTAACATGAAAAAAAAAATATACTACTAAATTACATGAAGGTAAGTAGAAAAATAATAAATGTACAATATATATAATGTTGAAAACTATGTAAAGTAATGTTAATTTGGATTCATTTCCCATGGGGTGGGTAGATTTGTGGATAAAACAAGAAGAGCATGTACCTTCAAGATGATTTCAAACGAGTCTTCTATGAATTTAAGATAACAAATACTAAGATATTGCAAGCAAGCAAGTTAGAAAAGATGAGTAAAATAACAAAAAAATGACCAGATCTAGGATCTGGTCCCACCGGCATGCCAAATGTTGATCTAGAAAACTCGTTTCTCGCGTGGGTGAACACCGAGACTGCAAGCCACCAAAACTTTAAATGATAGAGGGCTTAGGACCTCAGATGCAGATATGGATTCTAGATACATGTGCACAGAGAAAATAGATCTGTGAGAAAGAAGATAGATCTGTAAGATGGAAACATATAAGATTAGATAACGATATGTGGGGGTTGCCTGACAAAGCAGATCCGAGAAGCGTTAACTTCCTCGGTGGCTATCAACCCCCGTGTTCACAAGAAAATAATGAATATCCAACGATAAGATGACATGCCAAAACTACAGAGATTTGCAATATGTTGAATAAATAATATAAATATGATACCAAGCCAGTGTTTCGATATAACAACAAATTGATCGTTAGAGTGACAATATGAGACCGATAGAGCTTCACCTCCAAACACTCCACAATATGATTCAAAGCTTCACAAACAATTTTGACAAAATATTATGAATTTTAAGCTTGAGAATTTCAAGAATTTTCTACCTCTTTTTTAGAGGGGGAGAAAGAGTTCTATTTATAACTTGAATTGGGATTAAAATAAAGGATTAACAAATAATTATAATTTGCAAAATAAATCTTGATTAAGAGGACATGATGAAGAGTTGATTTGATGGTGGGGTTCATGATGTGAGAAAAGGAAAAGGTGTGATGTGGAGTGGGGACATGGTTAGGTGTAATAGTGAAGTCATGTGCTCACTTTACACTATTGATTTTTGGATTTGTTGTCGGATAGGGAGATTTTGAATTATTGACTTCATGGGTGGGGTTAATAATTTAATAATTTGAGGGAATTGAATTTTTAGGTGGGAATTGATTTTTAGGTGAGAAGTGATTTTGACTTAAGTGGGGAACATGTGGGGTTGTTGATTTGTATATATATATTTTGAATTATTTAATTATTAAATAGGATGATATGACTTATTTTTAAAAAAAAATTATTTAACATAATATAGTTTTGGCATGTAATAAGAGATTAATTAAGTTATAAGATTAATTAACTGAATATGAATTGTCGGTGGGAAACGAGATTTGAGTAAGCCTGCTGAAGGAGACCAAAACACGGGGTGATACCAAAATTTGGTGTCTGTTATGGAGCCTTCACCTTGTATAGGATTACTACAGAATGTAAGGGTTAACAACATGTGATTATTCTGATTAATTAACTTCCAACATTAATTACCAATATCATAATAACACATCAATACTTGTAATGGGTATATTAAACAAGATAAATATTTAAAAATACAAAGGAATGAGTGCACTTATCTTATTATAGATGATACATGAAGTTATTGGAGGATGCATTGCTGAAATAAGATCTTAATCGATGATGATTTGTTTTAGACATTGTTCTATAAAATGACTCAAGGCATGACTATAAATTTATATCAATACCATATGTATGATCCTAACCCTTTTCTATGGTCTTGGACCTACTTAGTTTCTAGCTATGTAACTTTTTGACATTGTCTCCTACTTAGAACTATCTTTTGTTGTCAAACCCTAGTTATTGGTCATGTTCTAAGGATCTCTAAATATTTTGAACATGATCTCAAACCATATCATGGATGTGAATCCCTACAAAATAAATATCAGTTGGGTTGTAGGAACCCCCTACACCATCAAATTTGGAACTACTCCGAAGAGTCCTCAAACTGCATATCTTTCTCCACCTAGCATGTGATATTTGGATGAATGCAACTAGATTTGTAAACCTTCTTTGGCAATGTTTGAGCTGATTTGGCTCTTGTTAAAGTACTTGGAGAAAGGTTGTTTGAGTGATTATAGATAAGATTGTCTCGACTCCTTGACTTGGTAAGAAACTTCATACCCATAGTGATTGTTACCCTAGTTATTGTAGATGTGATATTGTGGGATTTAGGGACCCTTGGTGTAGTGCCCACCAAGGTGGGACCCAAACACAAGATCAAATAAACCAGGATAATTTTTTTACTCTAACTTACAAGTTACAACTAAGTGACACCACTAAGGTTCACAATAAAACTCCAAATCTCATGGGATGGTTACACCATTATGAATAACATGCAAGAAATAAGATTACACAAGATGTACATCAATGCCACACTTTTATAAATGAACAAGTAAAAAGCTATGATCTGGTCCACCATAAGAACTCAACATAGGCATATTCCACAACACAATCATTTTTGTGGGTTAAATATTTATTACAATTAAGTTCTTATTGATTATCCTTGTATGTTTAAAGATCATTAACATGTAAGGTATGAATCCCCTCTTCTCAAAAATTCATAACTATATTACACATAATGAATATCTTATAATAATCGTACACTAATTGTTTCACATCTAAATTGTTATTAATTTGTAAAACTCAATGTTAGTTATAACATTTTGAACATATATACATCACCCAACACTTGTTCTTAAACTATGGGTTTATTTCTTAAGAATCATGATTACTCATCATTTTACTTATCTTTCATTGTGAGGGAAAAGATCTCATGATGACAAGCTTAACCTAATCTTATGCTTATGGTACATTTTGAAGATAGAGATGATTGAGAGCATTTATAAGATACAAAAGAGTCACTTGTGGTTAGTGTTCAAGTGAAAAGTTAATGTTTTAGAATATCATGTTCTCCAAAGAGACATATCCTTTTATCTTTAATGTCATAAAATGGACACCTAACAAGGAGTTAAATTACAATTCAAAATTATCACATTTTTGTTGCGTCAACATCCTACCGATAATAATCTCATATGATAAGGTTTATATAAAAAATTACGTCCTCATATTAAAATCAAAATGGTCCTAGGATTAGTTATAAATTTTAATCACATTTACCCTAAGGGATATATTCCCTACTACAGCCAAAGCTAGCATTCAACAACTTAATCCCCCAAGACCTCCGAAAACTCAAAGGTGTTCCTATAATCAAAAGCTAAGGAAAACACTTCCATTCCTAAGGCATAGTGATGTCCCAAGTGGTGTTCAGTTCCACTATAGAAACAAGGCATGAGGTTAAGCTCAAAGGGGACCATTCCATACCACAAGGGTTGATATTTCAAACTATAAGTTTGGTTGATGCTTTCCACCCAAAATAGGAAAAACACATGCAAGTTTTTATATTTTTCTTTAAAGGCTAAGAGATTTCATAGGTCAAAACATCACTAGTAGATAGATGAATTACGCCATTACCATATTATTACCATCAATTTTATCAATACAATCACATCCAAAATTATGATGGTACAAACAGTTTTAAATAACATGATTTCAATTTCATTCTCCTGATGATGATTTGGATATAATAAAAGGGATCCTCTTACATCATTTTCCAATGCAACATGATACAATCAACTTCATTTACCTAACCAAATATATTGAAATATGACTAAGTGTGGAATTAGTCAAACATGCAAAAGTATAACTACGTAAAGAAATACATTTCATCAATATGCAACAATATGGTAAACATTGTGGAAACAATGAAATAATACATTCTATTCATAACAATATTATTGATATATTCTATACAATTACATTGCTTTCAGATAGCATGCTAATAAGAAGACACAAGTATCATTGTACTTCTCCTTGTTCGGGTACCTACAACCACATGCATGGTTAACACTACGCCTGAATGGCATCTACCTCTAAACTGGAAAAATTCATGATTTCAAATATTTCCAAGAATAATAAAAACAATACTTAACATACTTCTAAGGAGAGTAAGAAATGTAAATTCCATTTGAGTTCATTTTTAGAGTTATCAAGAGAGAGATAAAGAGAGGAGAGAGAAAATGATATTTTTTCACAATCAAATTATTTTTAAAACAAGCTCAAAGGAAATTTTCTACAATCATATGTTAGTGTATACAAAATGTCATGATCTATAGTTTTCTTGAGTAAATTCATACAATTGTTTTCCCATTTGATTACAAGTTCCAAAAAATGATAAATTTAGGCAAGTTGCTCAAAAATCAGCATTCAAAAACCATCTTCGAGACTCAAACAACCATGGAAACAAATTCCTACCTATTCCCTATATACAGGGAAACAAATGGAGCTAATGTAATCCCAAACTGGAAAACATGATTAAAATAGTGTTTTTATTTCCAAAGCTACCGATTGTAAATGCACTCAAGCGGATTTTCCACCCAGCGATTAGAGGCCTACAAAACCTATTAGGAAAACTAGCTTCAGGAATTTTTCTCCAAAATGAGGGTTTGTAGTAATTTTCTTGTAGAAATATTAGAGGTATGCGGAAGCCAAAATACGTTTCAACACCCAAGGCCAAAATGGTGGGTCAAAACCAAACTTCATTTTTCACTTTCAAAAGTAGTTGTTTAAAGCTATGAACTAACTGGATGGGCTCCTAAACATGTTACGAAACAAAGAAAATTGACTTCTGAGGAACAACCCAAGGTTTGGTTGGAAACTCCACATGACATGGTATATGGATAAAGTTTGTTTTTCTCATTTTAGGGTTCATAAGGATATTTTGTTCCTCCATGAAAACATGTTCTTATTAACATTGTACAAATCCATCTAGAAGTAGTTTTCACTAAGTTTATCGTTTTCATGCTAACCAAGTGCTTTCCAAAACTAAAACTAGTATAAGAGTTGTTGCAATATCTCACAAGTTAGATCTTGAATTGAGTTTACATTCCATATTATGGCTCTAGTTTCATACATAAATAGAGGTAATTTTTCCATAAGCCACGCATCTCATTTAGATCACTAATAATTTATTCTACTTTAGTTTGATTTTATACTACATTTAAATAAGAAAACTATAAGCATTAACATCGTGTTAGAAGAGAAAGATGACCATGCCTAGATTGAGATGGTGAGTGGTGAAGAACAACAAGTGCACAAAGTTGTGGCTGTCCAAGCATTCCATCAAACATTTTTCATGCCTTGAGAAATTTTCCACATTTTTCTAACATATCTATCGTGGAATTTGCAAATATGACAATTGGAAAAAAAATTCTCTATCCATTATACTTTTATGGATGTTAAAATGCTTATCAAATCTTTCCATCTTGGCGTAGGTGGCGGGAAGATCCAACACTAAAAATTCCACCTCTATCAATTCATCCACTTCTTATTATTTACCCAGCATACCTTAACAACTTCTTCATAAGGATATACTCACTGCTACATAGAATTCCAAGTGAACTTTCTATGAGATTGTACACAATATCAATAAACTTTTCGATTCAATGCTCATAAAACTTACCCTGCCAAGATTAATCTCTTCACTGTTACTAGAATGAGAACTCAACAACAGAGACATTCTATGCTTATAAATAGGGACATGATTCAGTTCTACCGAAGGAAGCACATCAGAAAAAACAATCTTCCCCAACATCCGCTCGGAAGAACTCTCAGATATCCACATTCTAAGCGTAAAACACTCAACAATAACCACAACACTTCAATGAGATGACATATGGTTGGGAATTTCTTTGAAAATCCTTAAAGTGCCAACACACACCAATTTGAGCATATCCTGCACTCATTGTATTTCATGAAACCACACTTTTATTAGGTAGTTTTGTTGAATGGTTTGTTTCCTCTGTGTATGCTTCCATATTTTTCTTATGTGACTAACAACGCATTTGTAAAAAAATAAACCAAAAATGTCCAAAAATTATTCCCAAGGTAGTAATAATCATCCCACTTTTATGCGGAGTAAGTCATACCAAGTTGGTGGACCAAAAGGAGTCATAAGTGGACATCATATTGAAAAAAACAACAAAATCTCAACTTGTAGGGATTATTAGCAATATGCGCACTCAAAATTAGAAAAAATTATATAAATATGAATCATAGCATCTAAAATCTAGTTTCTAAACTACTAAAATTAAAAAAGACAAGTTTAGCTATATTAAACACTCAAAATTATATGACTTGTTTTTTTTTTAAAAAAACCTATAAGATTGTAGTCCGTTTGCCCATGATTTGGATGACCAAATCTTGTTATTTTTTTTCCTTTGGTGAAAATTTAGATGTCGTTGTCTATCTTGGGATGGATTTTATTTTGTATTTTTTCGAGAAATATTTTTTTTATGATTTTTCCATGAAAGTGGTCTGAAAAATTTAGAAAACGGAGCACTTTCCGTTTGCCCACCATAACTATATCAAAAATATCGAAATCATTTTTTTAATGTGTATAGAATTTTACCATGCTTGGGATGGTATAGGTTTTATCACATTTTGATAAGCGAAACAAAAGTTGCAGTCTTAAACGTAGACATGAACATTCGGGAAAAAATGTCTTAAAGACCTACTATTAGTAAAAAATTATAAAATGATATTTATCTTATTCTATTCACTTTAAAATCAATATTTCTATGAAGCTAATAGTCTCCCCTACGCGATGGTACCATTTTTGTGAGATGTTTTCAATTTTTCAGCATGGTTCAAGTCCATGGAAGAGAAAATTTGAATGTTTTTGACCTTTTACATGCCATAATGACCTCCCATAGCTCTAGTTGGGAAAAAAATATTTCCGAGCCTTGAGGGTCGGATTTGATGATATAGATAAAACCGCGATCGTGATTTATAAACCGTGATCGCGGTGTTTAATATTAGAACAACGATCTCTTTTTATAAACTACGATCATGGTTTATAAAGCCAATCATGGTTATTAAATCATATTTACATGCATCCCAACATTTGAATTACCATGTGATTTTTACTATTTGGCTTACTGTATGAATTATTATGAAATTTTGTCACTTTTTGCACATGTTTTTCTTATCATGAAAGTAAAACATCATGGGAGACAAGAAACAAAGTCAAAAAAGGAAGTCAATAAGTAAAAAAACACCAAGATGAATTAGAGGCAAAAAATATTTCAAAATGCTAAGCGAATGTGGAATCTTCGTGAATCAAGAAGAGGTTCATCTTCAACCCCTACTATTGTAAGCAATGAGGAACTAGGTAATGTTTCTACTATCAATGTTGAAGATGAATTAAATACTCATGATGAAGATGTTTTTATTGTCAATGTTGAAGAAGAATTAAATACTCATGATGTAGTTGATGTTGAAATTGAAGGAGACAATGAAAATGTGAATCAGGAAATTCAGGTTGAAACCGTAGACAAACAAAATTTGACAAAAACACCTCCTAGGATTTTACATAAGAGACCTAATTATTTTATTGAAATTGATGAGAACATTTTGAAACCAATGTCTGACAAACTTTTTGAATGGAAAATCAAGAAGAAAAGCCATTGAAATTTGGGATAATCATTTTGAAATTTTAAATGATTCCCAAAGATGTTAGTTGTTGGTTAGTTTGATGAAATTGATTAAAATGAGACCTACATTAAACACCTTAGGATTGACAACATCTAATATACGTGGTCAAACCTCTACAATTGTTGAAAACCTTCATGATGCATATCACATTGTTGGTGTCAAGAGATGCACAAGGGATAGTAATATTGTGTGTCATGTACTTGCTACTAGTGTTGTAAGTGAATCAACAAAAAAACAATGTTTGATTACGTAAACAAGTCGAATGTTGAAAGTTAATCGAAAAAATCTAATGAAAGTAATTGAAAGACGTAATATCCTTCAATCACTCAATAACACCAATTTTTGGGCATTTTCTACTAGAGCACCGTGTAAGGACAAAGATATATCGATGCTATAAGAGAAGTTGTTATTCAATTTTGGCATGATAACACTAGAGTTTCACCTAATACAAGAGATGTTGTAAAATGGAGAGTTTGGTTCTACTAATCACGAACCACATCCAAAGCATTTCTTAGATATGACTCAAACTCAATTTTTTCGTAAGTTTGAACAGAGCATCTAGAAATTAAAATTATTCAACATTTTTTTGAAATGTTGAAACCATTCTATGTGAAAATCAACCACGCTCGCACCACTTGTTGTGTAGGAAACATGTTGAATTTGTGATGCATTATGCTAAATTTTTATGTATTCGTTTCTGATTTTCATTCTAAAACTATGTTATCGAATGTGGTGTTCAAGTTCCACCAATATCTTCTAGGATTTCATTCCTACGATATTTTGTGAAAGAGAAGTTGGAAATTTTTTTATAGTCAGGATTGTTTAGATGGAAGTTGTGGTACGTGCAGTGGATTACCTAAATTAGAAATTTACATCCATGAGAAAATTAGAGGTGCAATAGGACATAATTTAGTTGAGTTTGATAAATATAAATCAATACCATACCAGTTGAAAGATGGAAAGGATTCTAAACGGTGTGAGCTAGTTACAGAACATATGCATGTTTTTCAATTTATGAGAAAATTTAAGGATGAAATTGTTTATGAGTATGCTAGGCATACACACAGAGATCGATGGTTGGATGAATAGTTCAAGATATGCAAGGACACATTTCCTATTGGTACTATTGTTTTAGTGGTCAATTTTGTAGATAATTACACATTGCAACCACAAATGGAGGTTCAATCACAATATTACAACTCAAGTACAAGTTGCCATTTTTGTGCATATAACATTTATACATTCTCCTGACAGTACAGAGAATGATCAATTTTTTTAAGAGAGTACCACTTTTATATCAGTGATGATCGTACTCATTCTACTGAATTTGTGCAAGGGTGTTTCCAGTTATTTTATGGAAACTTGTCTGATAGGGACATCCGCTTCAATCAACATTATATATGGTTAGATAATTACATGTCTCAGTTTAAGAATGCATGAATGTTTTATTAGATGAGAAAGATGCACATCAAGATGGGTGTGCAACATATTTGGAGTTTCACTGAGGTTGGACATGGAAAAGGAGAGCATGACGATGCAGGGGCATGTGTGAAAAGAGCTCTTGCAAGAGAAGAGTTGAAGTACAAAGATGGTGCTAAATTGAAAGATGCAAAGAGCATAGTGGAATGGTGTATTGACAACATGGCCCGAGGTTCTCAAGAAAATTCCACAGTTCATAGATATTTTTGGTTGATAGAGGAACAAAAAATTGCTAACTACGAGGATTGTATGACACTCACAGGGTCCAGTGATATGCACTCATTTTGTATCTCAGACGCTACTTCGTGGGCCACATGGACAAGAAATTTGGTGTGTTTTTGTGCATCTTATATCAAATTTTCACTTGAGTGTGATTCACAAGAATGGGTGGATGGATGGATTTGTAGGCCTCTAACTCCGCTTCCTAGTTATCAACCTCCACAGGCATTATGACTTGTTTCTCCAGATGAAGTTGCAACATCCAAGGAATTTGATAAAATTTTGATTTTGGTGCGACAAGGTAAATGGTTATTTACAATTTTTGTATTGAGTTATGTCCATTGAAATTAATATGTAATTTAAATTTGAGTTGAAACCTTTTTTTTTGTAGGACATGTGTTTGTAGTTATTGTGATAGAAGACAATGAAGAAGGATAGACTATTTCTTATGTCATTGTGCATCGAGGAAAGAAATAAGTTGACTTCTCCTGTTATAGATGGTGAAGATATTGAGTACCCTAGGGGTCAGTGGTAGTTACTGGAACTTGGCTTCGATGGTATCCATTAAAAATTCCTCTGTTTGGGTGTTTGAAGACTTTGAGACACACAGGAAAATACTCTTATATTCGCATCTAGTTATAGCGACAAATATTCATATATGTATATATATCGAGGAAGGCCTAATAATAAGATTCTTTGGAAGGTTCAAGAGTCAGATCATGAAGCAATCATGTCGTTATTCAGAGTAGATATGATCCTGATGGTTCATTGGAATGAATTTACATGCTCACATATGATATATATAATTTATTTGAAGTGTTTAAATTTTTCAACCAGATCATTCAAGTTCATATATTTTATTAAATTTTTATTTTGTATATATCTAGTATATGGTTTTGATTCAACTTAAATTTCTTTGACTAACACTTTTATGCAGGTTAGTGGTGCCAGAAAAGATTCCACTTTCACATCCTGATGGTGAACATTGGAATGAATTTACATGAGCTCATCTGGTATATATAATTTCTTTGAATTGTTTAAATTTTTCAGTTCTAGATTCAAGTTCATATATTTTATTAAATTTTTGTATTTTGTATATATCTAGTATGGTTTTGATTCAACTTAAATTTATTTGACTAACACTTTTATGCAGGTTAGTGGTGCCATAAAATCTTCCACCTTCACATGGTTGGAACTGTTAGTAGAGAATTTTATATTCTCAAAGCTAAGAGAAGCTTTCATTGTTTTACAAGAAAAGAGAAGCAACTAACAATGGTTTATGTACCTATGAAGGGGGTTCTTGGCTCCGGAGGAGGTATCCGGAAGCACCGGGAGTGTAGGGAACCAAAAAATATGCCTCCAAAGTGTTTAAAATGCCATCCCTACACATTTCACATTCGTTTTAGTGCCACGACCCACCATTTACAAAATATAGTGTTTGACAACCTTACACTAGCTTAAACTACACTATTTTACATGTTTACAAACAATAGACAGCAGCGAGAGAACCGATTAGAGATAGAAAAAACCAAGATAGGATATTGTATAGGGTCCATATGCCAAGGTGTAGGATCTAACGAGACATCTCTAGGTGCCACGAAGACTGAGTAATCACCCATCAAAGTTGAATTTTTGGTCTCAGGGCTCTTAAGGGACTACGCCCGAATGAAGTAGCCCAGAAGCAACGACCTTATCAAGCATGAAACAATACCTCCTTAGTGTTTACCTAGCCACTCAGACATTTTTACGTAATTGGTTTGGTGCCATGACCCACCATTTACAAAATATAGCGTTTGATAGCCTTACATTGGCTCAAACTACACTATTTCACGTGTTTGCAAACAATAGGGCAGTGAGAGCACCGATTGGAGATGGAAAAAACTGAGATAGGCTATTTTATAGGGTCCCTACACCAAGGTGTAGATCTGACGAGACATATCTAGGTACCACGGAGACCGAGTAATCACCGTCGAAGTTGAACAATTTTTGGTCTTAGGGCTCTTAAGGACTACGCCGAACGAATTAGCCTGAAGAAGCAAAATGACCTTGTTGTGTACAAAAATGATGCCTCTAGCATTTACCTAACCACCTGGATGTTTGATGTAATCGGTTTGGTGCCACGACCCACCGTTTGCAAAATATAGCGTTTGATAGCCTTATACTAGCTCAAACTGCACTATTTCGTGCATTTGCAAACAATAGGGCAGCGAGAGCACCGATTGGAGATGGAAAAAACCAAGACAAAATATTGTATAGGGTCCCTATGCCGAGGTGTAGGATCCAACAAGATGTCTCTAGGTGCCATAGAGACCGAGTAATCACCCGTTGAAGTTGAATGGGTTTTGATCTCATGTCTCTTATGGGACTATGCCCAATGAAATGAAATTGTCAGAAAACAACATTTTCATTTTACACTAGACATTTTAGTGTAGTCAATTTGGTGACACGACCCACTGTTTGTAAAATATAGATTTGAAAAATTACATTGGATCAAATTGCACTATTTCGCTCGTTTTCAAACAATAAGGCAGAAAGAGCACCGATTAGAGACAGAAAAACCAAAGATAGGCTATTGTATAGGGTCCCTACACTGAGGTGCATGATCTAACGAGACATCTCTAGGTGCCAGGGAGTTCGAGTAATCACCCGTCGAAGTTGAATGGTTTTTTTGTCTCAGGGATCTTAAGGGACTACCCGAACGAAGTATCCCAAAAGTAACAACCTTGTTGTGCACCAAAACGATGCCTCCTCTAGTGTTTACCTAGCCACCTAGACATGTTAGAGTAGTTTTTTTGGTGCCATGACCCACCATTTACAAAATATAACGTTTGATGCCTTACACTGGCTCAAAATGCACTATTTCGTGTGTTTACAAACAATAGAGCAAAAAGAGCACCGATGGAGAGATTAAAAAAAGATAGGATATTATTGTAGAGGGTCCCTATGCTTTGAGGTTTAGGATCGATGAGACATCTCTAGGTGCCACGGAGACCAAGTAATCACTGTCACAAAATTCAACATTTTTTTGGTATCGGGGGTCATAAGGACTACGCTTGAGTGAAGTAGCCGGGAAGCAACGACCTTGTCAAGCATGAAAAAAACAACATCCTCTAGCTTTTACCTAGCCACCCAGACATGTTGGCACAATCATTTTTGGTGCCATGACCCACCATTTGAAAAATATAGCATTTGACAGCCTTACACTGGCTCAAACTACACTATTTCACGCATTTGCAAACAATAGGGAAGTGAGAGCACCGATTAGAGATAGAAAAAAATGAGAAAGGATATTCTAGATGGTCCCTACACTTTGAGGTGTAAGATCGATGGAGATGTCTCTAGGTTATTGACTCTGAGTAATCACCCGTCGAATTTGAACGGTTTTGGTCTCAAGCCTCTTAAAGGACTACACCCAAACGAAGTAGCCAGAAAGAACGACATTGTCCTATACCAAAATGATTCCTCCTCTAGCATTCACTTTGCCACTCGAGACATTTTGGCATAGTCGATTCGGTTCCATGACCTACAGTTTGCAAAATATAGCATTTGACAGCCTTACAGTGGCTCAAATTGCACTATTTTGCATGTTTGCAAACAATAGGGCAGCGAGAGCACCAATTGGATACGAAAAAAAATCAAGAAAGGATATTGTAGAGGGTCCCTACGTAAATTTTTAGGATCTAACGAGACATCTCTATGTGCTACATGAGTCCGAGTAATCACTGTCAAAGTTGAATGTCAGTTTTTGGTCTCATGGCTCTTAAGGGACTACGCCGAATGAAGTCGCCGGAAGCAATGACCTTTTCACACACCAAAATGATGCCTCCTCTAGCATTTACCTATCCAACCAAATATTTTGGTGCATTTGTTTGGTGCCATGACCCACCGTTTGCAAAATATAGCTTTTGATAGCCTTACACTGGCTCAAACCGCACTATTTCGTGCATTTACAAACAAGAGGGCAGCAAGAGCACCGATTGGAGATCAGAAAAAATTGAGATAGTATATTGTAGAGGGGCCCTACACCGAGGTGTAGGATCCAATGAGACATCTCTAGGTGATATGGAGTTTGAGTAATCACCGCCAAAGTTGAACAATTTTTGGTCTCGAGGCTCTTAAGGGACTAGGAACTAGCCCGAAGCGAAGTAACATTGTGGACAGCAAAATGACCTTTTCACACACTACATATTCAGTCAAGTTCCATGACCTACCATTTGCAAAATATAGTGTTTGACAACCTTACATTGGCTCAAACTGCACTATTTTGTGCGTTTACAAACAATAGGGCAGTGAGAGCACCGATTAGAGACGAAAAAACTGAGATAGGCTATTGTAGAGGGTCCCTACACCAAGGTGTAGGATCGAAGATACATCTCTAGGTGCCACGGAGACCGAGTAATCACCCATCAAAGTTGAATGGTTTTTGGTCTCAGGGCTCTTAAGGGACTACGCCCGAACGAAGTATCCTGAAGTAACGACATTTTTCACACCAAAATGACACCTCCTATAGCTAGCGTTTACCTTGTCACGCAAACATGTTGGCATAGTCGGTTGGTGCCATGACCCACCGTTTGTAAAATATAGTGTTTGACAACCTTACACTAACTCAAATTGCACTATTTCATGTGTTTATAAACAATAGGGCAGCGAAGAGCACCGATTGGAGACGGAAAAAACCGAGACAGGATATTTTAGAGGGTCCCTACACCAAGGTTTATGATCTAACGAGATGTCTCTAGGTTCTAAGGAGACCGAGTAGTCACCCGTCAAAGTTGAATGATTTTTTGGTCTCATGGCTCTTAAGGGACTACATCCGAATGAAGTAGCCCGGAAGGAACGACATTGTCGCATACCAAAACGATACCTCCTCTAGAATTCACCTGGCCACCCAGACGTATTGGCACATTCAATTTAGTTCCACAGCATCTTGAGGCATGACTTCTCACTACTCACCTTCGTTCATTTCCTAGTATTGCCTAGAAAAGGCAGTTTGTAAACAATTATGCCACGAAGGCTCAAGGAATGCCACAACCCTGAATTCTTGGGTGCGGCTAGTGGCCTCCTTCACTAAATTTTTTTCTCAAATAGTTCTTGGTTTAGATGACCGAGTGCCAAGTTTTGACCGTCATAATTTTGCGCTAAAAACGTGAATTGGGATTAATAGGGAAGGGGTTCTTGGCTTCAGATCAGGTGGTCTAACTCCAAACCGGGCCTCCATAGAGCAAGCCATAGCACCCGAATACATATACCCCCCCTCAATTGGATGCGTTAGCGGTGACAATTTTCTCCCATGACATCCTAGGGCATGAATTCTCACTACTCATCGCATCAATGAGATTGCAACAAGGTAAACACATTACCATGTAAATACTCTAATGATTGTTTGATCTCTTTTTAAAGCATGTTAATACAAAATAGAGTGTTAATAATATTTTTTGCATATCTTGTGCTAACTAAACTACAATGTTTCTATATTTTTTTAAACAAGTGAACTCAAATTAGGACCTTATTATCATGCACATCAATAACACTTAATTTAGACTAATACTTAACAAATAAATTGTAAGTACGCTCAAAACATATAAAATGATTTGTAATAAATCCCTCAAGACCATTTTTAACTATGTACATTTTGTCCCACTTTGGAGTGTGTTAACCATGTGCTTAAAATAAGAAAATTGATATAAGTCCACACTTGAATCTCTTGAAAAAAAATGATCTTGCACCCAAGAACCTTCAAAACCATTATATAACATAACATAATATATCATATATTATAACAATAATATAACATCATATATCATATATGACATATGGATAATGGTCACATAATAGAGGCCATCAAATCAAATCAAAAATAGAAAGTTTTTATTATTATTATTGGCAAATAGTTTTTTGAAAGGGACTATACCCTTGAATACAAAAGAAGGCCTGAGAGCCGGAATAAGAGTGAGAAACAGAGAGAATGGATCAAGATCCAAGTGTTACAACGAAGCTCCAAGTAGCTCGAAAACTTGACTACTCAATTGAGATAAAACAGCAAAACAACAGCAAAAAAATAGCAAACCGACTGCAAAGAAACAACAGAAAAACAACAAAAATCAGCAGAAGCTCCCAGAGCTACTTCTTGGTAGCTTTATCGATACTGATCTTGATTTTCTTCCAGGCATGAAACATACCCAAAGCAGTCATATGGGCAGCATCAGTCTTATCAAGCTCCTCAATGGTTCTTTTGCTTTCTTTTTCGTTGCCCCAAAGTGCAGCCGGGACACCGCTGAGGTTGGAAACACTTTTGGCATGGCCCTGGATGAACTCCTCAATCACCCTAAAGGCTACAATGTTGTAATCATGTCTAGTCTTGGCCTTTCCTAAGTGGAAGTCTAAGGAGGTCAGCTTCTTGTATATGTCCTCAATCTGACTGCTATCAATGTTCCCCTCCTCCTCCATGCTTTTCTTGCCTTTCTGCTTGGCAAGGTTCTTGACCTCATCCTTCAACAAATTCATCTCAGCTTCTAAGGCCTCCAACCTCTTAGAAGAGCTATCCTTCCGCACCTCCCGGACTCGGCACTCACCGATGTTCGGCAGGTCATGAGCAATCTCAAGGTCAAAAGGCTCCTTCTCCACAGAAAGAGTCTCAAGGTTGAGCCTCCTGGAAGCCCTGGTGACTGGTCTCTAAGAGGTAGAGGCGAGGTGGGTGACGGGAGCAGCAGCAGGGGGAATGGAAGGAGAAGTTAGTGTAGCCGGCATGGGGGTGGCAGCAACGGTGGAGGGGCAGCAGCGGAGGCAGCGGGTTTGGCGGTGCAGAGCCCATCAAAGGGGGAGCCGGGCTAGGAGAGGAAGGAAGACTAGGGTACTTCAGTAGGCAGCATTTATGGATCAACAAAATAAGACCTTGATGCAAAAATAGAAAGTTAATATGGTTATGAAAACATACATAGAAGGATAACATATGCAATGAAATCAAATCAAACATAGAAGTAATATCGTTATGAAAACCAACATGGATATAATGTATCAAACTAAGTGTGCCACTTGTATCTGAAAATATAAGTTAATAATGTATCAAACTAAGTGTGTCATACATATAGGACCACATGCGGTCGGATAAGGCTATATGCATAGACTATATGAAAAACCATGAATGATCTCAGTAAACTCTTAAAATTTGGAATTATCCACAGAATCACAAATTAAGCGTTGTTGTTCTACTTTCATTAGAAAATGACAGAGATAGCTTGTGAATGAATTTTGCTTATGCTTAGAATCCACAATTACGAGGAAAGGAAATAATATAAATTCATAAACACTAACAAGTTTTACCCTAGAAACCTCAAGAGGAGGAGGAAAACTAGTCGGGAAGGGAAATTACTCTTTCTTCCCACTTTTATTGGCCAATTCAAAACAATAAGTATAGAATTTACAATAAGTATGAAAGAGAAGTAGATAATATCTCACACTTCCTCCCAATTACTTGGTTTCTCTACCTCAAAACTCCTTTCTTATACAAAACACAATTCTAGCACTAAGAACTTCTTTCTGACTTGCTTTCATGCTTCGATGATCTTGTTCTCTTATACAAACATGTATTTATAGCATTTCTCATGTCCTCCCATGCACTGGAGAATGGGAAAGGTCATGGAGGAGATGATACATGGACAACCTTTCAAATTATGTGGTTGTTGGTTTCATATTTTTGTTTTCTTTCCGAGATAGCCAGGACTACCGCCCAATGCAGACCAGCGGTCTTAGGATCACCGCCCTGGTTGGGCGGCGGTTCTGTAACCACCATTTTTCATTGAGCGGTAGTCCTATTACTATAAAGACAAAACCTCCATGTATTATATTTCCTTCGTCATATTGATTGATCTGATGAAGTAGAGTCATTTTGCATCCCTATGGATCACACCTCCCCTACTTAGGAGAATTTTGGTCCCATAAAATCTTAGTGGGGGAGTAGATGAGGAAATAATTCCCTCACTTTCTCCTTCGAGTACCACTAGGCCTGCCTTGGTGTCTTTTCTTTCAGTCCAATCTTCCAAGACTCTTCGGACCTCTCCTAGTCTCTCTAACCTTCTGTTGTAGCACTACATCCTCCTCCAATTCACCTCATGAGTCCAAGATGCAATCCTCAATGGAAGGTAGCAAATGTAGTCCTTCATCTTCATCTAGCATGGATGGCTCATATAGGTGCAAGTTCTCATAGTTTACTATAGAGTACATCCTCATAAATGATGGTAAATCAAGTTGAAAGGCATTTTCTCCAACCTGCTCCAATATGGTGAAGGGTCCATATCATAATGGCTTGAGCTTCCATGCTTGACCTTGTAGTCTCTCCTTTCTCAAGTAAATCCAAACTCTATCCCCAACATAAATCTTATGTTCCCTCCTATGCTGATCGTTCCTAGCTTTGTACTTGGCTTGATATTTCTCTAGTTGTTCTTTGACTTTGAGATGGATTTCCCGGATCCTCTCAATGAATTTGTTTTCTCTAGTCACCTTTGTGTCTTTTTTTCGCCTCCTCATCCTCTTGCCCAACTGTTATGTTTAGCGGATTTGTAGGTAGATATCCCAAACATGCTTTAAACGGTGACTTCATAGTGGAAGTGTGTAATGCATGGTTATAGGAATGTTGAATGTAGGCTAAGGAATCATCCCAAGTCCTTAGGTATTTTTTTAAAACCCTTTGATTAACTATACCAAATTCATGTTCACCACCTTTTCTATCCATCATCTGTGGATGGAAAGTTGTGCTCCTTTGTAACCTAGTATCCATCTTGTCCCAAAAAGTTTCCAAAACTTCCCCAAGAACCTGGAATCCCTATAAAAACAATAGACTTTGGTAAACCAAAATGCACCCATACATTAGAAAATAAAACATTTGTTGCCTCGTGTTCTTTTATTGTCTTTTTACATGCCATAAGAATACACATCTTACTAAATATATCAACAACAACATAGAGATAGTCATGGCCATGTTTAGACATAGGTAATCCTCCTACAAAATCCATAGAAATGTCCTCCCATGGACAAGTAGGTACTGGCAAAGGCATATACAAACCCTCCTTCCTAGTCTTAGGCTTGTTGGTATAACAAAGTTTACATCCACGTATAAATTTTGATACTTCTTCTTGCATATTGGGTCAATACATGTACCTTTACAAGTGGGCTAGGGTCTTACCAACACCAAAATGTCCCACTACTTTTGAGGTATGTGCTTCCCTCATCAAAATAAGTCTTTCTTCTTTAGGCACGCAAAGCTTCCTCAATCGGTAGAGCATCCCATCCTTGAGATAACAATCTTCAATCCCTGTCCTTTCAGTCCCTTGGGACTACAACTGTTGAAATGTAACCCCAAATTATATGTCCAAAGATATGCCTCTTTGTAAGCTTCCTTCGTGAAGGGATCAATCTCGAGAGATGGTGGCCAAACAAGAAAACTTCTCTGTGTGGGAGGCCTAGACAACATGTCCGCCACTAAATTTATACTAACCTTCTTGTATTTTATCACTAGATGGAACTATTTGAAGGAACCCCATCCATTTGTAGTTTTTGCACTGTTGTAATTTAGATAGTGCTTGCAAATCTTGGAGAGGTTTATGGTTAGTTTCCAAAATGGTTTATTTACCCAACAAATAATGCTTCTATTTTTCAATTTCTGAACTAGTGCATACATTTCCTTATCATATATTGAATATCCTTTAACTATTGAAGTGAAAGTTTCAGAATGATAGCATACGGGTTTACCTCCTTGAAGTAACATTGCACCCATAGCATAATCATTGGCATCTATCTCTACTTCAAAAGGCTGCTGCAAATTAGGAAGAGCAAGTACTAGAGCATGACTAATCTTGTATTTCAATAACTCAAAGTATTTTTCTTGTTCCTTATCCCATTCAAAAACATTATTCTTTGTGGCCACTATGTGTAGAGGTGTTATAATCACGGAAAATCCCAGAATGAACTTCTGCATGTACTATATTGCTCCCACAAAACTCCTAGTCTCTGTGTATCCTATTGATGTTGTCCAATTAGTGATGGCTTCCACCTTCTTTGGATCCACTCGTATCTCTCCTCCTCTAACCACGTGCCCAAGATAGACAAGTGAATGCTTGGAAAATTCACATTTCTTCATATTATAAAGTAGTTTTTTCTCCTTGAGAACTTACAAGATATGTTGTAAATGAATTAGATGTTATTCCCATGTGGCACTAAAAATCAAGATATCGTCTAGATATACAATGACACATGAATCTATGAAATCCCACAATACATCATTCATCAATCTCATAAATGTAGCGGGTGCATTGCATAACCCAAAAGGAAGTACTAACCATTCATATAAACCATGTTTTGTCTTGAAGGTAGTCTTCCATATATCCTCCTCCTTCATTCTAACTTGGTGATAACCTGACTTGAGATCCAACTTTGTGAAGAATTTGGCGTTCGAAGCTAGTCTAAGAGATCATCTATGCGGGGAAGTGGATATCTATTCTTTATGGTGATCTTGTTCAAAGCATAGTAGTCAATGCACATTCTCCAAGAACTATCCTTCTTTAGTACCATCACAATAGGCAAACCACATGGTGAGGTGCTCGGACGTATCACCCCTTAGTCTAGTTGTTCTGGAGTTGATTCTTTACTTCAAGTACTCTCAAGAAAGGATTGCCTATACAACCCGATGTTCGGTAGAGGGGACTCTGGCAATAGCTGAATCTCATGCTCTACTTCCCGTTTTGGTGGTAACCCACTAGGAGCCTGAAATACTTCCTGAAAAGATTGAATAATACTATCCAAATCATGCTTTCCCTAGTTAGAAATATCTGAAACTTCTACCCCATCTTGTTTATCCTTTAACAAAAGTAAACAAAATTGATTATGATTTTCCTGAATAATTCATTTTTCTTGGTTAGCACTTACCATAGTAACCTATGTCTTATGCTGGTGTGCCCGGATGTTGTAGCTGATCCCATCCTTGACCCATCTGTATCATTTTTCCCTTCTCATAAATATAGCATCCCTAATATATAAGTAAGGACTCCCGAATACAACATCAAAAGCATCGAGTGGAGCAACGTCAACTTCTAAAACATCAATATATTGGGAATTTATCCTAGACTTGACCTTACATCTTATTGATACTGAATTTCAACACCCTTCTTCACCCATCCCAAAGGATAAGGGCATGGATGATCATAAATCTCGAGACCAAGCTTCTTTACAACTACTTCAGAAATCAAGTTAGACTGAGAACCGGTATCAACCAAAGCATTTATCTTAGTTCTCTTGATCTAGGTTTTTATCTGGAATAGTCTACTCATAACCTCTTCTTGATTTTCCATGTTGGTGGCCATACATCCAATTATTTCATCTACATCAGAGTCATGTTCAATTTCCACCTCCCCTTCTATTTTTACAGTTGTCATGGACTTATTTGAGTCCTTGGTTTGGTTCTTCGGATGTAACTCCGAATGCAACTTCCAACATGTAGCGTCAGTATGACCATTGATATCACAGTTTTTGTAAAAATTCTTGGGATCTTTACAAGTATTTAAAGTAGTGGCAGCTTGTTTACCTTTCCCTTTCCACTTAACATTATTACTTGTTTTCCCATACTCTTTTTTCTGCTGATTTGTTGACTACTTTGCCCTTGGCTCTACTTCTCCTTGCTTTTTTTCATCATCTATGTAGTATGCCTACGCACATGCCTCATTGAGAGATTTGGGCTTTATGGAGATGAATTTTCTTCGAAGGTGAGTGTGAAGTCCTCCCAAGTACTTAACCAGAATATCGTCATCCTCCAAGTCCATGTTTAGCAACATGGCCTGCCTCTGAATTTTTGTAGTATAGTCTTGCACACTTTGACCACTTTGCCTTGTCTAAAAAACTACCATTTAATCATTTGGCCAGTCTTGTGGCCAATAGTATAGAAGTTATTATGTAAGTAATTCTTTAAATTATTGTCAAGTTTTCACAATAGGATGCTTCTTCTTTTCACAAGTGGTTAGATGAGTTTCCCACAAAACCGAGCATGTCCCTCCATTTTTAGACGTGCAAAGGTGATCCTTTATGCCTCAATGACATTATGGATGCTAAAGTAGACTTCTAGCTATTTTAACCGTTTATCAAACAAGCTCATTATCTATTTTTACCCCTGGTAAAATAGACAACTTGGGAGGATGGGTTTGAGCACTGAAAAATGATTCATGGAGAAACCTAGAATGATACAATTGATATTTCAAGTTTGGGAATCATTACAAGTGATTCAGGGAAGTTTCGGAGGTCTTGGGGCCATCCATCAGAAGTAGGCTTTCGGGCCTTAAGGAGTTTGTAGCGTAAAAAAGGACTTGAGCTTCAATGGAAGATTATGAGTCCAAAAAAGTTCCTATGGAATTCATTTTTCATGCCTTACATGGTGGAAAAGACAAGACATCTTGAAGCATCATACACTTCCCAAGGAAGTTCATTCTTCTGGCACACAATCGACATCCCAAGAAGTAACGAGCCTTTTATGGATAATAAATTCAAAAATTATATCTTGAGACCACCTCCATTGGATTTATTGGGTTGTTTTCATGTGAAATCATATAAAATTTCACTTGAAAACTCATCGGGAGCTCAAGTTATCGCCTCCAGGAAGTTGGTCGGCTGGAGGTTGGACGAGTTAGGGTTGGACGGGTCAAGGTTGGATGCCGGGGTTGGTCGGGTCACATTTTTTTACGTGTACAAATAGTTTTTAATGCTCATCACACCTGTAACACTTGCACGATGCCCGGGTTAGATGGCCACGACCAGCTTGGCCGGGTCATGGGGTTGGACGCCTTGAGTGGTTGGTCGGGTCACATTTTTGATGCATCCGAATGGTTTTTGATGCCCTTCACACCCGTCACACTTGCACAATGCCCAAGTTAGGCACGGTACAACCATGTTGGATGGGTCATGGGGTTGAATGCCACTGGGGTTGGTCGGCTAGGGTTAGACACCAGGGGTTGGTCGGGTCACATTTTTTGATGCGTAGGATCAGTTTTGACGCCCTTTGCACCCCTCTCATTTGCATGACACTCGGAGTTAGGGCAGTGCGACCAGGTTGGATAGGTCACATGGTTGGGAGGCTCACGAGTCCCAATAACTCAACAATTGGATTTTAATGTGGTATGGCACCCATGTCTTCATCAGAAGTACCCTCGGGAAGCGAATTTGTATGGGTGCCCATACCTCTTTAATGAGGGTTGGTGAGATATTGCTTATATATTGTAAAATCCACCTCATTTTTAAAGGAGACATTCTGGGAGCTGGGGAAACTCTTGCAAAAAAATTCTCTCGACTCCATTTGAGCTATAAGCCTTCTTCTTCTCGTGCTCCGACAAGCGTATTTATGTCTCTAAGCATTAATGTAATGGTCTGTACACCTTATAGAGCAATAAATTCATGTTTTTGTGGCATTTTTCAACCCTTTCTCATGTTTTGTTGTTTCTTTATGCCTCTCCATTTCAAATAGATTCTGTGCATGTATTTCACATTTGTAGGTGTAAGATGTTGTGTTTCATGGAGTGCAGATGGAAGATGGAGTTTGGGTTTGTGTCACTTTGTTGTTCTGACCTCTCCCAGCTCTATTTTTTCTCTTCTTCCTCCCTCATCAGAGTATCTCACCCCTTTTCTTGGTGTTATCACCTTGTTAGTGTAGGATTTCCCATTTTCATGCACTTTCTCTCTCCCTGTCTCCTTGGCATTGTTAGGATAGGTGTAGTTAGGTTTCTTTTCTGCATTAGGATTAGGTAGAGGAAGTCAACCTTCTCTTGAGGACCATATCAAGTTCACAAGTCCCACATCTTGATAGATAGTCCCATGTGAAGCAAATTACACGGATGCCCCATTCAAAATAAGGCCATTCGGGGGTGCTATAATTTTACATCAACATCAACTCTGCATCTACTTGTCTTTCAAAGATTTTAATCTCAAATTTCGTCTCAAATTTAAAAGGATTATGATCAGATTTTACCTTTTCTCTTGCGTTTGAAGTCTCTTTTTCATGCTCTTCCCCATAATCTTTCTCATGGTGGCTCCTCCCTATGCCAAACTTTTTAGCTAAGCCTCAAACCACTGAGTTCATGGAGTCTTGCTTGATAGAAGTTGTCTTCTACAAATATGAAAGTTCTTCTTTCCTTCTAAACATCCTATCCATCATGGTCTTGACATCTCAATTCTCTGAGACCAAGTTATCTTCCTCCATTTCCCTAAATTCTTTGTTTGCACTTCCTTGTGGAAATTTCGGATCGCAAGGTAAAACCTCTTCACCTTTAGATCTCATCATTGTCATACAAATCCAAGAACGAATACCAAAATCCTAGATACTTGTTAGCTCTAATACCAAAATGATCTATAAACTCTTCAACTTTGGAATTATCCATAGAATCACAAATTAAGCATTGATGTTCTACTTTCTATTAGAAAATGACAGAGATAACTACTGAATGAATTTTGCTTATGCTTAGAATCCACAATTATAGGAAAGGAAAAATATAAACTCATAAACACTAACAATTTTTCTCTTGGAAACCTCCAAAGGAGGAAAACCGGTCGGGAAGGGAAATTTCTCTTTCTTCCCACTTTTATTGGCCAATTCAAATACAATAAGTACATAATTTACAATAAGTGTGAAAGATAAGTAGATAATATCTCACAATTCCTCCCAATTACTTGCTTGCTTTGCCTCAACACTCCTTTCTTCTACAAAACACAATTCTAACACTAAGAACTTCTTTCTCACTTGCTTTCATGCTTCATTGTTTGTGTTCTCTTCTACAAACATGTATTTATAGCCTTTCTCATGTCCTCCCGCACCTGGAGAATGGGAAAGGTCATGGAGAGATGTGACATGGACAATCTTTCAAATTATGTGGTTTTTCGTTTCTTTTTTTTCTAAAAGAGCCAAGACCGCCACCCTAGTTGGGCAATGATTCTATAACCGTTTCTCTACACAGAGCGGTGATCTGTTACTATAAAGCGAGAACCTCCGTGTATTATTTTTCTTTCTTCGTGCTAACTAATCGATGAAGTAGAGTCATTTTGGATCCCTATGGATCAATGAACTAGGACCAGATGACATATATATCTATACATCCAGGTCCTATGAATCTAATCATGAAACATCTTCCCTCTCTTCGCCCTACTAGAAGAAGCATGTCCACGACCTATGGATGTAGTGGAGGGAGATGCCACTACGGATTTCATCTGTGTGGTCCTAGGCATCTCTAAGCAAGCCTATAACCTAGCCTACACATTCATAAACATCAAGTTTTAACACCCAAATTTTTAAATACATTCAAAATTTAGAAACTTAGAATTTATAATGCATGTGAAATCTTACTGCAATCTCATGATCCCTATCAATTTTTCATCGACGCGTTGTAGGGTCAATGGTAGACTCACAAGGGTAGGCTACATACAAATAAATAGTTCAAATTAAATATTTCATGTATAAAATTTGATATTGTAGATAAGTAATAAGAAAAATTCCTCCAAAATTTAACAAATTTGAAAAATTATACCTGAGTTAGTGGATCTACAGACATTATGGCAGCATTTACAGCAAGTCTCAGAGTCTGCATAAAGGGAGGAGTCTCTCTAGCAGTCATAAGCTATACAAAAAAACATGTACAGATCAATATTAATCTACATGACTGCCACATAACAGACCCAAAGCATAATTGACACATAACAGACCAATGTATTAATTTTCTAATAGAAACCAACCAAGGCTCTTAATATCTTCTTCCCAAGTTTATTTTCCTTTTACGATTGAGAGTACAATTTGTCTACAAAAAGTGTCAGAAGTGAATGTGTTCCCAAGACTAGTGCAATGCTCTTAATGCCTTTCTTATTACATATTATCATGAAGTAGAATTATATACCTTCCCAATTAATATAACCTAGTATTTTGAAACCACCCAGAGGCTTGCAAAGTTTTCCATACAAGTTTATCTTTACAAAGAGACAATTTCACAACTTTGACTGGGTTGTCTAGTAAAATGTGGAGAAATTTTACATACCAACAATGTCTAAGATTGACAATGCAATAGATAAGGTTAGAAGGCATAAATAATGTTTGAGCTCGAGGGAGGTCCACTAGTTGCTTACTGAGCTTTATCATTGATTATCTTTCCCCAATCTATGAATTCTATCTCATTATTGATGGTGGAAATGACCTAGATATTTAAGGCTCAAAACACCATATCACCTT
The DNA here is from genome assembly GCA_018340775.1 of Taxus wallichiana var. yunnanensis. Lineage (NCBI taxonomy): Eukaryota > Viridiplantae > Streptophyta > Pinopsida > Cupressales > Taxaceae > Taxus > Taxus wallichiana. Next base: position 261,054,627 of record CM031237.1, read on the forward strand.
ATCTCCTTTTACTTAAATTACAAATGTGATGACATTAAAAATAACATCATTAAAATCATACTTTTGGAGTCTCTCATAGACTTAGGATCTACCCTATTTGTAAAATTGGAGTCATGACAAATTAATTTCCTTTAGAGACTATTCTTGATGATTTTCCTAGTAAGTTAACACACCATTAATGCTCAAGTCATTGTAAACCTCACAAACATGGATTAGTTATGCTAATGGAGTACGTGAATCCTTTCTCACTTCCCAAGAATTTGGATCATAATTATTTATGCATGAAAATAATAAGTCTACACATTTAGTGAGATATGGAAGTCAATCACCTTATTGAGACTATTTTTGGCCAAGTATTTGAAAATTTTGAATGTGTCTAGTATAGTCAACTTGTCTTGAAAGATATCAATTTCAACATGTCTATTTTATAATTCTTTAATCTACAAGAAGTTAGTTTACAATGTGGAACATGGCTCAAATCCATGGTACTAAAACATAATTTTATTTCAATAATGGAAACAATTGAACTTGTATCACTAAGAAGTTGGGCACTTGAAATATAGTGTTCAGGAAGCTAAATTTTTTTGGGGGTTATCTATAAGTAGGCAAAGTAGTATAGTTGAGTTCATGCATATTCTGAATGAACCAATTTTTTTATATTTGGAGGACTTTTGCAGTATGATTTAGTGTATTAATAGGCTTCACAAATGACTTGTCTATATGAGGGATAGGTGTGAAGTGAATCAACTCCAGGTATCCCATTTTGAACAACTCATTAGCATCATATTCTATGTCTTTTATGACCCATTAGAGATAAAATTCTTATTGAGTTGTGGATCTCAATTACTTGATTAGCATGCAATAAGAAACTTGCGGGAAAATACAAGAACTAGCTTCGGTTATGGAGGGACCGACATCGGTCACCTATGACTGGAATCGATCACCTATGACCGGCATCGGTCATGCAGTAGGAACCGACATCGTTAGGGCTAAGCGACGTCGATTACCTATGTGTGAGTGTTTTAATTAATTCACGGGAATTAGATCTAATATTAGCATAAAATCATATCTATTAATTGTAATTACATGGCTAAGTGCCCTAAGTTTGTATATTCTTATATAATCTTGAAAGCTAGTGTTTAGAAGTAAGAATTGAAAATTTTGACGATTATTGTGAGAATAATTATGAGAGAGAAAATTCTTGAGAAAAAACAAAATCTTAAGAGAAAGAAAGTACTATACATCGAGAGGTGTGGAAGATTGTAAACCTTCAATTGTATATCTTGTGAAAGCTTTGGATAATAGATTGGTTTGTTTCTTGGTGGATGTAACCCGCACTGGGTGAACCAAATTAAATCTAGTGTTGATTTATATCTTTTGTTTTGTATATTTCTTTTGGTAGAATATCTACTTTTATTTGCATGTATGCTTAGATCTGATATATTATCTCTACAACCGGTGTGCTAACCCTAACAAATGGTATCAAAGCTTTTTTTAAGGGTTTTTTTGTTAACATATTTACTCACAGAGGGTTTTCTGATTGATCGCGAGCTACAACAATGATAGAAGAAAAAAATACAAGGTAGAGAAATTTGATGACCGAAATTATAAATTATGGAAGATGCAGATTGAGGATTATCTGTATCAAAGAGATTTGTACTTACCATTGGATGAAAAATCTAGACCTACGAAGATGACTGATGAAGAATGGAATATTCTTGATAGAAAGGATTTGGGATCTATAATATTGAGCCTGACATCTGTGGCTTCCAATATTATAGAAACAACATCTACGGTAGAGTTAATGAAATCTCTTACTAATTTATATGAAAAAACTAGTGCTTCAAATAAATTTTATTTGATGAAGAAACTATTTAGTTCTATGATGCATGAAGGTGGATCTGTATCTAGTCATTTGAATGATTTGAGATCTATTGTAAATTAGTTAAAATTAGTTGATATTCTCGTTTAATGATGAAGAGAAAGCACTTTTATTCTTATGTTCTTTGCCTGATAGTTAGGATAAATCGGTAATGGTTGATAGTAATACAACATCTGCTAATAATACTTTGAAGTTTGATGATGTGGTTAGTATAATCTTGAATGAAGAAATTTACAAGAAAAGTATAGAGGAATCATCATATGGGAATGCTTTGAATTTAGAAAGTAGGGGAAGGTAGAAAGAGAGATCAAGAGGAAGAGTAATGGGAAATTAAATTCAAGGGATAACGGATATAAATCCAAAGGTAATGAAGTTACCTATTGGAAATGTGGAAATAAATGACATGCAAAGAAAGATTGTTGGTCAAAGGATAAAGTGAACCAACACTCAAACAAAGGTAAAGAGAAAAATATTACAGCAGAGGTAATGCAAGATGCTCTTATTCTTTCTTTAGATAATAGAATAGAATCATGGGTTTTAGATTCATGAGTTTCTTTCCATGACCCCTAACAAGGGTTATTTCAGAAATTATGTCCAAGGCAATTTTGGGCATGTTTATTTGGGTGATGATGAACCTTGCAGTATCATTGGTAAATGGTAAGTTCATCTGAAATTGCAAAATGGAAATACTTGGGTATTAAAATATGTGAGGAATGTGCCAATCCTAAGGAGGAATCTTATTTCTATAGGGCAACTAGGTGAAAGCGGCTACATGGTTACTTTTATAGGAGACTCTTTGAAATTCACCATGGGTGTTTTTGTTGTGGAAATAAGTAAGAAGGTAGGAAAGTTATATTTATCTACATGTGTTATTGATTCCTTTTCTACATTATCTACTTCAGATTCGGATGCATGTATGTGGCATAATCGGTTGAGCCATATGAGCCAAAAAGTAATGGAGATCTTAAAGGCTAAGGGTAAGTTATCGATTTCAAATATTTGGATTTGTATTTTCGTGAGCATCGTGTCTTTGGAAAGAAAAAGAGAAAGATATATCTCAAAGTTGTGGCAACTAATAAGGATAAGAAATTGGAGCTTGTACACTCATATGTGTGGGGATCAACTCGGGTAGCTTCTCATGGAGGATACCAGTATTAGGTTACTTTTATTGATGATGCTACAAGAAAGGTATGGGTTTATTGTATTAAACATAAATATGATGTTTTTGAAACTTTTAAAATATGGAAAGCCCTTGTTGAGAATGAATCAAATTCAAAGTTAAAATTCCTTAGAAGCTGACAATGGTGGTGAATATTGTATCAAGGATTTCAATTATTATTGTTCGGTGAATGGGATACATAGAGACATAATGGTTGTAAGAACATCACAAGAGAATGGTGTTGCAGAAAGAATGAGCATGTCAATCATGGAACATGCTATAAGTATAAAGATACGTTCTACATTACCTTTGCATTTTTGGAAGAAGCGGTTGATACAGTGGTTTATTTTATTAATAGTGGGCCTTCAAGTTCACTAGATGGAGGAATACTAGGAGGAATCTTAGACCGGAAAAGAGGTACATCTTTCTTTTCTTAAAGTGTTTGGTTTAGAAGATTTTGTGCATATTGATAAGGAAAACAGGAAAAATTTGGATGCAAAATCCAAGAGATGCCCTTTCATTGGTTATGGATCTGGTAATTTCAAATTCCATTTTTGGGATTTAGAGAATTCTAAAATTATTAGGAAACGTGAAATTGAATGAAATGAAAAGAGAATGTACATGGATCAAATTTTAGTACCCAAGGATGAATCAGTTAAGAAGTTTGTGAATGAAAATGAATTCTCATATTTAAAAATAATACTGACAAGGTTATATAGTAGCCAGTGTCGGTTAAACCCTAACTGACATCTATAAGAAGAACTAATATCGGTTACAAAAGAGAAAAACTGACATTGGTTAGAAGAACCAGCATTGGTTACATGTGACCCGGTGTCGGCCACCGACACATTTGGATACGAATGTCAAGGAGGTCTAGAATGAGCCTCTGGTACCCCAAACTCTTGTGAGAAGGTCACAAAGGGTAAGTAAACCTCCAAAAATATTTACACCTTCTCTGTTTTATTTATTATTTACTGATAATGGTGAAATAGAAATTTTTGAAGAAGTAATGCACGATAAGAACCACGTCCAGTGGGAGTATGGCATGGATGAGGAGATGGACTACTTGGAACATAACCAAACTTGGGATTTGGTTAAGTTGCCAAACAAGTAAGAGGATATTACAAAACAAGTGGGTTTACAGGATCAAGGAAGAAAAGGGTGTGACAGAAAAGGTACAAGGCAAGGCTTATACTAAACGGATTCACAGAAAGTAGGTATTGACTTTGGTGAAATATTTTCTCCTGTTGTTAAGATGACTTCTATTCATATTATATTGAGTTTAGTTGCAGTACATGATTTGCATTTAGAGAAACTAGATGTGAAGATGGATTTCCTTCATGGTGATTTGGATGAAGATATTTATATGCAGCAGTCGCTTGGGTATAAATTCAAGGGTAAGGATAAATTAGTGTGCAAATTGAAAAAGAGCCTATATGGGCTCAAGCAAGCTCCAAGGTAAGGGTACATGAGGTTTAATAGTTTTATGAATGAGCATGGTTACTTGCGATGTGGATCGACCATTGTTTTTATTTCAAGAAGCTTGAAAATGGGAGCTATATTATTTTGTTACTATATGTGGATGATATTATTATTACTGAGGATCTAGTATGCGGGACATTGGTGAGCTTAAGGAAAGCTAGCTCACACATTTTCTATGAAGGATTTAGGTCTTTGTAAAAAGATTCCTTGGTATGCAAATACATAGAGACAAGAAGAACAAGAAATTATATTTGTCTCGGGAGGCTTATATCAATAAGGTGTTAGAAATGTTTTAGATACAAGATTCAAAACATGTAAGTACACCTATGGCTAGACACTTAAAATTGAGCAAAGATCAATGTCCATCATCACATGAGGAAGTAAAATACATGACACGAGTACCATATGCTTCAGCAGTTGGGAGTCTCATGTATGTTATGGTTTGTACTAGACCGAGACATTACCCATGCGGTGAGATTTATGAGTAGATTTATGGCCAATCTAGGTAAAGAGAATTGGAAAGTAATCCAATGGATTCTCATTTATTTGAGGGGGACATCTAGCATGCGGTTATTTTATGGAGGTTTGGATATTTCTTTATGTGGCTATGTTGATTCGGATATGGATGGAGATCTGGATGGCGGGAGGAGCACTAATAGATATATTTTCACAAAGAGGTGACGAAATTTCATTGGATTTCAAGATTGCAGAAGGTTGTGGCTTTGTCTCTATAGAGGCAAAGTATGTTGCTTGGCTGAGAGGCTAGCAAGGAAATGATATGGATGATCAGGTTCATGGAAGAGTTGGAAAAGGAGAAAGATGATTGCAAATTGTTTAGTGATAGTCAGAGTGCAATTAATTTGGCAAATAACTCAATGTTTCATTCAAGAACGAAACACATTCAATTGAGGTATCACTTCATATGACAGGTATTGGAGGATGGGAAAATAAAACTAGAGAATATTCATATGAGTGAAAACCTTACGGATATGCTAACGAAGCCATTAGAAAAAGAGAAGTTGGAGCTACACTCCACTTCTATTGGTCTTTGAGTTTGATACTTGAAGAGGAAGAAACAAAGCTAATGAAGGATCCAAGAATGACGTTGTATAGGTATAGTGCGGTAAATTATCTCCAAGTGGAAGATTTTTGAGTTATGGAGCGCAATTACTTCAAATTAGCATGTAATATGAAACTTGTAAGAAAAATACAATAACCAACATTGGTTATGGAGGGACCGGCATCGGTTAGGGATAACTTGAGTGTTGGTTACCTATGTGTGAGTGTTTTAATTAACTCACATGAATTAGATCTAATTTTAGCATAAAAACATATCTATTGATTGTAATTGCATGGCTAAGTGCCCTAAGTTTGTATATGCCTATATAAGCATGAAAGCTAGGGTTTAGAAGTAAGAATTGAATAATTTGATGATTATTGTGAGAATAATTGTGAGAGAGAAAATTCTTGGAGAAGAAGAAAAAGCTTGAGAGAAATAAATTATTGTACATCTGAGAGGTGTGGAAGATTGTAAATATTCAATTGTATATCTTGTGAAAGCTTTGGATAATAGATTGGCTTGTTTCTTGGTGGATGTAGCCCACACTGGGTGAACCATGTTAAATTTGGTGTTGATTTATATATCTTGTTTTGTATATTTCTTCTGGTAGAATATCCACTTTTATTTACATATATGCTTAGATCTAATATATTATATGTACAATCGGTGTGCTAACCCCAACAAGTTTGTTATTTGTTGTAATGTCATTCTATAGAAGTATCAGTAATAAACATTAATCTTGTTGACACAATCTTCCCAATAATCCTCCATTTTAGGTTGATGAGAAATGTTAAGATACTTTTGTTTTGTTTCCATAAACTACTTATTGTCATATGACCTCCTAAAAGAGTAGGAATCTAGGTTTAATGATCCTAGGGAAGCTTCGATGTTACTCGAGTCTCCAAAATTCCTACAAGAGTAGATACACAATTGAACTTCCACAATTAGAAACAAAGTGTAAAGAGAAACTAACCTACGTAAAATTCATGTGAGGCGTGCCAGTAGCCTCAATTCCCAGAGCAAATGATGACCCGTTAGGCTCTTGCGTATAAAAGACAAACATATTAATATGTACATGTACACGTGAAATATTATACACAAACATTAAAAATGTGTATTTAATAATAAAAGTGCAATCAAATGAAATTTGAAATGTAAGTAACTTAAAACATACGTTTGTAACATGCCCAGCTGCAGTAGCTAGTATATCAACATCGGATGTGTCCTTCATTAGCTCTTGTTGTTTAAAATAAAAATATATATTACTTTTTACATGTATGTACATGACGTAATCAAATACATATATATTAAAATCTCAAATAAATTAAACTATTATATTTTATATATATATATATATATATATATAATATTTGTTTGACATTTACCCGTAAAAGACCAATAGCATTTGCACAAATTCCAAAACATCTCGCTATAATCTTATCTAGAGAAAAGAAATTATGTGATCCAAGTAAATGATGTCTTTCCCACAAAGTGCATACGGCACCACATGATCCACGGTGGTGTGGTGCGCTAGAACTCGCACCTCCACCAACATCACCGAGATATAATCTAGTCATTATGTTGGGTGAGAGCGTCGATGAGCTCCCTTAATGCATGTAGTGTATCAATCTCCGTAACTCCTTCACCGTAGGAGGAATAATTGAAGGAAGTGGGGGTTTTGGGGCATGGGGGATCCTTGGTTGACCAACGCATTCACAGTCTACTCGTGTGAGCTACCTCCTTGCCCATAAAACTCTTAAAATTCAAAATAATTTGGGACCTCATTAAGCACGAACTCGCAATATAATTTCTTCAAAAAATAGAGAGGAACCTCATTTTTGTTGCATGGTGTATAATAAAAGACCATCCACCATTTATCCCAAAAATTGTTCTTGATTTGGTCATCATGGCACCAATGGATTGGGAACTATTTGCAAGTAGTTGCGGGAGGGCATTGGTTCCCGGGCTAGTAAATAATGCACAAATGCGGTCTTTTACAATTTTTTTGTCTTTTACGATACCATGGGATAATTTATCTACATACCTATTGTCCTCTCAATTTTCCCCGAATCTATTTTCATGGAAATTGGAGCCCCGCTCATACGAAGAGGAAAATTTCTAAGTTAAGGCCCACAGTCAATCAGGAAGGGACATGTGGCCTATGTTAGCGAGTCAACGGCGGGGGCATGGACTTTCGGGGAAGATTAGAATTTTCCCCTTTCCAAAATAGATAAAGTATGAAAACGAAACACACCCCCGTAACCAGTCAGGTGATGCCACGTGTCAAAGAATGAAATCATAACAGTGGGCCCACGGAGGTTTTTGAGAATTTGATCCTTTTGTTAAAAAAGAGTTGAAATGGTAGATTTGAACCACATTTCCTCGGTCGCTCACTCAGACGGCACCACGTGTCCGGCCTTTGGCGGAGCTACGGGGGCGAGCAAATCAAGAAAATGTGCTTTTTCTCCCAAATGTCAGGAAATGCAAATTTTCTCCCCAGGGCCATCATTGCTTGGATCTTGCCACGTGTAGGGTCCAAATTTGAAGGTAAAAGGGGGAAAAGATAGTCAAATGCCCTCTTGGTTTTTATCGCCATTAATGAACCAAAGCTCTGCAAAACACAAAAATGGATCATTCTCCTTTCTTTTCTCTTTGATTCCTTTTCGTTCCTTCATGAGATGTGTTTTGGATTGGTTTTGGAGCCAAATTGATAAGTTTAAAGAGATGTAAAGTTTGATTTTCAGAAAGCAGATTTTATTGGGCATACGCGATAAAAAGGGATAAAACTTACCAGTAAGCACTTGAGTGCTATGAAAGTGGTTAAAAGGTAGAAATGGCAGGACCACATGAAGGAGAAAATCATGAGATGTCCCCTACTAAAATAATCATGCTTGAACTGATGAAATATTCACCTTTTTGAACCTCCAATTTTCATGAGTGTGTTTGTTTCATGTCACTTTCCAAAAGCGGATCTGCAACAAACATTATCCCTTTCGAGATATTCTTTTCTTGGGGAAAAAGTATGGATGTATACAAATTGTTATAAATATATGGCTTTGGCCATGGGAAAAGGGGATTCTGGGTTTTTCGGGAAGGTTGTAAATTCTGAAGTAATTCAATACAGAAGTTCTTTCTTTCTTATTTTCCTCTGTTATATATTTCTCTCTCCTCGCTTGATTCAATGAATCTTTTATTTTACATTCAATATAAACTTTCTGTTCTTTTCTCGTGTGAATCTTTAGAACTTTGTGTCTACATATTTATGTCGGTGGTGAAGTAATAGATCCTTTTCTATATTTTCTTGGTTCGATGTAAGTAGGGAGATACTCTACTATCTATATTTCCCAAAGCATCGTTGTTTTTCTTCCTTCTCCCAATATCCATATTCTTCATTCCTTCCTTCGATTGATAACCTTTTAAGTATGAAAACATTCCAATATATCAGTGGTCCAAACATTGAGAGCTATATATTTGCACATTTATTTTTCCTACTTTCAATAAGGGAACTTCTCCCATTAAAGAGGAGGGACTTGTTGTCACCTAAATGCGGTTTCAACCCATGTTCCATTCTCGAAACCCAACAATACCACCGCCTACAATCACCTCTAAAGGTATTTCATCTGTCTATTTGGTTAGTTGAGTCGACTTCGCCAATCAATGTTTGCAATGTGTTGGCTAAAGTCATGCGGGATGGATTTGTGGCATGATTTTGTCTTATTTTCTGAATAAGGTTCTCAATGGAAATTTTATTTTGTCATATTCTTCCAACGATATCACCTTGTGTTCTTGTTGGTTCTATGGGGACAAAAGGAGCCACATGAGGTGGATCTACATTTGGAGGAGGGTTTTGAGGAATGTTTGGAGGGTTTTGAGGAATATTTGGATGGTTTGTAGGATTACGAGCTTTCGAACAACTAACAAAATAAATAAATTGTATACATAAACAAAAATGAAAATAACAAAAAATAACCTAAAATATAAGAAACTTGATCAAAATAGAGGACATACCTCTTCGTCTTGGTGGCATCGTTGAAAATTTTGCGATCCAGAAGTTTGAAAAGTAATTTATAGGGGGTATTCAAAGCTCGAGTGCCAACAGTGGAGGAGAAATCACGGTTCGTAGGGGAAAATGAGGGGTCACGGGTGAATTTTTTTTTCTCGAGAGGACCACGATTGCGTTTTATAACGATGATCATAGTTTTAGGTTTGGAAATCCCCAAACTCGTAGAAAACAGATCTTCAATTGCAGTTTTTAAAACCATGATTGCGAGTACGTGAATTTCGGGTTTTCATGTCCACCAACTTCTTTGCACTTACCTCCCGACAGAGCTCCTTCTTCTAAAATCCCATTGTCCATTAATGTCTTTGAAACTAGATTGGTGTTAATAACCCCTTGTTCTCATACACCAATTCATTTGACCTCACCAGATAATACATGTTGGTAAGTTCGGTAGGAAGCGATTGAAAAAGTGATGTTGCTTCTGTAATTTTATTTCCCCGTAAGTGGGCATGCTTGTCAAATTCCCAAAACTCAGAATCGCAGATAGGATGTAAACATATAAAGTCTTCTTCATGCTATCAGAAATGCCAATTAAGATTTTTTGGGAAGGTCTTGAATTCCTATTATTGAGAAATTTATTTGAGAGAGCGAGAGGTGGATACAAATGCAAAGGAAATATGCTCGAGTGTGACATGTGCGGCTATTACCACTCCCACTGGAACTAACATATTTACACCCAAACTTCAACTTCCAAACCAAGCCCAAAATCATCTAAATATATCCTCTAAAAATGCTTACAAATTCCCCAAAATCCAATTTTCCCAAAATTCTCATGCATGCCCAAAATTTCATTAAAACATTCTCACATAAATCAAAAATCCTATTATTTTATTCTTGAGATGGGGTTCCCACAAGCCCCAAGTAAATTGGGATAATTTAGGAATGTTTGAAATATTTCATGATTTACTTAAATTTACTTGAATTTCCTTCTATGGAAATCCATTATCTAGAGCTCACATTTCATATATATGGGTAATTATTATTTACATGTGTTTGTAATTACCATATGGTTGAAACGATAAATATGTGGTTAGTGAGTGGTTCAGTATATAGATATAATAAAACAATTTTTATTATTTTATTATATCTACAAGAGAATATTGTTGTACCTATAAATCTATTAACAGGTTATTTTTTTGTATGGGTTCCTATTTTATAGGGTATTAGTTTTCTATTACGATGGCTATCTAGCCTAATGTATTACATGAGATATCTGGACATAAAATATAATACAGTGTGAATATATTATTTGTTATATTGTGTTCATTATGTTCTCTATTGCTTAGACTTTGACCCAATTCGAGATTTTGTATTAGAGCAAAGTTCATCTATGTCTATGATGAAATAACAAATATGAAGGGGTGCATCTCTTTGTGTTAAGCCCCAGCTAATGGAAATCTCATGGGACAATAGTATTTGTATTATTATATGTTAGTGGATTTGATTGCGCATTATATTGGTTTTGGTCTACATCAGTGAAGCATTGCATATGGAAGTATTGATTTGTTTACAATGTGTTTGGTTCATCCCTACCTTGGTATGATAAATAGACTGTTTATTTATATTTTTCCGTAAGAAAAAAACACCTATACTCAGCTCCACATGTTCCACCTTTGCATGAGGCTCATCTCCAGCTCAACATGGTTGATCTGAATGCATGGTCGGTTTGCATGAAAGATGCTTCTACAGTCAAATTCACTTGTGTAGCGGTTATCAAGTGATATACACCTCTCCGATAGTTTCCAATATTATATCAGCACTCTGCTCATTGGTGGTGGACACCGTGTGAATGATGTGTTGAGAGATAACCCAAAAAATAGTCATCGTTATCCTCATACAAATCTTCGATACAGTTACAAAATTGGGTTACATAATTTCTATGCAAAATTGGTACATGCATCAGGATCATTGTTGGGTCTGGTTCAGGTTCTAAATTGAAAAAATTTGGTGAGAACCATGGATATTCCATATATCAAATTAGTTAAAGAAATTTTCTCAAACATACAAGCACTCCTTAGCATCAAATTTCTTTTTCTGAATATCTACGCTCAACAATGAATTTCATCCACAGATCTCGGCATTCTTAGTGCTCTCTGTCCTACTCAGCATCTTCGTATTCTTTGAGACCTCCATGTAAGTTGTCCTTTCTCACGTCTGCAGTTTAAAATAACAAATTTATTTGCAATATAAAGGTTGTTGTTTGTTAGATCAAGGAGATAAGATTCATCCAAAGGCCATTACAGTGCATGCCAAGTAAAATTGTACAGACCACATAATTGATCGACTAACAAGAGAAGAAATCTTAGGGTTTGTTTAGTTCAAAATTAAGTATGTCTTGTTATTATATGTCAATTGTGAGTCAAGTTATCATGTTAAGATTCTATATTCTAGGTTAAAGTTTTATTTAAAAAGTAATTTGTTGTATTGAAATTCATTGTCAATCATATAGGTGATTAGGTGGGTCTTTTAAATTGAGTCATCAATGAAATGTTATTTTGTTGTCAAAAGTGTCCAATATTTGTATGTGTCAAAAATTAAGTCATTTATATTATTAATTTTTTCATTACAAATGTTTGGTATTATTTTTCCATCTAAAAATTTAGGAAGAGTTTAGGTTTAGAGTTAAGTTTTGAGGTCCATTCAAAAATGTCAAAATAGGTGATTTTAGGATTATCATCCTTGTCTAGTCAAAGCATCAAAAGTGTAAAGTTGTAAAATAAAAATAAAATTTTTCTCACGAACGCATTTTTGGTGTTACAGACATTCGAAAAATAAGTTGTTTCATATTTCGGGAGGGATACTATATAATAAACAATGTGGAAACAGTTGAGCATCACATATTTATCCAACTGAGTTAGCATCACATTCACTGGAGGATGGAGGCAAAGGAGGTTGGATGTCAATCAGCGACCTCTTGTCGAGTCACAAACGACGAGGCGCACAAATTTGTGGTGGCATGTTCAAGATTTCAGTTGTGTGCTTGATTTCATAGTACTTGTTTTACAATATGTTCATGTGGTAATAAAGTGAGCATTTTTTCCTATGTTAATTCCCTAATGTGAAGATATTGTGGAAAGATGAAAGCACAAAGGTAAAATCAACATCATGACACTTCAAGAGGATGAATAGGGGGTTCATACCTGGAACAAGGGTTCCTTTTTGGTGGACAGGGGTCCATTTTTGTTGAAGGGTTTGTACAGTGAACAGAGGTTCATGAATGGAATATGGGTTCCTTTTTTTTTATGGACAAGGGTTTGTATATGATGAACAAGGATTCATACCAGATGAGCAGGGGCTCATACCGAGGTTTTGTCGACCTTTGGAAAACCATCAATGAGCCATTTACATCAAGTTGCAAAAGAAGTGTGAGTATGTTTCTCCCCATGTTTGCACTAAGGGGGGAATGTTAGTAAATCCATTGTCTAGTGCTCACATTTCATATGTATGGGTTATTATTATTTACATGTGTTTATAATTACCGTATGGTTGAAATGGTAAATATGTGATTAGTGAGTGGTTCGTATATAAATATAATAAAACAAACATTATTATTTTATTATATATATATATGAGAAAATATTGTTGTACATGTTATCCAATTTTGCACACATGGAAAAATTGGACAACGGGGTCCTGTTGAACTCTAGGTCTTCACCAAAGGACTTAGGGGCCTACATGAAAGTTCTTGTGTTTCGAGAACATTTACAATGTTCCAAGAGGATTTAGGAACATCTTGAACTATTTTTCCTTTCCGGGTTTTCAAATCTCAAGATTTACTCGAGTAAGGAAATTGATATTTGAGAGGCTCACTCTCAAATGATTCATGTAGAAATGATCAAAATCTGTAAATCATGTTTAAAGGGTCTTGTTGTACTTACATTACCCTCTAGTTTCAAGAAAGATCCTAAGAAAGTCACTTATTAGAGCAAAATAACATTTTGAGAGGATCCACATTAGGGGGATGAGTTAAGGGATAACTCACCGAGTAGCTCGACAAGCTGAGCTCGAGGAAAAGGGTGCTTCTTAAGTTGGAAGGCCCGAGTGGCTCCAAAAAGGAATGTTTGCATTAAGAAACTAAACCATGAGATTATGCATGGTAACTACGGGTATCCCGACAATTTGTGGAATCGCTCAGTAGTCAATCCTGAGAATACGAATTCAAGATGGTGGTGACGCAAGACTAGTTCATCGGGGCTCGACTCGGTAATATTGTTACAAAGATCAACCATGAGCTCTAAAAATAGCTAAGAATAGTGCATGAAGGACTGATCTCTTAAGAGCTTGATGAATAACGAGTCACGGGATCGAACTAAATATAGCTCTGCATGTTTCATCGAGTAGAGCCCGAGTTCATGAGTAAACAGATAGATTTATACTGGAGCTCAATGTGAAGGCTCAAAGCTGGGTTTGACCTTGCAGAAAGAGTGGATCTAGGTTTGCCACAAAATAATTGATATCGAACAAGGGAACCGAGTTAACTAGAGGATCTTGTAGGAAATAAGGAGCTCGGGAAATTTTGTGTCAACATCGAATTCACATAACGACCGAGTTGTGTTTTCCAAGAGCTATGCTCAAATGGAAACATTGACGTAACATAAGGTGGGAGAAATTCTAAATTATGTCCAAGTGGGAATAATAATGTTGGCAAGACAAGGTAATAGGTTCCACTTTGGGGGTTTCCAAGACTCGCATTGTCAGGATGTGGGAGATTCAAGTGAACATGGCCAAGTGGTAAACTCGTTGATACGCTAGCCTATGGAGAATTCAAGTGTTAGCACCATAATGTTTAATATCCCATATCCGAATTTAGCGTGGGCCCATCGAGTCACTTTACCAAGTGGGGGATAATCATGTTGATGGACCAAGGTAACTTGCAACCCCTTGCCACCCCAACCAACTCATTCTAATTTTGTAAGGTTATCGACTTGATAAATATTGAAGACATAATCGGTGTGTTAGCATGGAAAGTTAATCACTCAAGATTCGTTAAGAGACATGGTGTTCTAGCTAGTGCAAGACTTGTCACTCAATGCGTGATTGTTGGTGAAATTAGAGGCATGTGAGAAAATGATTTTAAGCTCATATTATAGGAAAAATTGAGTTTGGTATGCAACCAAATCATGAACCATGGAGAAGTGCATACGAGTGTGAGCTCACGTAATTTGGTGAGCCACTCAAGAACTCAAACATGGTCTGTCAAGTCGATGTTCGAGCTAGGATAACCCTTCATTAGCCGAGTCATGTTTAGAAAAGATTGGAAAGAATCACGTAGCTTAGGTATTTGGTGAGGAACATGACTAGGTAGTTTTGTCTGCAAGCGAAGTTTGGTAAAAGAACACGGGGACAACAAGGTAGAACATAGTTGAGGGGTCGATCCGTTGTAATAATGCATTGCTCGATGGAACAGATCGAGATATTTAGAGATTTTGATTGGCGGGGATGGCAATCTAATGCATAGGTGAGCTCGAGATTGGAAGATATAGTTCGGATTGGATGGATTTCAGCTCAACAAGATTAAACATTGGTAAAGGTGAGTCCTTCGATGATTTGGTGAGCTAATTTGAAGTGTCGCAAATGGTACGGTATGATTGTAAATACCTTGGTGTCGGGATAGCTCGAGGTTTTCTTCAAAGTGAGCCATGTATAGTTTATTGCATCGTTGGATGAGCTCAAAGCGATCATACGAGAGAGAAAATGAACTTGGTTGTGGGGAAGTTGTGCAGAGAAAGTTTCATGACATGTGTTGTTGAGGTGAATCCACAAAGGTGACGAGATCCTTGATGGAATGAAGTTGAGAGAGACCATTACCGTGAGGGGTTTTGATCAAGCCCACCATAGCAAAATCTAGAGAGTGTGACAAGGATATCGATTCATAGATCGTGGTAAGCCATAAACTCACAAGCATGGCTCAAATAGTGAGTAAATTGGTAGCTCAACCATCAAGAGAATGGAAACTCGAGGCTCAAAATGAGTAGCTCAATCTTAATGATAATGAGAAAAGGAGCTTGTAAAGAGGTTTCCAGTTAAAGAAGGTGATGGAGCTTGCTCAGGAAGATGCACAGAATGATTGATAAGCATTGGCTTGTCGTGAGAATAATCGAGTTAGTGTTGAATTGAGTTATTGTTGGAGCTAGCTCAAACACATCTTAACTTAGCAACTTGCTCTTTGAATCACTTTGTTGGGTTATCCGAGTGAAGGCCAGGTTAATGTAATGTGTGGAGAGTGTGGAGGTTTGGTCGGGTAGCTCGACATGATGGATAAAGAAATCTGGTCCAAGTGGGTAGTCATTACATGGGTTGGCCAAGTCATAAGGAAATGTTAAGCTTGGTGGTGGTGCAATATGCTTGAGATCTTGCCAATGCATAACAAGCAGCTTGCTAACCAAATCGGTGAGAGACAAGCGAGCCAATCGCCGAGTTGGTCCATTTTAAAAACTAGGCCCATCCAAAGCATAAACCGACCCTAAGGGGGTCCCACCTAAAAATATTAAATTTTATTTTTATTAAAATATTTTAATAAAATGATATTTTTATTATTAAAATATTTTATTTAAAATATTATTTTAATTAAATAGTGGATAAGTTCAAACCTTTCATTAATGACACATGATGGAATGTTCTAGGTGGTGTCATTATTGATGTAATTAATATAGGCCATCATGTGTTACATATTAGGCCAAGAATTTAATATTTTCTCCTCTCTTCTCTCACAAGATATTTTCTATAAATGAAAAGGAGAAGTTCATTCCAAGGGGTTAGACAATAAGACATTTTCCAATTCCTCTCTCTTTTCACAATCTTAATTGTGGATGTGGGAACTTTTAAATCCTTTTTCCAATATTGTAATGGAAAAATTTGCCTCTTCCTAATGTAATGATGCATTGTGCATGTTATTGAAGTAATAAAGATTGTGTTATGTGACTAATCATTAGTCCTTTCATCATTTTGTTGCTTCGTTGTGCCTTTCTCATGCTTGCAGGTATACTGTGGAATTTCAAGTTCTCGTTGTAGGTTTTAGGAGTTTTTTTCTTATCGAGAGTGAAGCTTTGCATGTGGTTGAGTTGTGATGCTTGTTCATCCTTCTCATTTTCATCTTCCTTCATTGGAAAACCAAAAAATTATCTAGCAACACCCTTTCTTGGTGCATCACCACTTCTAGTATAGGTTTTATTTCTTGCAAATCTCTCTCCCTAAATCCCATGAAATGTTAGCATAGGTCTAGTTAGCTATTTTATTGCATTAGAAGTAGTGTTGTGTTTGGATTAGGAATAGGAATCGAACTTCTCCATAGGTTCACCTAGAGCTCAAGTCCCACAGCTTGAGAGGTGATCCCATGTTACCCAATCACACCGAATTCCCTATCCATCACCTGGTCATTCAGAGGGTGCAATGATTTGGTGATAATAGTTTTTGGCATGCCCGATGGGACATAGTTGGTACTTCTCTTCATACTTACATGAATCAAATTACCTGGTGACTCCATATCTTTAGATTTTGAATCTCAGTGTGTTAACTTATGTGAAGAATTCAGAAAATAGCTTCTTTAAAGCAAGGAAATTATCAGCATATCGAGTTATCCTTGTCTCCTCCAAAGAGAAGGAGAAGAGGAATTTCAACATCACCGATTCTGCAACATCACCTCTTATTGTTCATTCAACTCCTCCTTAAAGAAGGTTTCCTCCACCAATGAATAATCAACCTTTCGTCGCTATGGAAGACCTTGCAAATAACCAAACTTTCCCTCCTTTCGATGCAAGCAGCCCCCTACATCTAGCCCAGATGGATGCTATACCCGCAACTTCTCTTAAGAGTTTACCATTTTATAATGGGGAAACCAATCTTACTCTTTTGGAGAATATTTTGGACATAGCTAGGATTTGTGCAGTGCATAGTATTACGAGAGGACAACATTGTTGTCGGGATCCTTGCTACTTCTCTTAAGGTAAAATCTCTTCAAGTGTTTCGAATCTTGGATGTCATTTCCATAACTACTTGAAATGAGTTAGGGGAGAATTTCTACAAACAGTTCAAAGACAAGAGTGATCACCTGTCACTCATGGAACGACTCACTACCATAAAGAGAGCTCATCAAGAATATATGAGTGATTTCAAATTCCGATTCCACAACACTTGGAATAGAATTTCAGCACTCAAAAATCCTTCTCCAAATAAATAATTCTTGTATTATTTATTATCCTTAAACAATGATGTAGAGAAGTTATGATCCGGTCCATGGGAGGACCACACTACCCGATGCCTATGAAGTTTCAATAAGAGCCGAGAATTATTTGATCCAAAAAGGGAAGATTCTACACAAACCTCTCATGCCTTTGTTTGTTGAACTTTCAAGTAATCAACCAACCATTTACCTTGTTCCATCAACTTCCATCCAACCAGTTATGTTTACACCAGCTGTGACTGTGCCAATTCCTTCAAACGATCTGGTGAGGTCAAGTCACTACTACAAACTTTTGGGAATGAACTTGTAGCACTTAAGAGGCAACTGTCTCAATATGCTCATCCTTACCAATCCTAGAATGAGCAAGTGCGAGGAAAACTTCCCACCTTTTCAAGGAAATGATCGATTCTGCAAAATCAACCGAGAAAATCAAGTTGTGAATGTCAAGCCTCTGAAATTTAGGAATCCTCTTGTTGTTATCTCTTCTAGAGCCCTTGTACCTGCCAGAATAATCTAGTTCAAGACTACGAATGGTGTTATCCTTTTTCTCAACCTCACAATCAAAATATTTTCCCCAATGGATTTCTTATCCAAGCCCTTATGGTTCAAAGTGTATATCTGCTCCATCGGACTCAATGGAAATTTCATATACGTAAGAATAAGAAAATAAACCATAGGCCCTTGAGGAAACCACTTTGTTAAATTGGCAAGTAGAAGATTTTTGTGGGTTGAACACAGATTCTTCATCAGTAGTAGCAAATAATCACTCCAAGAAGAGGGAAATGGAATCCCAACCTCAAAACTGATCAAGTATCCACTTGCAGCCTCGGCCACGGTGGTGGTTACCAACAAAGACGAGGGGAAGAAGTCAACATAAATGCATATTGGTCAAACTACAAGGAAAGAAGGTTCTCCATGCATCACAGTACCCAACAAGCACTTTCCAAAAGAGGGTTATAATTCCCAAAGAAACATCAAAAAAGTAGGATCAATTCCCTTAAGTACCATGAAACAAATGAAGAAGACCAACCTGAGTGTTACCATGTGGGACGCACTTTCAATTCCTTCTAAGGAATTTGTTGCAAGAAGCTCTGAAACATTTTAGTATAACCGACGGATCATCAGGTTGTGGGGCAAAAAGCTGTTAGAAGTTTGTGTCAACCAAAAGGGAAAATTATTCCTAAGGTGAACAAACCACCACCATTCTATATTTCCCTAATCATTGGTGATCATTTGGTACATAATTGCATGATTGATTTTGGTGCCAATAGCTCAGTCATGCCCAAGAAAATTACAAACATGTTAGGAATACAATATACACTAGTCTCTAGAGGAGTTGTTCAGTTGGATGGTATAGTAGTTCAAACCATTGGAATCATCAAAGGACTCCAACTTACTATCCATGCATGTCCCATTTTTTCATTCACACAAGACATATCGAGTCATCAATCTTCCTCCTCTCTTCACCATTTTCCTATCATGATATTTCACTGCCAAGATGGGTGGTTACCTATTAGCTAATTAGTCGCATATGATCCTTAGGAATCGATATGGAACTAAAGTGACTATAAGGGCGGAACCAATTTTCCATAATCATGTGGAGCCCTATACCGCTAGTCCTATAAATGGGAATTATACCATCCATGATCCAGAGGAAGAAGATGTTGATCATGAACCAACCACTCTTATGGAAGAATTCCCTAATATTGTGTTGGATGAGGTAAGTGTAGATCATCATTATGATCCCTATGTTGAGGCATTAGTAGAAGAAGAAGTTGGTTTTTGTTTTTAGAAGAGACGGGGTTGGGTACATATTGTATTCACGAAGAAGGTGTGATCATACCACAACTTGTTAAGACCCAAAGAAGCTCTGAAGGAATTTGGAAATTGTTTTTCGATGTTTCAAGGAGTAAAAATGGAGCAGGAAGTGGTGTCATATTAGTTTCTCCAGAAGGGGATAAGTACTTCTCATATTTTCAACTTCAAGTCAATTGCACTAACAACATTGTTGAATATGAATCTCTCGTGCAAGGAATTCAGCTAGCTCAAAAGAAGGGAATCAAAGCTTTGACTATTTTTGGTGAAATTGAATTGGTTGTACAACAAATAAGAGCATGTAGTGCATCCAAAACTGATTTTAAGATCATACAAGAACCAGATTTGGGATCTGATTGAAGATTTTGAGGCTTTCGGGATTCATGTTATTCCTAGAAATAAAAATCAAGATGTTGATAGGCTTGCTACAGTTGGCTCGCAATATGACATACCTATTGATATCATGAAAGAAGGGTGGAAATATGTCAAAAATGTGGTTTGACCTGCAGTTCCGATAATGTGAGTAGCTGGAAAGTGTTTGATAGTAACAAACAAATTGTTCTTTTCCTACAAGAAGAAGCAGAGTTTGCTACGAAGGATCAAGCGAGGTTGCAAGAAGCATACGGTGATCAAATCATACAATTGAAAAGCAACAAGCTACCAAAAGGCTTAGTTACTCTGGAATCCATTTTCAATTTAGATGATCAAGCCAAAAGACAAAGCTCTAACATGGTGGTCAAAGAAGAAGATTTTGAGGAAGTCAAGGTAGCAAATGAAAAGTTTCTAAAGATCGGAAAAGTATGCACTCCCGAAGAAAAATAATATTTCATCAAACTTTTTCAAGAGTATCATGAAATTTTTACGTGGAGCTACAAAGACCTGTGTGGTTTTGATCTAGGTATAGCACAACATACCATTAAACTAGATCCTAATGCTAAGCTAGTTCATCAAAAATAAAAACCAATTAATCCCAAAATTGAGCCACTGATGAGGAAGGAGCTAACCAAACTCATCAAGGCCTGTATAATTTTTCCTATTAAGCATTCCTCTTGGGTAGCCAATTTGGTCCCTATAAGGAAGAAGAACAGAGAAATTTGGCTATGCATGG
The DNA here is from genome assembly GCA_018340775.1 of Taxus wallichiana var. yunnanensis. NCBI lineage: Eukaryota > Viridiplantae > Streptophyta > Pinopsida > Cupressales > Taxaceae > Taxus > Taxus wallichiana. The sequence continues at coordinate 261,075,372 of CM031237.1, forward strand.
ACTTTAGCGATTTGAGCTGTGCCTCGTTGAAAGATCACTATCCCCTTCCTTCGATGGATCAAATCCTTCAAACGATGGAAGGATCTCAAATATTTTCTTTGCTCCATGGATATTCGGATTACAATCAAATTCTAGTCTCATAAGAGGATTAATTTAAAATGGATTTCACTATCAAGTGGGCACGTACGCTTACAACAATTTGTCATTTGGATTGTCAAATGTCAAGGTTACTTTCTAAAGAGCCATGGACATGGCATTTAAGGGACTAATCAACGACATCATCTTAGTTTACCTTGATGATATAATTGTCTACCTTAAGCATGCAAAATACCACATCATGCATCTAAGGAAGGTTTTTTGAAGATGTAGAGAATTTGGGGTTTCACTTAACCCCAAGAAATGTATTTTACAGTGCATGAAGGAAATTTATTGGGGCATGTTGTTTCAAGCGAGAAGGAATTTAGATTGATCTAGACAGGATCTATTTGATTATGTCCTTATCTCTCCCAAGTCACAAGAAGGGTCTCCAGAGTTTTCTGGGAACCATAAACTTCATGTGGAGATTCATCCCTTAATTCGTAGAATTGGATAAACCACTAAAATCCATCGTTGAAGAAGAATATTCCATTATCATGGACAAAGGAATCAAGGGAGAGATTCAAAGCCATCAAAACAGCCATTTCTCAAGATCTCACACCTTTGGTGAACCCCAGGTTTGATAAAGATTTTATTCTTTATGCTTTTGCAGTCAAGAGGGCATTTGGGGTATCCTCACCTAGCAAAATGACAATATGATGGAGCAACCAATTGCTTTCTTCAGTTAATCCCTCAAAGACTATGAGCTCAAATATTCATTCATTGAAAAACAAGTCTTTGCGGTTATTTGAGATTTTAAGAAATTCAAGCAAATGTTGTCCAACAACAAAATTCATCTGATGGTGTCTCATCCAGGTGTCAAGGATTTTTTGTTGAAAAAAGAGATGAATGAAAAGCATGTTGGATGGATCACAAAGGTGATGGAGTATGACGTACATAGAAAATTTACCAAACTTTTCAAAGGTAAAGGTTTGTGTCAACAACTTACTGTAGACCTGGAATCAAAAGGTGATGAAGGTGTGACGCTCATAAAAACTGATGAAGGTGATGATCAGGTTGGCTGGTTATCTAAAATGAAGAGTTTCCTTTTCTAAGGAGCATATCCTGTTGACATGGATAAAACTCAAAGCCATACTTTCTATCTTCAGTATATTCCATATATTCTAGTAAATGATGTTCTCTTTTGAAGGGATTTGAATGGTGTTCTCCTTCGGTGCATAGGTCCGGAACAAGTGAGCAAGATACTAGAAGAATTCCACATTGGCTTATCTGGAGGACATTACTCGACACGAACAACTTTCACAAATATTATGAGGGTTGGCTACTATTGGCTAGATTTATTCAAAGATGCCCATCTCTGGGTAAAGAAGTGCAAGGAATGTGCCTTTTTCTTTGGAAAGAAGAAGATGGCAACTCTTCCACTCCATCCAATCCAATTGAATCGACCCTTCATTCAATTTGGGTTGGATTTCATCGGAATGATTAATCCTCCATCTAATGACAAACATAAATGGGTCCTTACTGCAATGGAATATTTTACTTAATGGACAGAGGCGGTAGCATTGAAGGAGAGAAATGAGAAGGCGTTTTGATTTCTTAGAAGGTATAATGACAAGGTTCGAGTGTTCCATTTACATTCATTTCAGACAATGTAATGGATTTTCTTGGTTTGAAGTTGAGTGAATGGGCTATTAAGAATGGAGTTTATCTCAAAACTTCATCTAATTACTATCCGCAAGGAAATGGATTGGCTAAGTCTAGCAACAAGAACCTCACAAGGATTATCAAGCACACAATAGAAACTAACAGAAGGACTTGGCACACACAACTTAAAATTTCCTTATGGGAAAATTGGATCACACCTAAAAGGGCCATTGGAAATTCTCCTTTCATGCTTGTATATGGAAGAGAAGAAAAACTTCCGCTATCCTTGGAATTACCTTCTTTGGAGTTAGCTCATCAGCTTGAGGTTATGGAGAGTGATCCTATGATAGTTAGGTTCACCTTTGAACTTATAGAGTTAGAATAATTATAGAGAAACATTAGGCTCGAGTTAAAAATATTTTTACAAAAGGGCATCCGATAGGCATTTTCAAGAGGGAGATTTAGTTCTCAAATGGGATGAAGATAGATCTAAACAGGAAAGCACGCCAAGTTTGACACTCTCTGGAGTGGGCCATACATTATCACAAGTTGCAAGGAGGTGAATTCATTTCATCTATCTAGGCTTAATGGAGAAGAATTGCCCATTCATGTGAATGGGATACATATCAAAGCTTGTTTTTGAGATATTTTCACCCCGTATAGTTTAGTTAGGTGTTTTCCTCCAAGTGCTTTGCACATTATTTTTGTGTTGTGTTTCGTTGTTTTTATTTGTTTTCCTCATTTTTGTGTGTTGTTTTTGTTGTTGCTCTTGCAGAGTGTATCAAAGGTGATATATTCAAAGGATAAGAAGAGGTTCAAGTTTCAAAGAGGGTTACAAGATATTCCCAATTCCTCAAATGCTCTGTAAGAGTCAAGCATTTGTCAGTGTTCATTGGGTCCAATATATTTCTTGTTTAGCATTAGTGGAGAGTTCAATATCATGCATCAAGGAAGGTCAAATCATCTTCAAGACTCCAATATATACTCCATGCCCAATGGATGACTTAAGGCTACTGGAATCATCCTTAGCAAGTAATCATCCCCAAGAGATTGCCAAAAAATGTTATCCAATTTCTCACACATGGAAAAATTGGACAACGGGGTCCTATTGAACCCTAGTTCTTCATTGAATGACTTAGGATCCTACAGGAAATTTCTTGTGTTTCGAGAACATTTACAATGTTTAAAAGGAACGATAACCAGATCATACCAAGCCAAGAACACAGATGCTAATCAAACACCACGATCAATAAGATGAAAGCAATTTGCCAGAATAACTTTACATAAACCTTTACAAACAAATGAGGAGCAACATCATATATTATTATGGAACTCAATGAAATACAATGAGAATGGGCCTTGTTTATATAGGCAAGGAATAACAATCTAAGAACCATTCAAGGTCGTAGATCAAGCCATAAATCAAGGAAAGAACTAGTCATCAAAGAACTAGTCAAGACCATAGATTTAGGAAATAACTAAACATCAAGGGTCTAGTCAATACCATAAATCAAGGAAAGAACTAGTCAATACCATAGATCAAGGAAAGAACTATACCTAACAACTAGATAATATCCCCTAATATCTAAATAAATAAAAATAAATATCCACACACATAAGTGGGTGAGGATAAATACAATAAAGTTAAATAAAGTACCTAGGTGAACATGAGCTAAGGTAAATACCTACTCTAACAATGTTCCAAGAGTATTCAGAACATCTTGAACTCTTTTTCCTTTCATGGGTTTTCAAAGCTATAGGTTTAATCATAGCAAGAGGAAATGATATTTGAGAGGCCCACTCTCAAATGATTCATGAAGAAATGATCAAAATCTATAAATCAAGTTTAAAGGGTCTTGTTGTACTTACATTACCCTCTAGTTTCAAGAAATATCCTAATAAAGTCACTTATCAGAGAAAAATAACATTTTGAGAGGATCCACATTAGGGGGTTGAGTTAAGGGATAACTCATTTGAGTAGCTTAGCAATTCAAGCTCGAGGTAAAAGGACACTTCATAAGTTGGAAGGCCCAAGCGGCTCCACAAAGGAATGCTTGCATTAAGAAACCGAACCATGAGATCATGCATGGTAAATAATGGTATCAGACAATTTGTGGAATGGCTCAGTAGTCAAGCCTGAGATTACAAATTCAAGATGGTGGTGACTCGGGACTAGCTCGTATGGGGCTCGACTCGGAAATATTGTTACAAAGATCAACCATGAGCTCTAGACCAAGCTGAGAATAGTGCATGAAGGACCAAGCTCTTAAGATCTTGATGAAGAACAAGTCACGGGATCGAACAAAAGATAGCTCAACATTTCATGATTGCAAGTAAAGAGTTTGACATGTTTCACCGAGTGGAGCCTGAGTTCATGAGTAAGAAAATGGATTTAGACTAAGCTCAATATGAAGGCTTAGGAACCGGGTTCGACATTGCGCAAGATCACGAGTGGAACCAGGTTCACCATGAAAGAATTGAGCTCGAACAAGCAAACAAAGTTTACTAGAGGAGATTACAAGAAAGAAGGAGCTCGGGAAAGTTTGTGTCAACATCGAACTCACATAACGGTCGAGTCATTTTTTTAGGAGCTATGCTCAAATGGAAATACGGACGCAACGTAAGGTGGGAGAAATTCCAAATTATGGCCAAGTGGGAATAATAATGTTGGTAAGCCAAGGTAAGAGGTTCTAGGTTGGGGGTTTCGAGACTCGCATTTCCAGGACGTGGGAGATTCAGGTGAACATGGCCAAGTGGGAAATTTGTTGAAACTCGGTTGTGGAGAATTCAAGTGTTGGCACCCTAATGTTTAATCTCCCATATCCGAATTTAGTGCGGGCCTTTCAAGCCACTTTACCAAGTGGGGAATAATCATGTTGATGGACCAGGGAAACTTGCAACCCCTTGCCACCCTAACCAACTCGCGTTAATTATGTAAGGTTTTCGACATGATAAATACTGAAGACCTAATCAACGCGTTAGCATAGTGAGTTAATCACTCAGGATTCGTTGAGAGACTTGGTGTTCTCGCATTAGTGCGGGACTCATCATTCAAAGCATGAATTTTGGTGAAATTAGAGGCATGCAAGAAAATGAGTTTAATTTTAGATTATAGGAAAAATTGAGTTTGGTATGTAACCAAATCATGAACCATGCAGAAGCGCGAACAAGTGTGGGATCACGTAATTTGGCGAGCCACTCAGGAACTCGAACATGGCTGCCAAGTCCATGTTTGGGCAGGATAACACTTTAGTAGTCGAATTTTGTTTAGAAAATCTTGGCAGGAATCACTTAGCTCGGGTATTTGGTGAGGAACATGACTAGGTAGTTACTGTCGGTGCGAGCGAGTTCGGTAAAAGAACGTAGGGATGGCGAGGTGGAACATAGTTGAGGAGTTGATCCATTGTAATGATGCATTGCTTGATGGAGCAGATCGAGCTAGTTGGATATTTTGGATGACGGGGATGGAAAACCAATACATAGGTGAGCTCGAGATCGAAGGATATAGTTCGATTGGATGGAGTTCGGCTCTTGATTAAACATTGGTAAAGGTGAGTCCTTTGATGATTTAGTGAGCTAATTTGAAGCTTCACAAACGAGTACTCGTGATTGTAAACACCTCGGTTTCAAGATAGCTTGGGGTTTGGATCGGTGAGCCATGTACAATTTCTTGCATCATTGGATGATCTCGGCGGTCATACAAAGGAAATGAACTCGGCCATGGGGAAGTTGTGTAGAGAAAGCTTCATGACTTATGTTGGTGAGGTGAATCAGCAGAGGTGACGAGCTCCTTGCCGATGGAATGAAGTTGAGAGAGACAATTACCAAGAGGGGTTTTGATCAGGGTCACCATCGTAAAATCTAGAGAGTGTGGCAAGGATCTCAAGTCATAGATTGTGGTAAGCCATAAACTCACATGCATGGCTCGAATAGTGAGTAACTTGGTAGCTCGGTCATCAAGAGAATGGAATCTCGAGCTCAAAATGAGTACCTCAGTCTGAATGGTAATGAGCAAAGGATCTTGTAAGAGAGGTGTCTAGTTAAGGAGGGTGATGGAGCTTGCTCGAGGCAAATGCACGGGTTGATCGAGCAAGACTGGTTCGTAGTGAGATTAATCGAGTTGGTATTGAATTGAGTTATTGTAGATAGCTCAAACACGGATTAACTCAGTAACTTGATCGCTAAGCCACTTTTTTGGGTTACCCGAGTAAAGGTCGGGTCAATACAATGTGTGGAGAGTGTGGAGGTTTGGTCAGGTAGCTCAACGTGATGGACAAGGAAATACGGTCCAAGTGGGTGGTCATTACATGGGTTGGCCGAGTCATAAGGAAATGTGGAGCTCGGTGGTCGGTGCAATATGCTTGAGAGCCTGTCAATGCATAAAGAGAAGCTCACTAACCAACTCGGTGAGAGGCAAGCGAGCCAATCACCGAGTTGGTCCATTTTAAAAATTAGGCCCATCCAAAGCATAAACCGACCCTAAGGGGGGTCCCACCAAAATATTAAATTTTATTTTTATTAAAATATTTTAATAAAATCATATTTGTAATATTAAAATATTTTATTTAAAATATTATTTTAATTAAATAGTGGATAAGTTCAAACCTTTCATTAATGAGACATGATGGAATGTTCCTAGGTGGTGCCATTATTGATGTAATTAATATAGGTCATCATGTGCTACATTTTAGGCCAAGAATTTATGATTTCTCCTCTCTTCTCTCACAGAGATTTTCTATAAATGAAAAGGAGAAGTTCATTCCAAAGGGTTAGATAGTAAGACATTTTCCAATTCCTCTCTCTTTTCACAAGCTTAATTGTGAATTGTGGGAACTTTTAAGGCCTTTTTCCAATATTGTAATGGCAAAAAATTTCTCTTCCTAATGTAATGATGCATTGTGCATGTAATTGAAGTAATAAATATTGTGTTCTTTGACTAATCATTAGTCCTTTCATCATTTTTTCTCGCTCCGTTGTGCCTTTCTCATGCTTGCAGTAGTATATTGTGCAATTTCAAATTTTCATTGCGAGGTTTGAGAGTTTTGTGCTTATCGAGAGTGAATTTTTGTATTTGGTTGAGTTGTGATGCTTGTTCATCCTTCTCATTTTCATCTTTCTTCATTGAAAACCAAAAACTTGTCTAACAACACCCTTTCTTGGTGCATCACCACTTCTAGTATAGGTTTTATTTCTTGCAAATCTCTCTCCCTAAATCCCATGAAATGTTAACATAGGTCTAGTTAGTTATTTTATTGCATTAGAAGTAGTGTTGTGTTTAGTTTAGGAATAGGAAGTCGGCCTTCTCCGGAGGTTCACCTCGATCCCAAGTCCCACTACTTTATAGGTGATCCCATGCTACCCAATCACACTGAATGCCCAATCCATCACCTTGTCATTCGGAGGATGTAGTGATTTGGTGATAACATTACTGTAAATCTATTAACATGTTATTTGTTTGTATGGGTTCCTATTTTTAATGGTATTGGTTTTCTATTACAATTGCTATATAATAGCCTAATGTATTGCACAAGATATATGGATTGAAAATATAATACGAGTTGTCAATATATATATTTTATATTGTGTTCTATTCGCTCTTTGTTGCTTAGACTCTAACCAAATTCAAGATTCATGGGTTTTTTTCTTAATTGTTTAACATTTGCTTTAAAACCTCTGCCACTCCCAATACACCACTTATTTATCACGTAAATATCTTCATTGAGAATTATGTGTAATTCTTTATTGATATGGTAATACAATTTTTTATTACGAACTTCAACATCGTCCATACTTACTATCATCTCATAATTAATTTTATTAAATTTAACAAAGGTAAATATGATATAATTAATGTGATCTCATGTCATCATGGATGCACCTCATATTAAATGTCGTAAGAGTCCTCTTAACCACTACGAAGGTGACAATAACTCGTAAAACTTGGAGACTTGACTCTATCAAGGTAAATTGTCTTGAAAGCTTGAATTTTAGACCTTTCATAATTATAGATAATCGTGCTCTTGTCCTTAGGAAAGACAAACGCCACTTATATAAAGGTCCATACAATTACTTTTATCTTTTAACAACATCTAATATTGAAAATGTAGTACTATTTGCTTTACACTCCATTTAATTGTTTCATTTTATGAACTCTTCATAACATTTACACGACGCTAAAACAATGAACTCACTCCTACCAAGGACCGACTTGAGCCAGCGCAACTATAATTGAGAGGGTGATAATAGGAGTGCATTACACTGGGTTCCTTTTACAAGTGTTGGAAGTGAGTATATCAATGTAGTGCCATAGGATTTCTAGGTTAGCAAATAAGGTAGTGTTTACTTTCTTATATAGGGCTTTATAGATTATCTATTGAAGAAAAGATGACCGAGAGGGATTATAATAATAAATAAAGAATATGAAATTGGAAGAAAGTTGGAGAACATGTTGGTCCAAGACCATACAAGTCAGCTAGGACTGGATATAATATCTTGACCAAATTGTATGGCCTTGCCTAAGGATGGAAAACATGCAATTTGAATTTTGTAACTTGTCAATTGATGTTTGTATATAGATTTTATGTATGGTACTCTCATAATTCGATGACATGTCAATGTGCAAGAATAAACAAGTTTCAAAAGAGACCTCACAATGTATGGAGCGGGAATGGGAAGGTTGTATTTATCTTAGCAAGAGTGCATTTTCAAATCTAGCAATGTCAAAGACTAAATTTCCATATTTGAGTGTCTACATATAGCATCGTTTCAGTGCATTTCATGTTCTACAAACACGAGTATTTTGTTAAAATTATGTATTCAAATTTGTAATGGTTAATTATTGTACCTTTTTAGTTGTGTGTGTTATAAGACATTATTTCAAGTTATGTAATTACCCTTGAGCCACCATATTGGGCCTCGCAGTTCAAATTAAGTTAGGTATAGCAAAAGATACTTTTTATAACCAAATATTGACCTCGTTGAACTAACATTGACAGATGACAACCAAGGGTAACCTAAATAAAGGATAATCCAAACCCTAAGGGATATGTGGAATAATCTAAGATAACAAGGAAGAGCAATCCTAGTTTA